>JAKSZT010054458.1:25616960-25679761 GCA_026826555.1 Tolypeutes matacus
AATAAATAAATAAATAAATAAATAAATAAATAAATAAATAAATAAATAAATAAATCCTTAAAGAAAAGTATAGGGGAGTAAGATACAGACTGTAGTTAGTAGTAATACTTTGACGATGCTCTTTCATA
The DNA here is from genome assembly GCA_026826555.1 of Tolypeutes matacus. Lineage (NCBI taxonomy): Eukaryota > Metazoa > Chordata > Mammalia > Cingulata > Chlamyphoridae > Tolypeutes > Tolypeutes matacus. Next base: position 25,617,089 of record JAKSZT010054458.1, read on the forward strand.
ATTTCTTAACAAATGTTTCACAACAATGCAAAGTATTTGTGGTGGGGTAATGTATGGGAACTCTGTATGATGTTATGCATGTTTGTTTCATAAGTTCACAATGTTTACTGAACACTTACTGTTTATGTATGTTTATGTATGAATGATATATTTCAAAGAATTGTTTAAAAAAAAAAAAAAAGATAAAACTTTCCTAAGGTACCTAAAAAAAAGATTTTGATAAATGAAGAGACATCTAAACCCTGTGTCTGGAAATATTAAATCCTCTCAAGTTGTTAACTTTTCACATATTAATTTATAAATTCAGCACAATACCATTAAAAATCCCAGTAGGATTTTCTGAAACTGGACAAAAGTTTTTGTTTGTTTGTTATTCTTCTTTATATTTCTTTTGGACAAGGTTTTCATTTCAATCTGCGAATTAAATTTGTGAAACTAGTCAAGGGAAATTCTATAGAAAAAGAAGTTATGGGGAACAGATACTAACATAAAAATAAATTCAATATAGGATTAAATTGGCATCTCAAACATTAAATAGATCTATGGCAATTTTTATTTTTAAAATAGGGTTGGATCCTTGCTTCACATCATATGCCAAAATAAACTCAGGATAAGTAAAAAAAAAAAAAAAAAAAAAAAAATTTAAAGTCAAATTTTAAGACACAGGATATAAGAAATTTGCAATGAGAAAAAAAATCAATAACAGTTTATAGAAATAAAAGTATAAAAGGAAATGATTAAGGTATTTTCATTTAGGGAAAGAAAAATATTAGGAAAACATAAACTGTTAATTCACAAAAGAAGCACAAATGATGAATAATACAAATGGAAAAACATTTACTAAAAAAAATTTATTACATAAAATTTAGCTATTTTAAAATATTAGGGGGAAAGCGGATATGGCTCAAGTGATTGGGCTCCTGTCTACCATATGGGAGGTCCAGGGTTCAATTCCCGGGGCCTCCTGGTGAAGGCAAGCTGGCCCATGTGGAATGCTTGCCCGCACAGCATGCTGGCCCATACAGGAGTGCTGGCGCAGAAGATGACACAACAAAAAGACACACTAAGGAGAAACAATAAGAGATGCAGCAGACCAGGGAGATGAGGTGGCACAAGAGATTGAGTGCCTCTCTCCCACTCCAGGAGGTCCCACGATCAGTTCTTGGTGCTGCCTAAAGAGAAGGCAAACAGACACAGAAGAACGTACAGTGAATGCACACAGAGAACAGACGGGGGGGGGGGGGGAAAAAAAAAAAAATCTTTAGAAAAAATATATATATAATAAGGGAGGATGTGGGGGGCATTATATGGGAATCCCCTATATTTTCTTGGGACCTTTTTATAACCTTTTTTTATAAAAAGATACTGGGAGGGAAGCAGCTGTGGCTCAAGTGGTTGAGCTCCTGTTTACCATATGGGAGGCCCTGGGTTTGATTCCCGGGGCCTCCTGGTGAAGGCAAACTGGCCCGTGAGGCAAGCTGATGGCCCATGCAGGTGCAGCAAGATGACCCAACAAAGGGAGAAGACAAAGAAAAACGCACAGCAAACAGACACAGAAAGCACAAGTAGCAAGATGGAGGGAGGGGGTATAAATAAATAAAATAAATCTTTAAAAAAAAAAAAAGACCCTGGGAGAACATAAGAAATTGTCAATATACATAAAAGAGAACAGATCTGATGATGAAAGGCACAATTTTTTTTGGCTTTGTTTGGGGGGAGGTTTTGAATTGCAGAAGGGTTACAACTATGGCAGGGGAGGATCACTGGTGCGGGGTGTCAGTGGTGGGAGGATTGTGCACCTGGGGCATGCCTCTATGGAATATGAATGTGTTCATATGGTCATGTGGTATTGTCTCTGTGGGTAGAGACCCATACAATAACCAAAAGAATATTGAATTCCCACCCTGGAGCCCCGCTACATTCTGTTACAGAATGGCAAGAATCTCTAGAGTACATGGACAGTGCCTAGTGAAAAAAGACAGACCAATATGCCAGCCCCTTTGTATTGATGCTTGTACTTATGAACTTTGTCCTTGTGAAACTGAAACTTAACCTAGTAATATATATTGCCTAAGAGTTACCTTCTGAAAGCCCCTTGTTGTTCCTCTCTCTAAGCCAAACTCAGCATATAAACTCACTAACTTCCCCACCCCCCACCGCCCCCAATATGAGACATGACTCCCAGGGATAAGCCTCCTTGACACCAAGGGATTATTACCAAGCACTAGTTAGCAATTCATATGGAAAATGACCTAGACCAAAAGGGGGAAATATTAAATACAAATGAGTTTTTATGGCTAAGAGATTTCAAAGTGAGTCAGAAGGTCATTCCAGAGGGTTACACTTATGCATGTCTGAGAAGGGTCTCACTGACTGCCACAGTAAACAGTGCCTCAAGCAGGGGTGTTCTTGAGGGCTCTAGAGACATCTAGACACTATAGGCAGGGCAGACAACCCCAGGAAATTTGGCAACCTGTCAGTAGGCCTTATTTGGAATATATGCTTCCCAATGTAACAGAGTTAGACTCATTTATAATTTTCCAACAGATGGTTCTTCTTCCCCTTTTATTTGAACCTATAATTAGCACTATGCCTGTTAAATTTATATCCCAAAGACTTAAATTTTCTCACTGTTCATATGTAGGTTAAACCCAATCTCACCTACTCTCCAGTTCATCAGACTCACCTAGGACAACTAACAAATAGATGATGACAGACAATGTCCAACCAAAAAAAACAGAGTATCTACAACTGCAAGCAAGACAGTTCCATCCATCTGCCCCATGGGATCTAAGCCACCTCTCAACTGGTAGCAGAGTGGGCATCGCCATCCTAAAACCCTCAAGACTGAGGAATGAACAAACATAAGGGAGAAATACAACTATGGACTAAGGTAGACTTATTTATTATTCTAGCAATGGAAGAATTTGTAACATTGATATAAAGACAGTGGTCATCAAAGGTTCTGAGGCAGGGGATAGGGAAGAATAGGTGTAACATGGGGCATTTTTGGGACATTGGAATTGTTCTGGCATGATATTGCAATGACGGATACAAACCATTATATATTTCTTCAAAACCTATAAAATTATGCAGTACAAAGTGTAAACCATAATGTAAACTATAGACCACGGTTAGGAGCAATGCTTCAATGTTTGTTCATCAATTGTAACAAATGTACCCTACTGATGAAAGATGTTGTTAATGAGGGAAAGTGTGGGAGGGGAAGGGGTGGGGTATATGGAAATCTCCTACATTTTGTTTTTTTTTTTTAAGATTTATTTATCCCCCCACCCCAGCCTTCCTCCCCGACCACCCACCGACTTGCTGCCTCTGTCCATTCGCTGGGTGACCCTCTGTGTCTGTTTCTTGCCTTCTCTTCTCATCCTTCTCCTCCAGTCTTCACTAGGATTCGATCCTAGGGACCTCTGATGTGGAGAGAGGGACTCTGCCACCTTTGCCACTTCATTTCTTGGCTTCTGGCGCACCTCGTCTTGGCTCTCTCCTGTTCCTGTCCCTTGCTGCGTGGCTCGGTGGGGCCCGCCGGTGGCTTGCCTGCACGCCTTCTTTTTTCTTTCTTTTTTTTTTTTATTTTACCAGGAGGTCCCAGGGAGCAAATCCGGGTCCCTCCATATGGCAGACAGATGCCCCACCACTTGAGCCACATCTGCCTCCCCCCCACCCCATATTTTCAATGTAACATTTACAGATTCTAAAGCTTCTTTTAAAATAAAAAAAATTATATATATATGTATAAAATTAAGTGAGAATGAGATGAAACAATATCTTCATATATTCCTGGCAAAACATTTCCAAAATGCAATATGGTAATATAGTTAAATATATAAGTGTGGTATGTCAAGACTATCTTTTATTAAAATTGGACAGAAACCATCAATGGCAGACATCAAAGAATTAAGTAAGTTTAAATAGAAAAACTCAAAACTGAGAAAATTCTTTCCATTAATTTAAACTTGAAACATTGGTAAACATAATTTTTAATCAATTTTAGCAATAGAAAGTTCTGGTCCAGCTCTAAAAATAACAGTGTTCTTTGGGGGCAAAAAAATGTGAGAAAGCCACAAAGACACACAGGAGGAGGTAGAATGTAAAATTAAGGAGTGAGAAAATCCTCAGGCACAAGGAAAACTTCCAAAGTATGGGAAAGAATTGCAAAGACTCGGAAAGGTAGCAAAATAAACAATCCAAAAAAACAAAAAATCTCCAATGCCATAACAAACTAACAATTCTTTAATATAACATACAATAATCCACAGTAATTCTAAAATAATTAACTTTTTGCTGAAAGGGAAAAGATGTTATGAAAACCATTTAGGTGTAAATTCTGAAGACAAACTCTTCAGGAATATTTTCCAGAAGCTAGTAACTGAACCTTTCCCACGGAATACAAGATATTTCTTTAAACATATACACACACTTAGACTTTATTTACTATAAAGCTATCCAACTAATGTATTTGAAGCAATTTACTGTCACAAAAATAAAGTCAGGAGAGAGTAATAATAGTGTGAAAATGTCTTCCAACAATTATATATCTTCCACACAGATGTAAATAAGTCAAAAACCTAGATTCATCTAACTTTGGAGACCTTCACCTTAATATTACTTACATCAATCCTTCATTTTGATCTGTGTATATTACCATCAATAACCACCCTTCCAAGAAGTTATCAAATTAATTTTTGAAAGTAATTTCCAAAAATACCCCCAAATATTTCACCAGCTTTTAAATTGACTTTATACTGTGAAAGCAGTGTCTAGACAGGTATTTTAAATATCTCTTCATTGCTTTAAATATCGTAAAATATGGCTTTCAAGGAGAAAATTGATGGCAGAAATTGGTACATACAAATGTGTGGCATATTTGATATATTATATGTATGCATATCTATTATACCTAAAAATCATGCACAGGGTTTACAGTATGCCATGTTAACCCTTTCTAATAGTTATTTGAAGCTGATCAACCTTCAAAACACAAATTTGTTTCCAATGACAGGAATCATAACCCAGGTCCAGGCACTGGCTAGTTATTATCTGAGCTATAATAATGGCTCTGCACTACAAAATGTAATCTTCCCAAATGTCACAGTAAGTTATGAATATCTGAGCAGCCTAATGCACTTTACTAGCCATGAAATGTGGAAATGTAATCTTATTACCTTTTTTATGGTTGTATTTTTTTGAATAATGTAGCCTGGATACTGATGTATAGTCTTTTTTCTGCATTTTAGCATGATTTGGTCCCCTTTGCTATATAGAACATTTTTCAAAACTCTCCATTTCAACATATTTAGTCTTTACCTGAACTTCATAAACAATGTTCATAGCAACCTACAGGGTGGCATAACAAGTTTTCTATAGGTTATAGTTTAATATCCAAGATTACAGTAATTTTAAAGCATATTATTCAAAGAATTCAAATAAACTTTCATAAGTTCTGTATTAGGACTTCAATTGGACATTTTCCTCTCAGTGGTATATTAATAAAATATTAAGTTTTAATTAGTCACTAAACCTAAGTCACTGTATTTTCAGAAAACCCAAAACACCAAGACCAAACTAATTCTCTTTTTAAAAAGATTTATAAAATTAGAAAAACTGTAACTTAGAAAATCCTATTCATTCAAAGGAGAGCTATATTTTCCAAGGATGACCCAGTGGGAATTTGCAAAAGTTTTCTACATAGATGAGACAGGAGTAAAGTATCATAGAAAAACATTGAACAGAGTACAATTGTACCTTCTGCCCACAATTAGGTATTTTCTATTTCTTGAGACAAGCTACTTTTTTCTCTGGAGATGTCTATTCATTTGTAAAATGAGAAAATGACGTAAGAAGGTGTTTTATATATATATATACCTGAATCCTTCAAAATAACTTTATCCAAAATACTTTATCTCAAAGTATCCAATTTTGCCCCTAAGAAGTCATTCCTAAGTGACTATGATTCTGTACATGTTTACAGTCACTAGAAACATACTAAAAAAGGGATGTTGGGAGAAAACGACAATGCTGTGGCACAGACTGCACTGCCTCCCAATTCATATTTTCTCCTTCTTCCATTGTCATAGAGTTTCTAGCTGGAAACATGGGGCCCAGGAAAAAGATCTCACTTCTCAGCTTTCCTTGAATTTACTACTAGCCTTGTGACCAAGTTAAGACCAACGAGGACAGGCAGTAATGTGTGCAACTTCTGGGTATTGCCCTTTAAAGAAAGAAACATGACCTCTTTTTGCAATTTTGCTCTTTCTTCCTGGGTGTGATGCAGAAATAATGGCAAGAAAAAGTTGGAAACAACCCAGGTGTCCATAAACAGACGAATGCATAAACAAACTGTGGTCTATTAACACGATAGAATATTATGCAGCTGTAAGAAGAAATGAAGTCATAAAGCATATGACAACATGGATGAACCTGGAGGACATTATGTTGAGCTAAGCAAGCCAGACAGAAAAGGTCAAATACTGTATGAATGCATTAATATGAACCAAATATATTGTGTAACATATTGTTTGATTCAAAAAATTTTTATCCAGTACATTTAATTGAGAAATGTATATATTTATTCATCTGTGTTTACTTATTAGTTTTTAATTGCTTATATTTTCAATTATTAAATGTACAAAATAAAGTCCAAAAAAAAAAGAAATAATGGCACGAGTTTGAGAAGCCATCTTGAAATCTAAGCTGTAAACTGTATGTACAAACAATATGGTTTATGCTGAACACCTGCTTTCTTTCCGGAAATCTGGAATTCTGGTTTGTATTGGACAGAGGGTGTCTACATGACCAGCCCCAATAAAAAACTTGGGCACTGAGTCTCTAACGAGTGACTTTGGTTGACATTTCACAGATATATGTGACGCTACTGAAAGAGGATTCTTAGAAGCTTGTACCTGATTTCTTACATACTTAGTCCTATGTGCCTTTTGTCTTTGCTAATTTTGCTTTGTATCCTTTCATAGTAATAAATCATAGGAATATGTACGACTATATGCTGAGTTTTGAGTCCTTCTGAAGAGTCATCAAATCTGGGGATGATCTGGGAGAAACCTAACATAAAATCTTGTATGAGATTTGTTTCTTCTGCCTATGTGCCTGAAGAATTCACTCTTCCCCCACCCTCCCCCCACAGACGGCTCCTCATCTGTTTTCTTGTTGTTTTTGCTCATTGTCTGCTTGTTGTTTTTTTGCTCATGGATTGTTGTCTGTTTTGTTTTTTCTTTAGGAGGCACCTGGAACCGAACCCACAACCTCCCATGTGGGAGGCGGGCTCTCAACTACTTGAGCCACATCCACTCCCCTGAAGAATTCACTCTTTATCATTGAAATTCATTAGTCAGGCTTCTTTTTGAGCTTTTTAATCTAATCTTTCTCAAATATTTTAATAGGCAGATTTGGTTCTTTCTTCATTCACTGAACACCTATCTTATATTATTTTTTGGAAAGTTTTTCTCTTGTTTCATTAGGGTCTCTACATCAGTTACAAATAATTTTTATTAGACTAATCTTGGTCTTCTAGTTCTATGAGCTTTTATTTGGCTGCTTTACTCACTTTATCTTTTTAACTTATGCAAATTATATCACTGTGACTATCCCAAGCCTCTCCTCTATGAATAATTCAATTTTCAGCCACATATATCAGCTCAGCTAAGGAAAAATGTACTTTGTTAGAAAAACTTTGCTCAGCAATCACTTCCAAAGTTTTATTAAACTTCCCGTATTATAGATCTACCACCCAGTTCAGGGTATATTCCATTTCCATGAAAGGACAGTCTGAGGTATGAGAGATGACCTTAATTCAGTTGCATCCTACTACTTTTACTTCCATCAAAAATAATCAGCCCATCTTTTTCATTAGCAGTCATTTCTACTTCACTCTAATCAGAAGATGGAAAAGATGATATTTCTTTAGTTTGAAAATCTCAAAATATAAGGGATTTATAGCACGTACTTTCAGGGCTTTATAACTCACTAATTAAGATTCTACGAGATAGAGTGGGGTTTTGACTCTCTTAATTCTGTGCAACTCCATTCCATTCTATTTCTTGTCTTGGACACCACTTCTTGATGTTTATGAGTTATTCTCATAATATAATCCATGCTACAACATGAATGAAACTGAAAACATCATGCTAAGTGAAAGAAGCTAGTCACAAAAGACCACATAATCTATTATTCCATTTATATGAAATGTCCAGAACAAGCCATCCTATAGAGACAGAAAGTACATTAGTGGCTGTTTGGGGGAGGGGGGCGAGGGGATACAGTGAGGTGATAGCTAAAGGGTATGGGGTTTCTTTTGGGGGTGATGCAAACGTTCAAAAATTGATTGTGGTAATGGTTGTACAACTATATGAACATACAAAAAAGCATTGAATGCATACCTTAAATGGGTAAATTGTATGGTATGTGAATTCTAGTTCTATAACCTGTTATTTTAAAAATTGGGTCACCAAATTTTCCCAGTTAGTATTGCCAAGAAATGTCATATAATAGCATGTTACTATAATCTATAAACATATTAAATCAAAACTTCCAATGTTTTTGTTTCTTGACACTCTTCTAAAATTCTACATCTTTATCACAAAATAAAGATGATAAGTGAAACACATGGCCACTGCCCTGATCTTATGAAAGTATGCTAAAGGGGTAACAGGACAGTTAAATAGGGAAAAATTGATTCTTGGAAGAAAAGGCAATTTTGGGAGAGATGCATTAAAAAAGTCAAAATAATTGGTAAGATGCAAACATACCCTACTGGTATATAACATACTTTATAAATAATAATTAGTGGTAAACTTTAAAAAAATAATTGGCAGAAACTTCTCTCTTTAAATCACTTATAAAAAAATATTTTTTCATAACCCTGTTTAGTAGGACAAATTGGGACTTCATCAACAAAATAAATAAGTAAATGATAGAAATATAAAATAATCCTTTTAAATTGAAACGTGATCTCAAAGACAGTTTGTAAATGCATTACTCATGAGCACTTGAATTACACCCACATAATTCCCAGATCTGAAATAAAACCAAGTAAATCTCACACACTGTAAATTGTCTGAAAAATGTTATAGAAGGATGGATATCAGTAGGATCCATTCTAATCCCCCGCTCTTCATACTCAACTTTACAACTTTAGTTCAGGCCTATAAATAGAACCCAGTCTATTGCAACAGCTTCCTAATAGTATCCTTAGCCTGCCCAAGTTCAAATCCACTGGTCACAAAACCATGAAAGTCATCAATCCTAACACTGAAGATAACATGAAATTCTACAGAAATAATGCCTAATGAGAGCCCCCTTTACTGTTTATTTTAACTGACTGTTTAAAAAAAAAAAAAAAAAGGAAAGGAAAGCTCAGATCTTGGCTTCTAATATCATTCTCCAATAAAAGGAACCAGGGTTTCTTAAATGAGTAATTTTCAGACTGGAGCAGGAAATATATAAGATGAGCCTGAAGCATTTTGTAGTACCAGAAAGTAAGAAAAAACAAAAAAGAAAATTAAAAAAAGAAAAAAAAAAAAGGACAAAGTGCTCAAAAGAAACCACAATGATGGGAGCATATCAAAGGGTTACAAGAGCCAACTGAAAGAGCTCCCAATGGCCAAAGCTGGAACAATTTGAGCAACAAAATAAGTAACACAGTACTGTAATATAACCCAAAGAATAAAATAAATACCCCAAGTCCATGCTGATATAAACAAATGATTGAATAAATAAATAAGTCGGGGAGAAAAGATAAATAACCCATAGAGAAGAATTTCAAGTAATTTATGTAGATACTTTGTCTTCAAAGAAGTTCATCATAACTCCCACTTCTTGAGTGTGGGCTTTATATAGTGACTTCCTTAAAAAGTGTACAGTATGGGGGGGGTGGGAAATAAAGAACAACTTTACAGTGGAGAAACCCAACAAATACTACCTCAGCCAGGTGACCAAGGTTAACATAACATTATAAATTATGTTTGGAGTATATATCCTTGATATGATGCAATGAGGATGGCAATTATGGTATACCTCCTCCAAACGCATAACCCCAATCTAATCATGAGAAAAACATCAGACAAATCCCAACTGAGGAACATTTTACAAGATGCTTGAACAATATTCCTCAAAACTATCAAAGGTCCTCAAAAACAAGGAAAGTCTAAGAAACTGTCAAAGCCAAGAGAAGTCTATTGACATGGTGATTAAATGTAAAGTGGGATACAAACAGAAACAGAATAGAAAAAGTACATTAGGTAAAAACTAAGGAAATGTCTGAATAACATATTAATTTAAGTTAATAATAATATATCAATATCAGTTCATTAATGGTAACAAATGTATCATACAAATATAAGACATTACTAAGGAAAACCGAGTACCAGTTATATGGGAACTCTGAACAATCTTCTCATTTTTCTGTAAATCAAACTATTTCAAAATTTAAAATTTGTTTTTTTTTTAAAGAAAGCTAATTTCTACGTTCAAATATAAAAATAATTTCACATTGATGAAAGGTTTAAAATTAACATGAAAGTACAAAAGCCAAATCTTCAGAGAGGAAAAACCTTAAAATCACAGAAAGAAATAACTACAAATTTGCCTTGCAAACAATATTAACCAGTCTTTGGGAGAGTAAAAGTATGGTATTTTTTGGTTTTTATTTTGGCTTTGGTTTGATTTTTGGTTATCTATACTTTTTTCTAATTTTCTATAGATGTACATATTACTTTCACAATAATTTAACAACATAATAAGTGGAAAGACATTACTGTACAAGACACCATAAACAAAGTTTAAAGCTACGCAGGAAAAAGAATAATTGAAATATAAAGGGAAATAGTTACTATCCTTAATATAAAAAAGTTCTTACAAATCAATAAGAAAGATACAAACCAACTGAAAAATGGACAAAGTATATGAACAAGCAATATACAAAAAAAAAAAAAAAAAAAAAAAAAAAAGACCAATACATATGAAAAGACATTCAGCCCCAGTATTACTCAAAAAATGCATATTAAGTAGATATTTTTATACTTATTGGATTGCCAGAATGTTAAAAGTTTGATATTGTCTAGTGTTAACAAAGATGAGGAAAAGCAAGTACTAATATATATTGCTGCCAAGTGTGTGAATGGGCATAATTTTCCAGGTCAGTTTGATAACTGTATGAAAATATAAAATGTTCAATAATCTGACTCATTAAGTTCAACATTAGTTATAAAGAAATAATCAACTAAATACACAAACATATCCGCATGAAGATTTTTACCACGTAATTCTTTAGGATTATGAAAAAGCCCAAAATCCAAATATCTACCAATAAGAGATAGGTTGAATAAATTTTGTCATAAACATATGATCAAATATTAGGTAATGATTAAAAACTAAATGCAATGACATTCAAGTGTCAATGGCACATTAAAATTAAATGTTATAGAACAGTATGTATAAAATGCCATATGAATAGAGGTGTATGTGCATGCATGTATTCACATGGAAAAATAGGTCAGAAATACCAACTAACTATTAACAGTAAGGTTAATATTATAGAGGAATGTTTAAGTTTCTATCAACTTTATAGACTATTTCTTTAATTTTTACAAGCACATGTTACTTTTAAATTAATCTGGGTATTTCCATTTACAAAATAAAAATCCACTTACTAGTTAATAATTCCAGGGGTTTAAATAGTAAAATAATGCTTCAGAAGTTAATGCAATAAGGTACATATACTAAGATATTCCTAGAACCCCTCTCCCAGTTGTTACAGCTATTGCAGAAGATATGAGGAAGTTTCTGCTAACATAATCAGGAATTCAACAGGAAATTGTTTTCATATACAAATAAGCTTCTACATGATGCACATCCAAAAACTGGTATATGAACTCATATAGAGCACTATTCTTAATGGAGCACATGTTAAAAATACATCTAAACATATAAATAGTGCTTTCACATTTATCATCACCTGGGTCCTTAAAATCAGGATCCTCAATGTGGAACAAAGAAGATACAGATGTAATACAGATGAGGTAAATATATGATTAAAATGTGTGTGTGTGTGTGTCTGTGTCTGTGTCTATGTGTATAGATCTATCCACTAGAAACACCTATGAACAATGACAAACACCACAGCAATGAGTGTTCCTAGTTCCCAAATTGTGGTCTTAAAATATCATTCCTCACTAAAGAAAAGCAGGGCTTCTTGAAGAAATGGCTGATTTAAAGTCCAGAACTGGAAATGAAAAGATGAGCCTAGAACATAAGAGGAAAGCAATCAAAGTCTACTAGGATTGTGTTAAAAGGATTCAGGAGGCAACTTGAGGAAGCTCCTATTGGCCAAAGATAAAACAACTTGAGGTCCAAGAAAGATAATAACTGCAAAGTATTGAACCTTAACAAATATATTTAAATCCATTAGCTCATAATGACATTTATATATATATATATATATATATATATATATATATATATATTTTAGATTTTATTTATTTATTCATTTATCCCCCCTTGCTGCTTGTGCTCGCTGGGTCAGCTAACCACGCCGTGTGGGCGGGCTTGCCTTCACCAGGAGGCCCCGGGAACCTCCCATATGGCTCCCTACTGATTGAGCCACAGCCGCTTCCCATCATAATGACATTTAAAAACGACAACAAAAATAACTAATTTTCCTTATCAAAAAGGATTAATAAGGAAAACATCTGTTATTGTAAAAACTAGTAAATAAAGGAAAAGAATCAAGCATTTATACTAGTTTTTCAATATTAACTACCGCAGGGTAAACAGATGAGGGAAAGCATCTCTTCATAGAAGTATTCTACCTAATACATGAAAAAATTAGAATATCATGATTCTGCAGACCCCAGTGAATTAATAGCTCTAGACATTTAGCATTGACAGTTGGAAACATCAAAAAGAGACAACCAGGAGTAATTTGTCTCTCATGATGAAAGAACACAGCACCACCTAGAGGCTAGCCATAAAGATGGACGTTCTCTCTGATACATCCTCTGGATCCAGCTGCCAATTTGCAGTAAATATAGAGAACAGAGGAACATGTTGAACTGCACTATTTATAACGCAATCAACAAAATACACACTTTGAAAACTTTACGTGTAAAAAGGACCAGGCTCTTCAGAAGATTCTGACCCCAGGAGGAAGCACACTTTCTAGCCTCTGAAACCATGAACCAATAAATTCCTGTTGTGAAGCCAAAAAGCAAAACAAAACAAAACAGAACAGAAAAAGGCCTCTTAAACACATAAATTGATCTGAAATTTAAAAGACACAGTTTAAAAAAAAAACAAGACTAATTTATAGACTAGGGATGTATTTGCATATAATATAACTATAAAGAAATATTAAAAAGTTAAAGGGAGATAAGCAGTTGTGATAGATGCATTCTGGGATGGCTGGTATTTCTTGACCTGGGTAGTGATTTCAAGCACGTTTAACCTTCAGGTATATATTTGTTTGGTTTTCTGTAGCTGTGTTTTATTTTACAATAAGTATTTTATATAAAAGTATTTTCCAGTGATTAATTTCTGATTTTTTAAAAACTCCATATTCAGGCACTGAAATTCCATCATAAGATTGGTAGTTTTATCATTAGCAAATTAACAACTTGCAGCCTGTATTGTAGACATACAATGTTTATTTCTTTCAGTGACTCCTAAGCTATATCTAATGCACACCTAATCTCCATCATTAAGTCACCCTCAAAACAGCAGCATTCACACAATACATTCTTGAACACTACACAGTCTACCTGAAATAATTGAGCAAAAGAGTAGGTATTTTAAAACACTCAGATATTCCTCAGATATTTTAGATTTATCTGGTCTTTCCAAATAAATCTAAAAGAATCATCACAACAGGCAAAAAAGCTAAAAAGAAATACTGCAAGGTAGCCATGATATTCCAAGAACACTGAGCCTTGGGACAGGGGTATAGCTTACATTAGTCAAGAAATTTTATAACAAGAAATTCCTCATAAAAAGACAAAGCAAATATTAGAAAAATAAATTAGAAAACTGGTACATTTCAAAAAGATTTAACAGCTGTAGAAAATGAGATTTCAAACACCAAGAATAGTACAAAAAAGATCAACTTTTTTTTTTAATTGATGGGGTAAGGGAAGAGACTAAATAAGCTGCCTCTAAATTTTTCTTGGAAAATTAAGCAACAAGAATAGCCAGAAAGCTGTGAAAATGAAGAGCATGAATGAGGAACTAGCTCTATCAGAGATGAAAACATAAAGCCCTCAATAACTTAAAATTAAAAAGTGTGGTAAATGTACATGAATTGTACACCTGGAACAGAATAGGAAGTAGAGAAATAGATCCAAATACAACAGGAAATCATTATACCATAATAACAGCAAATTTTTATAGTTCTTAATAGGTGCCAGGCACTAAGAATTTTATGTTTATTAATTCATTTAATTTTGAACTACCCCATGAGGTAGATACCATAAATATCTCATTCTTTTATTTGAGTAAACATAGGCATAGACAGATTAAATAATTTATCCAAGATCTCGGTGGTCCTGTCTGTTATAATTCAAACCTAGGCAAGCTAACTCCAAAGTCCACTCTTAACCACTATGTACTATGACTTTTCCACTTTTCATTTAGGTTCCCTTTCAAAACACTGAGGAAAAGATGAACAATTCAATAAATGGTAATGAACTGTAATGACCAAACAGACATATGCAGGGGCAAAATTAATTTGGAGCCACATTTCAAATGAAGATAAATTTCAAATTGCTCAAAGATTTTAATGGATAGATAGATAGAAGACAGACAGATAGACATTATCAAAAGCTTCAAGGAAAACAAAGAACTTTAAATCTCTAAGTAAAGACTTCATAACTATAACTCAACTTCCAATTTAGTTCAGAACTCTAATAATTATCAAATCATTACCACAACATCAAATTTCCCAAGAGCATTTTAACCAGGTCATAGCCTGGGGTGGGGAGAGGGAGGAGAACTTCATGGCTTCTCATCACCTCAAGAGTAAATTTCCAGTCACTTAGCCTACCCTTCAAAAATCTCAATAAGCCTCACCTCTTATTCTATCCCGTCACAAACTTACTGGTCAAACCAGTCCAGACTACTTACGTCTGGAAGGAATCTTAATATTTTACTTACTTTACTTTGCACTCTTACTTTACTTTGCACTCTCTTCCTAAAATTCAACATTTAGCTCCATTCCAAGCTCTACCAAAAAAAAAATTTCCAGATACCAAAAAAGAAGTGATGTTTCCCCAATCTGAATTGTTAAAACATGCCTTCTGTATTGTAAAGCATGTTCAGTATTGTAAAGCATGTTCAGTTCACACTTAACGGTTTTGAATTACTAGGTATATTTACATGAGTCCTTTCTCCATAAGATTGTAAGCTCCTGAGAAGGAAAACTGCATTGGTACAGCATCTACTGTATGTCAGGCATTACTCTCAAAGATTCTAACAACAGTCCTATGAGGTTGGTATTATCTCCATTTTACAGATGCAGAAACCAGATAAGAAAGAGGGCTTGCCCAATACCACAAAGCTAGGAAGCAACAGAACTAGGAATCCAAACTGAAGTCTATCTGATTCTAAGCTAGAGAGAGAGAGAGGAATGGATGATAGATAGATGAAAGAGAGAGAGAGAGAGAGAAAGAAAAAAGAAGGGAGGGAGGGAGGGAGGAAGGGAGGAAGGGAGGAAGGGAGGAAGGAAAAAGAGGAACTGTTATACAGTTTGTATACAAAAAAAATTTTTGTATACAAAATTTGTATACAGCAAATTTTCAAAGTGTTCTTACATATTTAGTCTTAATAGCAACCCTAAAATATATAGTTGCAACACTTTTGTCTGCCAAGCATGTTTTCACATTCCCCTTCCTCTGGGTCCTTTGCGGAAGTCTCTCCTTACTTCACAGTCCTTAGAAGGGAGCCAGTCATGATACCCAAACCCACACAAAATGTCATGTGACATAAGTTAGGCAATCAGAATACCACAAACTGTCAAACACAGTGATTGTTTCAGTGTTAGGGTGATGTAAGAAAGGCAGTCTTCCAGGGTATCTTTGTGCTAAAGAGGGAAAAGATGGTCCTCCTCCTTTTGAATTATGAGTTGTAAAACGATTTTAAAACTACCACAGAGCCTAATTTTAGCAGGAGAGTATGAGGACAAGTGCAAACCAAAAAAAGAGCCAGTTAAGATAGGGTGAAGGAAGGAGAGTGGGTCACAATACCATTTGAGATTCTGACTCTAGCCACACGTGTATTTGGCAGTTTTCCAAGTCAGTAAACCTCCTTTTGCACTTAAGTTTTATTTGGTCTCTAAAACTAGCAATTTAAAAAGTCAAAAAATATACACTCTTTTTAGAAAAGGAAATGAGGCCCAGAAAAGTTAAGTGACTTTTTCCCCAGGTCTGTGTCAAGGAAGGGGCAGAGACAAACTGATTTATCTTGCCCAATGCTAGATACAATAGACTTATAATAATCACTTATAAATCTGTAAATATGAAACAATGCCTTGTATATATAAGGCTCCAAATGTAGTCAAACAACTAATACTAATACTTACATACTGTATAAAGAAGACAGTAAAGAAGTTGTCATCTGTACAATAACTGTTCTCCCTTTCTTTCTTAATAACATAACTCTGGGCTTTGTGACCCAATGAGGAAAGGCAGGGGGAAACCCTTTACTTTTTTTTTTTTTTTAATAGTGATGTTAATGTTTCATTACATTTTCTAACAAAATTTTCTTAGGAGGTACCGGGAATTGAATCTGGGACTTCGTATATGCAAAGCAGATGCTCAACCACTGAGCTCCACCAGCTCCAACCCTTTACTTTTTTTTTTCAAGTCTCCCCTGCAACAAGTATGTCCATGTTGAGATGTAAGCAAAAGGTACTGGATATAACTTCCAGGAAATTATTTAAAATGTTGTAACTCTTTTACCCTTCTGACTTTTCTACTATCTGGAACAAGAAGCCAACCTGAATCATTAAAGTGACCTTGAGGTAGAAAGTCACACCTAGCTAGAAGAATGAGACAGAAAGACTGAAGAAGTCTGGGACCCTGATGACCCTGCCAGCCCTGTACTACCTATCTTCAAAATTATTTTACATGAGAGATAAACATTCATCTTGCTTAAGTAACTGTTATTTTGAGATTTATTTTATATCCTAATGGATATAATGGTCCTCTGGTCCTACATAAAGAACAATAGCAAGATCATTAGCTACAAAGCAGACAGGCAGCATATGAGTTTTATAATGCTATATACCCTAGAAATTTTTAATGAATATAAGATTGCTCACAGTTATATAACATATCATTATACCACAGCAGATACATTACTGAATTATTTTGATATACTTGACTATATGAACATAACTACATATTCTAAAGGTTTGATACAATAATTATACAAGAAAGTAATTACTAAGTTCTTATGTTAAAATAGGTTCATCCTGAAAATCAGCTCTATTCACAGAGCACATTATTGTCTGTGTAGAAGATCCCAAAGAATCCATGGAGGTAGGGAGACAGAGAGAAATGGAGCAAGAGACACACAGAGAGAAAATATGTGTTGTAACTAATATGAAATAATTATTTAATTCAATATTTTATGAAGAGAAAAACCAAAAGACAGCAATGGGAGGAAAAAGTAAAGTTAAAATTGAAAGTATGTATCAGAAATAGATGGACAGGAAATTGTGTTAAGAAATAAGAGAGCAAGATTAAAAATTACATATGTATATTAATGAAAGAGAATTAAAAATATATTAAAATAATATGCAATCATAGTTCAACAGGAAGTACAAAAACAATTATTTCTAATTAATTCTAATTTTCAAAATTAGATTAACAAGAATTTAAAAGAAAAATTGAACAATCATCAAATTATCAGAGATCTATCCATTGAGTAATTTCTCAGAACCAGGTCATTTTAACTTGTAAATTACCACATGCTTTCAAAGATCAGAGAATGAATCATCAATATTAACTTGTTATATACAAAACAGAAATATTAAACGTAATGAAAATTTTAAATCCTATCACTTTTTATAAAAGTGTAAAAACTAAGCATCCCAATATCTAAGTCAGAACAAAAAGAACAAGTAAACAAAAAACCGAAATACTTGGAAACAACTTACTTTGAACCATACTGTCTTCCCTCCACCCCCCTAACTGCTTATTTTGTGTTCATTCTAATTCTTCAAAAAAAATTCCCTAGTAAAAATAAAAAATAAAAAATGTATTCCCTACAGACACATGCAAGTGTGGTTACATGACTCAGCTCTCAGCAATTCTTATTGGGCCAGTTCTCTGATCTGTTATGTGAGCCCTGGATAGAGAAGTCCTCCTCCCACTGGGGCTGCTTAAAAGGTAAAGCTCAGGATGTCTATAGCCATCATGGATTTTACTAAAAGCAGAATGAAACCAATATGTAGACAGAAGTAAGAAGGGTAAAAAGAGGTAAACAGCATTCATGAGCCCCCTAGATACAGTTTTACACAATACCAGCCAAGTTACACATTCTAACCTATTTTCTTTTTTGCTTAAGCTAAGACGTATTTTTATAATTTTTCAATTATAAGTGTGCCATCATATCCTACATACAAAAAAGAAAAAATGTATTCTGAATGTAATGTTAACTTTATATTAAAATTTATACTTAATATAAATTTACATTTGAATTAAATAAAAACATTAAAATATGAAAAAATAGGTTCATCTATTTTTATAAATGTATTTATTAATACTGTATTTGTAGACTGATTTTAAAAGAAATTTATATAAAAGCAGACTTTTCTATGTTTTAAAAGAAATCCAGAATCACAAGTCGGTTCTACACACTGGTATGCCCTCTCATAACAACTTAAAATCACCTCTCTTACCCTACTTCTATGTCCCAAGCACCCTGTTAAATCTATACCAGGGAATATCGGATAAGCAGGGAAAAGGATGAAGGAAAGATCAAAGCTTAGTCAATACATATTCTACCCAAATAAAATTTCCCAGTAAAGTCAAACTCCTGAACTGTAGGTACTTCAGTCAAATCTGTGCCTCGGGTCTTATCTTCAGAAGGTACTTTTTTCTGAATAAACCTGTATTAACCTGAGCTAAATCTGAGCCTTTTCATGATGTTATCCTCGGTACAATTCTTTCTAGCTTATCCAGGTTATGCCCACTTTCCCCAACTCCATGTCACACAAATTTGATAAAAGTTCAATTAATTTTAGAAATTTCTCTAAAGAGGAAATACAAATGGCCAAAAAGCATATGAAAAAAAGTGTTCAACATCACTATTAGGGAACTGCAGATCAAAACTACAATGAGATACCATTTCACACCTTATAGAATGGACATCATCAAAAAAACAGAAAACTACAAATACTGGTGAGGATGTGGAGAAATAGGAATACTCCTTCACTGTTGGGAATGTAAAATGGTACCACCTCTGTGGAAGACAGTTGGGCAACACTTTAAGAAGCTGAATATAAATAAAACTGCCGTATGATCCAGCAATCCCGTTACTAGGGATATATTCAGAAGAACGGAAAGCAAAGATGTGAACTGACATTTGCACACCAAAGTTCATAGCAGCATTATTCACAATTGCTAAAATATGGAACCAACCCAAGTATCCATCAACCAATGAATGGATAAATAAAATTGTGATACATATACACAACAGAATACTATTCAGCTGTAAGAAGAAATGAAATAGGGGTGCATATGACAACATGGAAGAACTTGAGGATATTATATTGAGTGAAATAAGCCAGACACAGAAGGACAAATATTGTATGGTCTCACTAATATGAATTAAATAAGATGAGTAAACTCATGGACTTAAATTATAGAGTATATAGAATTTTTAATAAGGTTTACTGTAAAAGTGTGGAAATGAATCAAATTGATGATAACACTTTACAGTGAGTATAACTAACACTGCTCATTTATAAGTGTGATTGCGGCTGAAAGGGGTAGTCTGTGGAAGTAAATGTCAA
The DNA here is from genome assembly GCA_026826555.1 of Tolypeutes matacus. Taxonomy (NCBI): domain Eukaryota; kingdom Metazoa; phylum Chordata; class Mammalia; order Cingulata; family Chlamyphoridae; genus Tolypeutes; species Tolypeutes matacus. The sequence continues at coordinate 25,637,127 of JAKSZT010054458.1, forward strand.
TTGAAAGGAAACAAGAGAATAATCTAGGGATTTGGTGGTAGATGAAGATTGTGGTTAATAGTATAAATATAAGAATGTTCTTTTACAAAGTGTTAAGAATATGGTGATACACAGGAAAATTACAATTAATGTAACTTATGGGTGATAGTTAACACTAATATTGTAATATTTTTGCAGCAATGGCAAAGAAGATATTATATCCATTCTAAGGGACAACTATGAGGGTATAAGGAGTTATGAGATTTTTCCTTTTGGAGTAATGAAAAAATCCTAAAATTGACTAAGGTGATGACAGCACAACTCTGTGATGAAAATGACAGCCTCTAAGTATACACTATGAATGGACTATACAAAACATGGGTCTGTATAACACAGGGAATCCAGTGGTGGAAGATGGACTGTGCTTAAAAGGACAAATATGAGAATGTTCTCTCATGAACTATAGCAAATGTATAATACTAATACAAGCTGTTAATAATCAGGTGGGTTGAGGGGAAAATACACCAAATGTAAGATAGGGGCTGTAGATAGTAACATTTTGACGATGCCCTTTCAAAGTTTATAACCAATGTTTTCACAATAATGTAAGATGTTGGTAGTGGGATGATGTATGGGAACCCTGTATAAGATATGCATGTTTGTTTTATAAGTTCACAACTTTTACAATACACTTATTATTTATGTATGTTCATGTATGAATGATATACTTCAATAAAATTTTATTTTAAAAAGAAGTTAAAAACTAGTAGAATGCTTTCAGCTTAGAGTAACCAGATCACAAAATACAATTCTCTTTCTAATCACAGGATACACTGAAATATATTTAGCAAATATCTACAGCAAGGAAAAAATTAAGAATTTAAAATTTCATTTACTGTTTTACAAGGGTTAATGGCCTGATCCAAGGAGGAAGGGGAAAAGAATTTATATACTAAAAAAAAAAAAAAACAGAAATGCAATACACAGTTTATGTTAAAGGTAGAAACTGAGGTGCATTTAATGCATCATTCATTTGAAAGCTCTCGGCCAATAAATGTATTATATTAGCCAACTTAAAAAGATTAGGGAAGAAATAAATATGATTAGAACAAGATGGGCACGTGTACATCATGCTTACATAATATATCATTATACTGTTACAACAATACAGAAAATATTTAGAAGATTATATCACAATATACTTACATACGTTCTCTTATAAGCATTATATAAAACATGTTACAAAAATGAAACTAATGAGCATCATCTCATGGACATTTTTTTTAATGTGTAAAACCATCCTTAACAATAGCTTAAAAGAGCCAGTCTACATAGTCAAGGTTTAATTATAAAGCTTTCTTCTAAAACTCAAATTTCATATAGATATCCTACAAAGCTAACAAATGAATGAAACAAACAGAGAAACAATATTTAAGTCAGTAATAAACTATCAACAAATATTAGGATAAAAGATGAAAAAATGATTCTCCATTATCAAATATAAAATAGACATTGGAGAAGAGTTAAATAGAAGCAAAGTCTTAATCCAGGTTAAACATACCAGGAACTTCCAGGAAGATGGTGGATTAGAAAGACACAAGACTCTCTTCTCTCCCTGAAAATTAGCTAAAGGAAAGGCTGAAATGGCCTGGATAAAGATCTTCTAGGGTTTAGGACACCAAGCGGAGATTGGACACTGCCCAGAAGAGAGAGGGGCAAAGGAGGGGAATCACACTGGCAAAACTGTGTTGAAACCAGCAGCTGCAACTGCCGGCACCATCCCCCACTCTAAAGACACGTTAGAATTATCAGGCCTCTGAGCCGGCTACAGACAAAGGGGGCTCCAGGAACCAATGCCCAAGGAAAGGGGAAAGAGAAGTACACGGCCTAAGGATGACTCAGCTTTTGACCCACAAATTGGGTCTGCTGTGACCCACCAGCCCTTCCAGGCTGGGTGGGACTGCGCCATTTTGTGTTCTGGGAGCCAACATGGAACTGGAGTGACATGACCCTCTCAATCTCCCTCTGTTCTAACAGGGACTGATTGTTGAGGACACACCTCTCCAGGAAAGGGGAGAGAGAGGGACACAGCCTAAGGCTGATGCAGTATTTGACCCAGAAATTTGGTCTGCTATGTCCTACCAACCCTTCCAGGCCGGGTAGGGCCATGCCATTGTTTGCCTTGGCATGCCAGTAAGGGACTAAAAAGATGCAGGACTGAAGAGATCCAGCCCTCCCAATCTCCCTCTCTACTAACCAAGACTAACTATTGAGAACACAGAGGGGAGTGGAATTATTATCTACCCAGGAAAAGGGAAGGGGCTGCCAGAGGAGGCTGGAGAACTGTCTCTGAGAAAGTTTGAATTATAAGACTCTTAGTCTCAAGGCAGGAATATCTATTACATTGATTCAGTCTGTGTTACAGCAGACACACTCCCATCAGGCACTGAACTGACAGGGCTGTCATCTGCTGGCAGACCAAGGAAGTGCATGTAAGAAAACCGAAGGTAAATAAGAAAGAAAGGCTTTCTCCAGCCTTTATATCCTCCCTTCCCAATGCCCTAGGAAGCAGGTCTGAAACCCATAACTGGGTCCAGAGACCAGTTTTGAGCAACTAACAGGGACAATACTAACAATCCAGGTTAAACAAAGAATCAAAGAGGAACAGTAACACACAGCCTCCTGCCACAAAATCTCTACAATAAAGAAATCGAGTATTTGAATAAACTACCATCTTAATCAGATGCCTAGCTATCAGCAAAAAATTATGAGCCATACTAAGAAAATGGAAGACATGGCCCAAAAAGGAAATATCAAAGCCCCAGAAGAGATTCAGGATTTAAGATAACTAATTAATGAGATGCACACATTTCCAAAATCAAATTAATGAGTTAAAAGACAACATGGTTAAAGAGATAAACAACATCAAGAAGACACTGAGGGAAGTGGCTGTGGCTCAATTGGTTGGGCTACCGTTTACCATATGGGAGGCCCTGGGTTCGATTCCCAGGGCCTCCTGGTGAAGGCAAGCCGGTCCATGCGGCACGGTGAGCTGACGCAGCAAGATGATGCAAGAAAGGGAGACAAGCACACACAGAAAAACACAAAGCAAATGGACACAGTGAGCACAAGCAGCAAGAGGGGAATAAATAAATAAATAAATCTTTAAAAAAAAAAAAAGAAGAAGACACTGAGCAAGAATAAAGAAGAATTTGAAATCCTGAATAGAAAATGAAGACACAATAGGTGAGATCAAAAACACATTAGAGGCATACAACAGCAGATTGAAAATGACAGAAGAAAGAATAAGTGATAGAGAAAACAGTACAACTGAAATTGAACAGGAAAAAAAAAAACAAGACAGAAAAGAATGGAAAAAATTGACTAAGAGCTCAGGGAGTTGAATGACAACATGAAACGCAATAACCTAAGTGTCACAGGAGTTCCAGAAGGAGAAGAGAAAGGAAAAGGGGCAGAAAGAGTATTTGAGGAAATAATACCTGAAACTTTCCCAACTCTCACAAAAGAAATGAATTTACACGTCCAAGAAGCACACCATACCCCAATCAGAATAAATCCAAATAGACCTACTCCAGGACACATACCACTCAGAATGTCAAATGTCAAAGATAAAGAGAAAATTCTCAGGGCAGCAAGGGAAAAGCAAACCATAACGTACAAGGGATGTCCAGTAAGACTTAGCACAGATTTCTCTTCAGAAACCATGGAGGTGAGAAAACAGTGGTATGATACAATTAGGATACTGAAAGAGAAAAACTGCCAGCCGAGAATTCTTTATCCAGCAAAACTGTCCTTCAAATATGAAGATGAGTATAAAATATTCACAAATAAACAGAAACTAAGCATTCGTAAAAAGGAATCCACCTTTGCAGGCAATATTAAAGGAAGCCTTAGAGGCCTGAAAGATAAGGACAGGAGAGAGAGGCTTGGAGAAGAGTACAGAATAGCAGAAAGGATAACCGAAAGAGTAAAAGGAGAGACAAAAATAAGATATGACATATGAAAACCAAAGAATAAAACAGAGGAAGTAAATAGTGCATTTACAGTAATAGCATTGAATGTGAATGGATTAAACTCCCCAATCAAAAGATACAGGCTGACAGAAGGGATTAAAAAAAACATGAGCCATCCATATGCTGCTTACAAGAGACTCACCTTAGACCCAGGGACACAAACTGGCTGAAAGTGAAAGGTTGGAAAAAGATACTCCATGCAAATAGTAACCAGAAAAGAGAAGGGGTAGCTGTACTAATATCAGACAAAACAGACTTTAAATGCAAAAAAGTTATGAGATAGAGAAGGTCATTATATATTAATAAAAGGGACAATCCAAAATGAACATTTAACAGTCATAAATATCTATGCACCTAACCAGGTAGCCTCAAAATGCATGAGAGAAACTTTGGGAAAACTGAAGCGAGAAATAGATACCTCTACAATAATCACTGGAGACTTCAACACCCCACTCACATCATTAGATAGAACTAGACAGAAGATCAACAAGGAAACAGAGAACTTGAACAATATGATAAACGAGTTAGACCTAACAGACATATACAGAACACTGCATCCAGACTCAGTGGGTTATACATTCTTCTCAAGTGCCCATGGATCTTGCTCCAGGATAGACCACCTGTTAGGGCACAATGCAGCTCTCAATAAATATAAAAGGATTGAAATTATACAAAGCATCTTCTCAGATCATAATGGAATGAAACTGGAAATCAATAAAAGACAGGAAAGAGATAAATTTGCAAATGTGTGGAGACTAAACACACTCCAAAGAAGGAATTGTAAGTGAAATCAGTAAATATATTGAGGTAAATGAAAACGAGAACAGAACTTATCAAAACTTATGGGTTACAGTGAAGGCAGTCTTGAGAGGGAAATTTATAGCCCTAAACGCCTATATTGAAAAAGAAGAAAGAGCATAAATCAAAGATTTAACCTAACAACTGAAGAAACTAGAAAAAGAACAGCAAACCAACCCCAAAGCAGGTAGAAGGAAGGAAATAATAAGGATTAGAGCAGAAATAAATGAAATTAAGAACAAACAAAAATGATGGAGAAAATCAACAAAATCAAAAGCTGGTTCTTTGAAAAGATCAATAAAATTGACAAATCCCTGGCTAGACTAACAAGGAAAAACAGGAAAAGATGGAAAGAAATACAATCAGAAATGAAAGGGGTGAAGTTACAAATGACCCAACAGAAATAAAAAGGATCAAAAGAGGATATTATGAGAAACTGTATGCCAACAAACTAGACAACCAAGATGAAATGGACAAATTCCTAGAAATGCACAGATAACCTATACTGACACTAAAAGAAATATAAGAACTTAACAAATCAATCACATTTAAAGAGATTGAATCAGTCATCAAAAATCTTCCAGCAAAGAAAAGTCCAGGACAAGATGGCTTCACAGGTGAATTCTACCAAGCATTTTGAGAATAATTAACACTAATTCTGTTTAAATGCTTCCAAAAAATTGGAGAGGAGGGAAAATTACCCAACACATTTTATCATTTTATGAAGCCATCATCACCCTAACACCAAGGCCAGATAAAGATAATACAAGAAAAGAAAATCACAGGCCAATCTCTTTAATGAACATAGATGCAAAACTTTTCAACAAAATACTTGCAAATCAAATCCAACTGCATATCAAAAGACTTATACATCACGACCAAGTGAGATTTATTCCTGGTATGCAAGGTTGGTTCAACATAAGAAAATCAACCAATGTAATAAACCACATTAACAAATTGAAGGAAAAAAAACACATGATAATCTCAATTGATGCAAAAAAGGCATTTGACAAAATCCAGCATCGTTCTTTGATAAAAAACACTTCAAAAGATAGGAATACAAGGAAAATTCCTCAGTGTGATAAAAGGCATTTTTGAAAAACCCACAGCCAACATTGTACTCAATGGGGAAAGGTTGAAAGTTTTTCCTCTAAGATGGGGAACAAGAGAAGGATGCCCACTTTCACCATCATTATTCAACATTATACTAGAAGTCCTAGCTAGAGCAAGTAAGAAGGAAAAAAAAAAAAAAAAAAAAAAAAAAAAACAGCATCCAAATAGGAAAGAGCAAGTAAAACTCTATTTGCAGATGACATGATCCTATGTTTAGAAAATTCTGAAATTTCTATGACAAAGCTACTTGAGCTAAAAAACCAAGCTCAGCAAAGTGGCAGGATACAAGATCAACAGGCAAAAATCAGTAATATTTTTGTGCACTAGTATTGAACAATCCGAGGAGGAAATCAGGGAAAAAATTCCATTGGCATTAGCAACAAAAATACTCAAATACCTAGGAATCAATTTAACCAAAGGAGTACAGGACCAATATGCAGAAAACTACAAAACAATGCTAAAAGAAATCAATGAAGACCTAAAAAAATGAAAAGCCTTCCATGTTCATGGAATGGAAGACTAAATAACATGAAGATGTCAGTCCTACCCAAACTGATTTATAGATTCAAAGTAATATCAATCAAAATCCAATTCCTACTTTACAGAAATAGAAAAGGCAATCACCAAATTTATTTGGAAGGGAAAGGCCACCTAAATAGCCAAAAGCATTATTAAAAAAAAGAGCAACATGGTAGGAATTTCACTGCCTGACCTTGAAACATACTACAAAGCTACAATGGTCAAAACAGCTTGGTACTGGCATAAAGATAGACATATCAATCAGTGGAATAGAATTGAGATCCAAAAATAAACCCACACCTCTATGGTCAACTGGTTTTTGACCAAGTCCATGTTAACAGGACAAAACAGTCTCTTTAACAAATGGTGCTGGGAGAACTGGATATCTACAACCAAAAGAATGAAAGAGGACCCCTATCTCACTCCCTATACAAGGATCAACTCAAAATGGATCAAAGACCTAAATATAGAAGTCAGGACCATAAAACTACTCGAAGAAAATGTAGGGAAACATCCTAAAGACCTTGTGGTAGGTGGTGGTTTCTTGGACTTTACACCCAAAGCAGGCACAAAAAAAGAAAAAATTATAAATGGGACCTCCACAAAATTAAACACTTTTGCACGTCACAGGACTTTGTCAAAAGGGTGAAAAGGCAGCCGACTCAATGTAAGAAAATATTTGGAAATCACATGTCTGATAAGGGTTTAATATCCATGACATATAGAGATGTCACAACTCAACAATAAAAAGACAAACGACCCAATTAAAAAAAAATAGACAAAAGACTTGAATAGACATTTGTCTAAAGAAGAAATACAAACGGCAAAAAAACACATTTAAAAAAATGTTCAACATCACTAACAATTAGGGAAATGCAAATCAAAACTACAATGAGATATCATTTTACAATTATCAGAATGGCCAGTATTAAAAAGACAGAAAACTACAAGTGTTGGAGAGGATATAGAGAGATAGGAACACTTATTCACTGTTGGTGAGAATACAGAATGGTACAGCCACTATGGAGAACTGTTTGGCAGTTCCTAAAGAAGCTGAATATAGATTTGCCACATAACCCAGCAATACCACTACTGAGTATATACCCAGAACTGAGAGCAGTGACACAAACAGATATCTGAACACTGATGTTCATAGCTGTGTTATTCACAATTGCCAAAAGTTGTAAACAACTCAGGTGTCCATCAACTGATGAATGGATAAACAAATGGTGGTGTACACACATGATGGAATATTAGGCAGGAGAAAGAAGACATGAAGTTTTTTGCATATGACAACATGGATGAATCTGAAGAACATTATGTTGAGTGAAGCAAGCCTGACACAAAAGGACAAATACTGTATAATTGCATTACTATGAACTAAATATATTGTGTAACATATTGTATGATTCCATTTACATAAAACGTCAATTTATAAAGATGAAATCTGATTAGTGGTTATATAAGGCTAGGAAAGGCACGTTAAGGAGTGTGTTCTTTTTGTTGTAATAAAATAATTCTAAAATTTTTTGGATGATGAATGCATTCCATCGTGGTTATACTAAAAGCCAATGATTACATACTTTAGATAGATCGTATGTATGTGAATATATCTCCAAAAAACTGCTTAATAAATAAAAAAAATATATCAGAAAAAAAAATAATACATCACTTTTTAACAAGATGAACCAAGCTTTTAGATAGGTATGGCAACTCTGAAAGTAATGTAAACTGACCCTTTCTTGTCCTCAATAATAGATATTCCATTTTTTACAAAAAGGTCAGAAGAAATGCAAAAAAAAATAATGTTATACCTTTTCTTTAATGTTGAACTTTTAAAAATAAAGGTATTTCCCATTACAGAGAAAAGCAAGCACTTTAATACTAAAGCAATTTTTTCTGGCTTCTCTGGCCCCTCATACAAAATGAAAGTTCATTTTCTAAAAGCAATCAAGTGGAATACACTAGCTTGACTATCTGATACCAAACAATGCCATTATTTCCTACCTGAAATTTCATCCAATAGCAATATACACTCACTGAAGCACTTCAGTGTCACATTGTCACTTGGTTTATGTTACATGGAGTCACATTCTGTAAGTTAATAGTTTGATCAAGTATCTTCTTATAGTGTTAGAAGGAGTGGCAAACATGAAAACAAAAACTATAATTTTTAAAATCTATCATTAATTGGTCTCAGTGTCAATCCTAATGTTCTTATTCTGCATTAACATTTGAAAAAAGGAAAAACTGGATAAAATCAATACTTTGTATAACTGTGTAAAAATTAATAATTCTGTTCCAATAACTAAGTGATGTTATATAAGATAAAAAGATGACTGAAAATCTTTGTGAATTTTTGCCATGTAGGCTATTACTCAAATCTCTTTTTTTTAATATGCTTTTTTTTTTTTTTAAGATATAGATTACATAAATGTTACATAAAAAATATAGGGGATTCCCATACGCCCCGCTCCCTACCCCTCCCACATTTTCCCATATTAACAACGTCTTTCATTAGTGTGGTACATTTGTTACAACTGATGAACACATTTTGGAGCTAAGCATGTAATATAGTTAACATTGTAGTTTACGTTCTCTCCTGCAAAATTTGGAAGTTATGACAAGATATATAATGGCCTGTATCTGTCATTAACAATGTCATTCAGGACAATTCTCAAGTCCCGAAAATGCCCCCATATTACACCTGTTTTTCCCTCTCCCTCCACTCAGAACCTTCAGTAGCCACTGCCTCCCCATATGAGAGTTAGGAAGACAAAAGGACCCAAAGCAACCAACTCATTCTGAAAAAGGTAAAACAAACGAAAAACAAATAAATCAAGCATTTATCCTGCCTTTCCTGTAGAAATTGTACCCCCGGGACACCAAAGAGTTGATTGGGTAAAATTCTTCATTGTAGAAGGATTCTAGAAACTGAATGCAAAAAAATGAATACCACTCAGAATCCCTGATGAAATAATGGATCTAGATAATAGTTACTAACGGCTGCAAAAGCCATTAGAGAACAGAGTGATAGGAAATTTGAAAATAGGTGGAACAAGCTAATACCTAACCCACTGGATTATTAATCACACACCCACTAATACTGATATCACAGAAAGGGACACAAGCAGACTTACGTGCTTCCTGATATGATGCAAGAGTAAGTATTCAGCCACTATGAAGAATTCTCTCCCCCAAAAAACTTGAATCTGAATCTAATCATGCTTCTACCAGTTTATAGAAAATAATCTAGAATGTGGAAAATTCTATAGAAAAAAAAAGCTATTTTCGTTAATAAATAAAAGACAAGAAAAAAAGGAAGTGAGGGAAATTGAAAAAAGATTCAATAGACGCAAACTAAATGCAAGTGAACACTATTTGGTTCATGGTTTGAATAAACTAACTATATTTAAAACAAAACAAAAAATTAGTGGACTATGAAGGAATTTTGAAGACTTGATTGAATTTTTAGTAATTATTATTAATTTTTAGGTGTGATAATGGTTCTGTGGTTTGACTGGTTTTTAAAGAGTCCTTATTTAGAGATATTCACACTGAAGTATTCACAAATGAAATGGAGGAAGAAGGAAAGCTCTCTCATTACTGAGTAAGATATGATTATACATGATATTAAGATGTATAAATACCAAAAGTTGATACTGAAATCAATAAAAAATAAAAGCCCTATATATTTTCTACCATTTTAACTTAACATAAAATAAAATGAATAGGAATGTGGGACAAATATGAAGTTGATATTAATGAAGTTTTTATTTACATGTTATCTATGTAATTCTTCAAAAGTGAATTTAAAACTTCTTTATCCAAAATGAGAGCACCAATTGCATTTATCCTGCCCACACAGAAACCAGGCAGGTTCAATCAATCTTCAATAGCTCTAAACTAAAAATTACCTAGAAATGTTTTTAAGAATCAGCAGTGAATTAATGTTTAGAAGAGCAGAACACAAGAATGGATCACAGCAAATGAACCTATAAATAAGCATTAATCAAGCAGCTATGTACAAAATCAAATATAAGATGCATTCATTGATTACGATACTATTCATTTCAAGTGGGAAAAATTAGCAATGAGATATATGAAAAGCACTACAAAAAAACATGAAACTGAAAACATATACTTTATTATTGTAGTAAAGCAATAGCATATATTTTAAGTTTCGTCACTACCAATATTTGAGAAAATTGAAAACAGGCCATAGCTTAACGAACTGTGTAAACTTTACGTCTATATAAATGTAGTGGATGATTAAGAAACAATATTTTAATGAATATATAAACGTACACATGTATCCAATGGTACAATGAAATTGATAGACAAGCAGCAATGTATGAAATTATGTATTAAAACATTTTACAAGAAAATATAGCTTCAAAGTCTGAAGGCAAAATTCATAACCCTTTGAGCCAGCAATTCAATGTCTATATATCTATTCCAAGTAAATTAACCAAAATAATGAAAAGTACTTTGTACACACTAGTTAAATTATAGTATTATTTGTAACAAAAACAACAGACATCTAACAGTGGTGGTATTGTAATATATCAACAAATGAACCGCATTTCCCAGAATTCCCTTTCCTGTGTATATCTGATTAGCGTTAAGTCACAAGAACATTCTAATGGGAGATTTGGAACCTGGAAGTAAGGCAGCTGCCATATTGTAGCTCACATCCATTGTGGCTTACGTGCTCCATGACGAATGATCCCTGGTTTTGACAAGACACTCAAGCCATCAAGTTCAGAGACAACAAGCAAGACATGAAGTGGGTTGCATTCCATCCTTATGGACTACAGCTTGTGTTTGTGGACTCTAGATTTTACTTGCTTTCCCCCACTTTATATCAATCTTCTCTTCCCAGCTGTTTGCCTTATGAACATCAAATTTCAAGGACAAATATTGTATGAGCTCACTCATATGAAATAATTAGAAAAGCAAGTTCATAGAGTCAGAATCTAGAATATAGGTTATAAGCAGACCAAGTAGGAGGTGTGAATGGGGAGTTAAGGCTTAATTGCTATAAAATTTCTGTTTGAGGTAATAGAAAAGTTTTCATAATGGATGGTGGTATGGTAGCACAACATTGTGAATGTAATTAATACCACTGTGTTATATATTTGAATGCAGTTAAAATGGGAAATTTTAGGTTTAAATATTACCAGAATTTTAAATATATATATATAACTGTACAACACAAATAGTGAACCCTAATGTAAACTATGGGCTAAAGTTAACAGCACAATTATAACAATATTCTTTCATCAACTGTAATAAAGTTACCACACTAAAGCAAAATGTTAATAATAATGAATAATAGTGTAAACTGTGAAAGAGTGGAGAGGATATATGTGAAGTCTATATTTTCTGCATGATTTTTCTGTAAAACTGAAACTTCTCTAATAATAACTGGAAAACACCCTGCCATAACTGACACCGGATTCAACATCTCACCATAAACAACCGGAAAACTAAACAAAATATATAAAACAACTATTTTCAAACACTGCACAAGCAGAACTGGACTATGATCACTGAGAGAATGGAAACAAATGAGGTAAGATTACCCCAGCTTTGTGCCTAGGTTCTTTTCAAACTACAGTGTAGGAAGGAGAACCCAAGTAGAACATGGCAATCTCAATGAATGGAGGAAACAACAATCTCAGGGACGATATGGTAGCTATAACTCATAAAGAAATTTACCTAAGAAATTTTTCCAGAAACCAGAGGAGAAATTTACCTGAGAAATTGCTCCAGAAACCTAAATAGTGGTCCCCCTTGAGTATATGGATGAATACTAAGTTGTGCAGGCATAGGGTAAGACTGAGAACAGTACCAAGGGAAAAAACAACTACTCGGGGAAAATTCCTGGAAGTTACAAAAAGCTAGGAGAAGTTTTAATTCTGACCAAAGTAGAAAGATTCAAGCCTTTGAAGAGATACTCCAAAAAGATCAAGGCTTTGGAGTATAGCTAAAGTATTTCTAGAGTAAAGGCTACTCCATATGCACCATAACAATGTTTAAAAGCAAGCCTCAACTCTGGCTTAGGGTAAGCCCCAGTCCAGGAGATACACAGGAGAGCAGTGGAAGAGAAAGCTAAAATGCCACAGAAATCCTGTCTTTTGGCCAGATATATCAAGAAAAGAGGCCCGTATAGGCTGGAGAGGATAGGGGATTTGTGAAGAGAACTGAGTATGAATCCACAGAAGTCTGGCTTGGACTCACTCTTCATCTATGCAAAGGACAGACCTAAACCAGCAAAGCAAAAGCTCTGAGAGTTTATCTGATATTTAAACTATGGCTCAAGTCTCAGATTAACCCTGAGTGTCACATACACAGAAGAGATCCAAAAAAGCAGGGGAAAGGTTTCGAAAACTAAGCTGATATTGAAACCACCACACACAGAAAGCAAGATAGAACTTGTTTTCTGACCCTAACCAGGTTGATCACCTGCTGAAACATAAATTCATCATTCTCCAAGGATTACTCAAGAGTCTACAACATAACATGCATAAAGTCCAGGATACAATCCAAAATTAATTGAGATACAAAAAACCAGGAATTTTCAATAAACACAGGCAAACACCTAGACGACTCAGATATTAAGATTATTAAAAAGTTTGAAGCAGCCATTATAACTAGGCTGTAGGAGGTAAAGATAAAGGTAAATCTGAAATGAATGAAAATATAAAAGTTATCAGCAGAGAAAGTTTAGAAGTGGAAAAAAAGATTGGAAAAAAAAAAAAAAAGGCACAGTCTCAGGGACATAGGGAAATGTCAAAACACCTAACATACATGTCACTGAATCCCAGAAAAGGAGAGCAGAAAGAGATTGAGGCAGAAAAAAATATTAGGCCCAAAGCTTCCCAAATGTTGTGAAAGACATAAGATTTTTCTACACACTTTAACTGAAGTAGCCTTATCAAAAGGTCCCACTTACAATGGGTTCACTCTCACAGGCATGGATTAAGTTTAAGAACATGTCTTTCTAGGGGACAACAGCTTCAGACCACCACAACTTGCAATGAGGATTCCCATGGGCTCTAGGTTTTATCAGCTAAAAGCATCTGTGATGTTTAGGCTCACGAGTCAACCACCACATACATATATCTATCCTCTACCTCATTTCTTTCTGATAGGAATTTGTAATCAAAGTTTTGTAGATCATTATTCCAAAGGTGATTATTTATTGTTTCTGCTACTGCAGGAGAGAACTTCAAACTCTGCATCACTAATGTGCTTTTGCTTGGAGGGCCCCTATTCTGTTAGCTTATCTGAAGTACTAGCTCATGGTGACGCTCTGTTAGAAACACCACTGATGGTTACTTAGAAAAGATAAACAAATTTATAAGATCTTTCTTTTTTTAATAGAAAAATGCCTAACTCATCTTTGGTTCAGCTATTAAATATTTTAAATACCACAACTAGTGGACCTTCGAGTATGCAAAAGATTTTTTTTTTTTTTAAAGATTTTATTTATTTATTCATTTATCCCCCCCTTGCTGCTTGTGCTCGCTGGGTCAGCTAACCACGCCGTGCGGGCGGGCTTGCCTTCACCAGGAGGCCCCGGGAACCGAACCTGGGGCCTCCCATATGGTAAACGGGAGCCCTACTGATTGAGCCACAGCCGCTTCCCGCAAAAGATTTTTATAATCACTCTCCATCTCATCACAAAATATCGTTAAAAGTCTACTATTTAAAATAACAATCTTTAAATCAACTTACCCAGGTACAAGTAAACACAGGATAAACTGAAAGGAAAGACATAAGTGAGGGTTCTATAATCATGCCCTCCAGGCTTCCTGGGGATGCCACACAAGCTATAAATCTTACTTGACTATGTGACAAATAAGGGGCACCAGTATAAAGCGTTTTTTTTTCTTCCTTCTATTAAGAAAATGAATATAAATTCTAACACTTTCTTCAAGTATTTAAATGAGTAATCTAAAGCACTCCATTTTGGAGCCCACTATTGCTAACATATTTTATTAGAAAATGAATGAGTGTTTCTAAGTTTGAATTTACAATCTCAAATTTTACCAAGTCTTAGCCTTCCATGAGGAAATTATACAGATGGTTTGGATACCTTTCTCCAAATTAAGGAAAGGGCTAAATATATGTATATGTATCTAAAAGTGAGATTAAATTTACATGCAACTCTACTGAATAACTAACAGTATGAACCTCTTACTAACAGGGCCTCATTTAATGTTAACAACACTGAAAGGTAGACATTAATATCTACTTTTTTCATTTGAAAGATAGAAAAAAGTACCTTTTCTTATTTGCTCTTTTTATTTTCAACATTTTCCCCCAGATACTTTATAAAAGGGAATGCAGCAGTCACTGATTCCTTAAAAAGATAACTAAATATAACTTTTTCTTGACACATTCATTCATTAATCATACCATTATGTTCTTTGGATAATGAAGTACTATAGATTTTTTTTTATTTACTCTAGTTCTTCCATACTGCCATGCTCTCAGCTGTCACTCTGCTATCATTAACCAATCTAAAGCACTCTCAAGATAGTTGTAGTTTATTATTTTAAATGTGCTAAGAAAGAAAACTAGACAAGCTCAAAAATTAAATGTTAAATTGGAGTCAATAATAGAGAAAGAAAGTAAATCAGTGGTTGCCAAGGGCTAGGGAAGAGGGGACTAAGGAATGACTGCTAATATGTAAGAGGTTTCTTTTGGGGGTGATGAAAATGTTCTAGAATTAAGATAATGGTGATGGTCACATAATCTTATGAATATACTAAAAAACCGCTAAACTGTATGCTTTAAAAAGGTGAATTTTATGGTATATGAAATTTATCAGTAAAAATAGTAAAATTTTAAAAGTTCAGTCAATAGATGGTCTCAAACAGGGCTCCAAGCACAAGTTTCCAATTAGCCAAAAAAGTCAGACAGTGGGTGCGGATGTGGCTCAAGCAGTTCGGCACTTGCCTCCCACATGGGAGGTCCTGGGTTCAGTTCCTGGTGCCTCCTAAAGAAGATGAGCAAGAACACAAGCTGACGCAACAGGCTGGCATGGAGAGCTGATGCAACGAGCTGAAGCAACAAGGAGACACAACGAAGAGACATGACAAGGAGATGCAATGAGGAGATGCAATGAGAAGACACAACAAGAGACACAAAAAGCAGCGAGCAGATGTAGCTCAAGCGACTGGGTGCCTCCCCCAACATGGGAGGTCCTGGGTTTGGTTCCCAGTGCCTCCTAAAAGAAGATGAGCAGACAGAGAGAGCAAACAACGAACAAACACAGAGAAGACAGGGAGCGCAAACAACAAGGGGGGGAGAAATAAATGAATAAATAAATCTTAAAAGAAAAAAGACATATAGTGTCACTTCTGCCATACCATATGGGTTGAAAGTCACCAAAGCCCTCCCCATTTCAAGGGGAAAAGGACATAAACCTCACCTCTCACTCACACTGTAAGAACAGTGAGACAGAAGATATTGTTACAGCCATCTTTGGAACATACTATCTGCCTCAGAGCTGTTTTTCAGAAAGCCAAGATTGCCCAAAGTCTGACCTCTGTATCAGTGGTCTAGCATACTAATATAGTATATACTACTTTATTAATGTAGCATTTATACATTCAAACACATACAACTATAACTGAAATTTAAAAGGATGAAATTTAAAAATATAGAGAGAAGCTCTGTTATTTCCATCCTTCACCCCACTTTAGAAATCACACCTATAAATAATATAAAATTAACTTCTTACAAAAGTAAATTTCCATTAAATAAACAATGGTTTTGAAGGTAAAGCTGTCACCTAAAAATATAAACAGACAAGACAATGTAGAATGAAATACTTAATTCCATCAATTCCAACTCTTTTATGCCTCATATGTTTATGTCTCTGAAATAATAGTGCATATTACATTTGGTGGTGTCTTTTTCAGTCAGGCAGCAGTCATGATGCCAACCTTGCCCAAAGAAACTTTGTTTCTATTTCTACTGGTATGGCCAGACAATTGCAACCAATCTTGTCAAGAACCCATTTAAGTATAATTTGAGAAAAGAATATGAGTGCTAGTTGTCTTAAATTTTTTTCCATTGACGTCTTCTGACAAAATCATGAAAACACCAGCATCAAAATGTGTAGAATGGGTGACAGAAGCTTGGGAGAAAATCACAGGGATGATAATGAAGCAGAAATGGATATTAATACTACATCACCAACATTTTTTTATGGCAAAAAAAAATTATATTGGGTAGTTAAACACAGACATCAAGGACTCTGAATCAGGGAGTGGATGTGGCTCAAGGAGTTTGGGCATTTTCAATAGAATGGAAAAGAAAGTCCAGAAATAGACTTAGCCACAGAAAACATCAAATATATGAAAAAGGTGGCATCCCAAGTCACTGGGGCACAGTTGTTCTTTTATTTTAAGGAATTTTTTTTTTAATTTGAGAAGTTAACAAAACAATCATGCATACCATACAGGATCCCATACATCACTCCACCACTAATACCTTACACATTTTTGTCACACATTTGTTACGAATGATGAAAAAAAACATCATCAAAACATCACTGCTATCTATAGTCCATAGCTTGTATTTGATGTATTTTTCCTACAAACCAAACCATTATCAACACCAAGTATTAGTACTGTATATTTGTTATAGTTCATAAAAGAACGTTTCCATAATTGTGCTGTTAACCACAGTGCATCATTCATCAAGGAGTTCACTGCAAAGTTGGTATTTTTAATAAATGGTGTTTTGGGACAAGTGAGTGGCCATTTGGAAAAGGACAAACCTGGATCCATTCCTCATACCACACATAAGAATAAACTCCAAATGGATCAGGGATCTAAATATAAAAAATGAAACTATACAACCACTAGAAGAAAACAGGGTGAATTTCGATATAAGCTAAATACAGGGAAAGTCTTTCGAACTGTGATTAAAAATCCAAGTGCAAATAAAGGGAAAAATTATATGACTACATAAAAATTTAAAAATTTGAATAGCAAAACACTATAAGCAAAGGTAAAAGACAAAGAGGAAACGGGGAAAAAATATCCTCAACACACATCATAGATAAAGGGCTAATGTACCTCACGTGCAAATATCTTTTTTAAAGATTGAGGGGGAAAAAACCAAAAACCCTATAGTAAAATGAGCATAAGATATGAAGATACAATTTACAGAAAGGAATAAAAATGGCCTTTCCTAAAACATGTGAAAAAAGTTCAAATTCACTCATAACAAAAATTATACTGAAATACCATTTCTCACCCAGAAGACTAACAAAAAATTCAAAAGCTTGACAACAGGAGGAGGGGCAAGATAGTGGCAGAGTAAGGAGCTCAAAGAGTCAGTTCATCCTACAGTGCAGTTAGTAATCAGCCAGAGCTATCTAAAGCACCTGTATGGGAAGCCCAGGAAACCAAAAGAGCATCCTGCAATATCCCTGGAAGAACTGAAGGAGGAGACCACCCATCTAGAGTGAAGCTTCATGAGTAGAGCACTCCTGGCACAGAGGCCGGTGCCCATCCCCCACTGGTGGTGAACGCCACCTCGGGAGCTATTCCCTGGCAGGAGCTGGAAGCTCCAGTGCCCAAAAACAGGGGAGGAAGAGACGGTTGGGCACCAACTTCAGCTACTAATTAGTAAATTCAACTGGCTAAAATCTAACCCTAAGAACAGCTAAAGCTTGAACCTGTCCAAGCCAGAAAGAGACTGGTAGCCTCCACTGAGACTACTGAAAATCACAGTGATGGTAGGGACAAGCTTCTTTCCACCCAGGTCAGATTGCTTAGGCTCCAGCCCCATTTCTGGCAGGGAGGAAGCTGGGGTGACCTGCACCACCCTCCCCAGGCAACTGCGGTAGCTTTCAGGCATCACAGACTGGATTGTTGGACACCTGTGGCTCCATGCCCATCCCCAATAAGACAAGAGGGCAGGGTAGTGTTTCCTCAACCTTTCCAGGAAACTACAGGTGCTTTCAGCCTGCACGGACTAGGTTGTTAGGCACTCCTATGGTTCCATCCCTGCCCCTGAAAGGACAGAAGGGACAGTGTTCCCTCAGCATCTCAGGGCAATTGCAGGCACTTTGGGCTGCATGGACTAGATTGTTGGGCACTCCTAAGGCTCTATCCCCATCCCTGCCAGGGGAGAGGAGGGCCAGTGCTTCATCAATCTACCTGGGCAACTGCAGTGAGTTTTGAATCTCTTGGCTTAGTTTGCTGCCCACACCTGTAGCTCCACCCCAGGCCCAAGGCAGGGGAGGAAAGGGCGTGAGACTTCATCAGTTTCTCCAGGCAACTACAGAAAGTCTTGGCCTGCATGGCTTGGATGACTGCAGCTCTATCCCTACACCTGGCAGGGAAAGGAGGGAGAAGCTTCATCAGCTCCTGAGGCAATGCAGGCAGCTTCAGGCTCCACGGCTTACAGTACCAACTGCATCCTCAGCTCCTACAACAAAAACAGCAAGGGAGAAAGGGCAAGAAACAGATGAAAAAGAGCTGAAAAAAAAAAAAAAAAAAATTTAGATTGGCTAAACACAAGCCACTATAAAGTTCCAAATTAAATTGAAACAAATACCAAAGAGGGGCTGTAGCATAAGGCCAATCAAATAGAAAGCCCTAGACTAAAAAAAAAGAAATTGAGCACAAAATAAACACATCTAGTAAATGAGATGCCAAAGCACCAACAAAAAATTATAACCATACCAAGAAATAGGAAGATATGGCCCAGTCAAAGGAACAAGATAAGCCTCCAGATGACACAAAGGAGTTGACACAACTAACCATACATGTTCAAACAAATCTCTGTAAAAAGAAATAAAATCGGGACACATATGATAACATGGATGAGCCTTAAGGACATTATGCTAAGTGAAATAAGCTAGACACAAAAGGACAAATATTGTGAGATCTCACTAATATGAACTAAAAACAAAGAATAGAGTTAAAACCTAGACTGTAGTTGACTAGGAGATAAGGTGAGGGCTGAGAAGAGGTACTGGTGCTTAATGAATGTAGAATTTTTAATTAGTTTGACTGTAAAAGTGTGGAAATGGATAGAGTTGAACGTACGATATTATATTGAGTATAATTAACACAGTTGATTTATAAATGGGATTGTGGCTGAAAGGGGTAGCCCACAGATGTAAATATCAATTGAAAGAAAGCAAAAAAAAAGCAAGCAAGCTAGAAGGGAGCTGAGGTGGCACAAGAGATTGAGCATCTCTCTCCCACTCCAGAAGGTCCCATGATCGGTTCCTGGTGCTGCCTAAAGAGAAGACAAACAGAGAAGAACACACAGCGAGCACAAAACAATGGGGGGGGGTAAATAAATCTTTTTTAAAAATCCTTCTATAAATATGACAACATGGATGAATCTGGAGGACATTATGTGGAGTAAAGCAAGCCAGACACAAAGGACAAATACTGTTACTATGACTGCGTTACTATGAACCAAATATATTGTGTAACATATTGATTCAAAAAAAAGGTATATGTATCCAGTACATTTAGTTGAAAAATGTATTTATTTATTCATCTGTGTTTACTTTTTAGCTTTTAATTGTTTATACTTTCAATTATTAAATGTACAAAATAAAGTTAAAAAAAGAAAAAAGAAAGAAAGCTAAAGAATAATAGACAGTGAACCCAGAGGTGGATGAGGATTATGGTTAATAGTACAAATACAAGAATGTTCTTCTATGAACTAGAACAAATCTACATCACTATTACAAGGTGGTAAGAATGTGGAGATGCAAAGGAAAAATACAATTAATGTAACTTATGGCCTGCTGCAATATTATAATATTCTTGCATCAATGTCAAAGAAGGTACTGTGTTAATAATAGGGAAGGGTATGGAAAAAATATAACAAAGGTACACTACAGATCATAATTGATGGTAATAGTATGATGATGTTCTCTCATAATCTGTAACAAAAGTTCCACAACAATGTAAGGTGTTGATGGAGGGGTGTTGTATGGGAATTCTGCACATAATACATGACTGTTTTGTAAATTGACAACTCCTGTAATAAAACAAAATATATCCTGTTGGCAAGGTTGTGGGTAAATAACCACTTTTATATCTTGGTAGTGGGAATGCAAAATGGCACAACCCCTAGAGATGAATCTGGTAATATGAAATAAAAATGCATTTATGATAGAATACCCAGCTATTCCACTTCTAGGAATATAACCTGAATAGTCACCTCCAACCATATAAAAATACATATGAACAAGGTTATTCAATGCAACATTATTTGGAAATATTGGAAACAATCTAAATATCCAAGCATAGGAGATTGGATGTATAAACTATGACATATATACAAAAATGAATACTATGCAGCTTTACAAAAGAATGAAGAAGGTCTCTATGAACCAATTTGGCGAGGCTTCCACAAGATATTAAGTGAAAAAAAAAAAAAGTTCAAAAGAGCATATGCTACCTTTTGTGTAAAAAAAGAAGAAAAAATTAAAATACATACACATATCTGCTTTTGTTACAAAATTAAACATAGGAAAAACAAATCAGAAAACAATGAAATTGATTACCTATAAGGGGGATAAAGGAAGATGTTCTATGTATTAAAAAAACATTAATCAAGAAAGATGGGAAAGGGGAAAAACTAAAAATGAAAGTAACAACTCAATTATTTTCAGATTAATGCCATAATCATATAGAAGGGGGAAAGGGGCTAATCTAAACAATTTAAAACACAATATTTGAATATACACACACACACATACACACACTCACAGTCTTGGGTGCAATGCACACACATACACACACTCACAGTCTTGGGTGCAATGAACTGTAAACAAATCCTGATTCTTTTTAGTAGGTAGATTTGTGGGGTTTTTTGGTAGTCCATGGAAATTCTGAAGCTATTTTTGGGGTATTTTAGAATTGAGCAAACGAGATATGGAGATATTGTCGGGAGCCAGAGTTCTCACTGTGGAAGAGGAGACATACAGACATGGAATGGTGGAAGACAAAAATAAATCTTACTAGGATGGACTAGATTTGGAGGTAGAGTGAACTCATGAGTTCTAAAATATGTATATGTCCATAGTTTAATACATATATAAGCAAGCATGTGTAATCTTACTTGTGAATGTGTATGCATCTAAGTACAAACATACATACATACCTGCAAACATAAATACATGCCTATTTTCCTCCCTCTGTTCACTGAAAGAACCAAGAAGCAAAGACCCCTCAGAAATAATGAAAAAACCTAGAACCCAAATCTCAGACTCCACAAAGACAATTCCCCATAAAAGAAGCTTATTTCCTCAAAGAAAAAAAAAAAAAAAAGGCTAATTCCCACACAGGTATAAGATGAGCCAGGAATATCTTACATCAGAAAGGAAGTACTCAAAAAAATGATAAGGGCATGTCACAAGTACAAGAGGAAGCACCTAATTTAAGGGGCTCCCAGAGACCAAATGTAGGACATTTTGTAGCTCAAAGTAATTAAGGGCAGTAATGACTTACAAACAATGGGGAAAAATAAGGAATCCAAGTATTCACATCTGTAATAAACAGATAAATATATAAATGGGGAAGAAGAGAGGGCTTTTAATTACAGAAGAATGTCAAGGGCTGACTGACTAATAAATGTAGAGGGGATGATAGAGTTGGAAAATCATTTTTTTAAACAAATCAATTTTATTGATACATATTAATAAAGCATACAATCCATCAAAAGTATACAACCAATGGTATGTGGTATAATCATATAGTTGTGCATTCATCAATTCAATCGTTATTAGAACATTTTCATTATTCCAATAATAACAAAATACAAAAAATAGACAAACAAAACTCATCACCTTTCAATCGCTGTTTCCCCTGCCATCCATAGCTGCTACTCTATTTCTGTCTCTCTAGTTTATTCGTATTTATATTTTGTATAGATGGGGTCAAGCAATATGTAGTACCTCATGTCTAGTTTCTTTCCCTTACTATACTTCCTTTTTTTTTTTTTTTTTTTTTTCCCTTAATGGAAGATTATTAATATTACTATATGGTACTGTCTATAGTTTGCTGTGGCTGTATTTTTGCCTGATATTAACATCTTGTCACATTAACATACATTTGTTCAGTTTCAAAGAAAGTCTTATATATGCAATACTACCTATATTCATATTTCACACAAGGTTTCACCATGCTATATAGTCCCATGTTGCATTTTTTAGCTAGCGTTCTAGTAATATACATTATCTTAGACTTTCCCTTTCAACCACTGTCATACCCATGGAAAATCATCATTTTGTAACTGTCATTATAAAGATTTGTTCAGGGAAGAAACATCCAATCCAGGAAGAAATTTATATGAGGAACAAGATAATTGTGTGGTTTTAAAATATCTCCTCACAGATTGGATTGTTTGTTAGCTGCAAGGGTAAAAATACAGCAGCTATAGAGTAGAAACACCTTGACCAATTAATCAAAATTATCATCACCAATGAGGATGAGATGAACATCTTGTACCTACATATTTGATGCCCTGAAAAGAGCACAAAATCACTTATGCAGCATCACAGATGCAGGTTATGCATCAGGAATATATAACCTGAATATAATTATACACAAACTTCAGGAAAACCCAAGATAAGGAATATTATATTAAGAAAAAAAGATTGTATTCTTCAATTTGTCAATATCATAAAAGACAAAGAAAAGCTATGGAAATATTCCAGATTAAAAGAGGCTAAAAAGACACGACAAAGGGGCGGATGTGGCTCAAATGGTTGGGCATCCGTCTGCCATATGGAGGGACCTGGGTTCAATCCCCGGGACCTCCCGGTAAAATAAAAAATATATATATATAGAAGGCGCATGGCCTGCCAGGTTCTGTGTGCCGGTGAGCCACCAGGCCCCGGGAGCCATGCAGCAAGATGATGACGTAACAGGAGAGAGACGCAGGGGAGAGACAAGAGGAGATGCTCCGAAAGCTCGAAAGCCAGGAACCGAGGTAGCGCAGGTGGCAGAACACCTCTCTCCTGCATCGGAGGTCTCCAGGATCAAATCCTGGTGAAGACTGGAGGAGGATGAGAAGAGATGGCAGGAAACAGACACAGAGAATTGCCCAGCAAATGGACACAAAACAGCAAAATGGGGAAGGGGGGTGTTTAAAATGGATAAAGTAAATAAATAAATCTTTAAAAAAAAAAAAGACACGACAGATAAATTCAATCCTGACCCTTCTGGATCCTGATGGGGGGGCGAATTTAAAGGACGTTATTGAATCAACTGGCAAAAATGGTTTATAGATGGTATATAAAATAATTTTATGAAAGGTAAATTAACTGAAGTATTAATTGTATTTTCGGTTATATAGAAGAATATTTCTCTTCTTAGAAAATATGCACGATGACATTTAGGAGTAAAGAGCCATGCTATATTCATCTTACTCTCAACTGATTCAGAAAAAGACGAGCAAATGATAAAACAAATGGGATAAAATGTTAATAGCAGATGGATCTAGAAAGGATATGGAGATGTTCCTGTAACATATTCTTGTAACTTCTTTAAGTTTGAAATTATATACAAATAAAAAGTTTTCTGAAAGCCTAAGTGACAAGAGAACTGTTTTATAGTTAAGTAAGAAATGTTTTCTCTTTCTTGGTAATACATAAAATAATGATATATCTCACAATTAATAGCATCTTAGGGTCAATGAAAGCTAATAAATGGATAGGCAAAAAAAAAAAAATCAAGTTTCTGCATGCAACTAAGAAACTTTGTGGAAAAAAGACGACCCACAAGCACGCTAAATTAAGACTGCTTAGAGGTACAAGAGACTTCCTATTATCAATCTGGTCTTCAAGCAATTAGGACTTTAAGTATTAATTCTTCCCTAGTTTATTCTATAATGTTTCATGCTTAATTATAATTGCAAAAGTACCTACATGCGCGGAGTGGGTGTAGTTCAGTGACCAAGCACCTGCTTCACATGTACGAAATCCTGGGTTCAATCCCCAGTACCTCCTTAAAAAAAAAAAAAAAAAAAAAAAGACGGTACAGTACCTACATGCATTGAAAGAAATGAATGTACAACTACTTAAAATATGTAATAGATTTAAAATAAGCTTTTTAAACTCAAAAACAGAAATGTCCCTTGAAAATTAGAATTATTGGGAACTGGAAGATGCTAGATTGGTTAATTAATAAGCAACCACCCAAAATCAAGTGTTGACAGAGGTCAAGCCCCAAACAAGGGAGAAGAATGAAAGATTGTAATTTATCTGGAATTCAAATACAGTAAGTAGAAAGAATAAAATTCAACTCAGAGAAATTCCTGTGAAAATATAATAAATGATCAAATTATCATGTTGTCATGTGCATGTTATAGAGTATTTAACAAAAACAGAAACCCACAGAATAAAAACTAAGATTACTTTTGTAATTTGCATAATTTTCTACTTCTAAAAGGAGCATAATGCTAAAGAAAGATCACTAAGATCAGTCAAGTAAACGACTGGAGAGGACAGAAAGTGAATAAAGAAGCCACAGAATGTAGGGCAGTGCTTATCAGCATGACCAGGTGAATGAGGAGGCTATGGTTGTAATGGAAGACAGACAATTTGTTGAGCTGGGAAAATGATCTAAAAACCCACATTCTGACCTGTGCGTTTATGTAAATGACACGTACAGAACTGGGAAAGGGTGAAAGAAAACTAGGTACTAAATAACCTCTTAAGAATTATCCAATATGATGATTTTTCCACTTTTTAAAAAACTTTCCATTCCAATTGCAACCACCCACTGGGAAGTCAGCAAACATCCTCATTTTATTTCAATGTATTTATGTTGAACTATCAAATGTAGAAACAGAACAGAAATTACTATGTTATTACATAGGTTACCTCCAGGCAAGTCACAAATTATTCACTGTAAGGTAGTCCAGTACTATTCACATCTCCACTCTAAATTTCTTATCTTCTAAGATATTAAAAATTGAAAACTGCAGTAATATAAAAAATATATTTTTTCACACTATATTTTTGTTAGTGTGAAAAATAATTCAAGAAAAAGAAAATGATAGTTGATAACCCTTATCAAGAGTTAAAAGAAATCCTATAGGGAAGCGGCTGTGGCTCAATCAGTGGGGCTCCCGTTTACCATATGGGAGGTCCCAGGTTCGGTTCCCGGGGCCTCCTGGTGAGGGCAGGCCCGCCCAGACGGCGTGGTTGGCTGACCCAGCGAGCACAAGCAGCAAGGGGGGGACAAATGAATAAATAAATAAAATCTTTAAAAAAAAAAAAAAAAGAAATCCTATAGAAATCAGAGTAAAGAATTCAAAGCTTAACAATCTCATGACAGTCTGCAAAAAGGTATATTATACTAATTAATTCAAAAGCTTCTAAGAGAATCGTTATGTTATCAAAACAGTCTATCATATATATTCAAGCTGGTAACTGAGCTAGTTCTTTAAATACAGTTAAAATATTTGGTTTTCAAATTTGCTGTTTAAATAAGCAGAATTATGTGCCTTCTGGGCACTAGAAAGAAAGAGAAGAGAGAAGTGAGTGTAAAATATCTACTCTGCTGAGAAGGCAGAGGGCATGCCACCAACTAGTGAACTTTATAATGAGTGTAGAAAAAGCAGGCTTGGAACCAAGACAGTATGGCTGATGCTGGGCAAGCGGAAGCAGCAGAGAGTGACAGAGGGTAAAGTTCTGGCCTAGGGCAAACTCTTTCACACCCCCAACCACGGCTCCCCAGGGCCCCATCAGATATTTGGCTGAAGCACTTGCCCCTAAAAGTGCTGCTAGAACACAATCCCTCACCTCCTTGCTCAATTCTGCGCAGAGAGGTATTTCTAGTGGTCACATTAACAACAACAACAACAACAACAACAAAAAGAATACATATTGGATGATTCCATTCATGTATTTTTAAAAATTTATATAAAACCCTAGAAAATGCAAATCTAACTGGCATAAAAGCAGATAGGAATACAGTCATTCTTTCAAGCAAAAAGCATATTATTCCTGTTTTATTTTTTCCCCTAACTTTGCCCTTTCCAAGTGTATTTTTTTTTTCTTTTTTTACTAACTACAAAACAAAATGCAGTTCTAAAAGAAATTCCAAAATACATACTAGCAGGTTAATATATAGAAGCACCAAATAACATTTTATACTTGGGGAATAAAAACAAAATCCCACCTCATTCTAGATTTGTAAAGTGGAACCAGATTCTAAAGACTAGAATTTGTATTTAATACTCACAAGCCTACACATAAATCAGATTAATTTTACCATCTCTTGGCCAATTACATTTTATTGAACCAAGAGCAATGAAGAGTATTGATTTTGCAATCCTAAATTCTTTTTCCTTACTCTAAAGAGCACAAAATGTAGATTAGAAATTAGTAGTTCTAAAACTTTAATTGGATCTTATTTAACACAAAAATTAAAGTATCAACTTACTAGATGTAAATTAAACCAAATACAGAAAAACTCTTTCCAAAGCAGTGTATCCTAAGTAACAGGCATGCAATATGTGATGATTAGGTTCATATGTCAGCTTGGCCCAGTAATGGTTCCTAGTTATTTGGTCAAGCAAGCACTGGCCTAATTGTTACCGTGAGGACATTTTGTGGACTTAAATCATCAGTAAGTTGATTGCATCTATGGCTAATTACACCTATAATCAACTGAGGAGATTGCCTTCAGCAATGAGAGATATCTCAACCAATCAGTTGACAGCATTAAAAAGAAGTGATGATTTCAACAGTCAAAAGAGAGAATTTCCATCTCTACTTCAGCCAGCCAGTTTCTAGCAAATTCAAGGAAAACCTTCATCAGAGTTCCTGACTTGCAGCCTGTCCTACAGAATTTGGAATTGTGAATCCCCACAGCCACATGAGACGATTTTATCTCATAATATTGACAGATATCTTCTGTCAGTTCTGTTTTCCTAGAGTACCCTAATTCACTATTAATTACAAATGTAATATAGCATTTTTTCTTTTATTTCTCAAACTATGACAATTAATTCACGACAGAGACCAACCTTAATATACATCCAGACCTGAGGTACTATAGACTTGGTCAAGCTTCCACTATCTTCTTAACCAGCAGAGAATGCTAAAACATGATCTGAAATAGAATGTAGGCAGATCTGGTAAAACCAGTAAGATGTGTAAAAAGGTGGACACTGGTATAGCAACTGTCTCTGAACCAAACAGTGAAAGCCACCAAAGTCATCATGCTAATTTTTTTATTCCCCTGAGGGCAGCTAACATATTAGGAAAACAAAATAGAGCTATATTTACCTGTAGTGACTGCAAAGAAAGATTTTATAGGCCTTTTAACTTAAATGAGAATGCCAAGGAAGCTTCCAATTAAAAGAATAGAAAACAGATTTCAGGGAAAAGAAGAGGCAGCCCAAAGTCTGGGAGGGAAATGACAGATTTACCATAGGTAGAACGAGAGAAAGAGAATCTCTGTGGAAATTTCCACCTACTTCTAAAGGATAGAAAAAATTAATAGGATGTACCAGTTCAACTAACAATAAACCCTGTGGGGCCAAAGAGCAAAGAAGCTATCTGAAAACATGCTCATTAGAGTAAAAATTTTACTTGCCTCAGGCAGTAACATTCTTAAAAGTTTGTTCCACAACCAAGTGTTGATGTCTTCAGATTTATACAGAAAGGGTTTTCCTTATCCATAAACAATTAATTGGCATTTCCAAGTAGAAATAAGATCTTAAATTATTAGGCAATAGTCCCAAAGATTACAGGCTCTCAGGACTATGATGGATTATAATTTGAAATTAAAAATATTTTATCCCAATTCCCAGGAATGACAAAACCTAAAACAAAAGTACACCAAGTCTTTCTCAAAACTAGAATTACAATAAGGTATTGGAGAAACTGTGTTCATGCCTTTAAGGTGACTAAACAGAAGGCATTTATTTACAAAAGTACACATTTAAATCTCTAGCAGGTAGTACAAAAGCCAATTCAACAATACTCAACTATCCCTATAAAATCAAACCCAATTATCATCCATTACCTTATCCTAAACTACATTAGACTTCTATCTCAAATATACAAAAAAAAATATACACACACACAAATAAAATAAAGTGACACCCAATGTAAAAACTCACAGTAACTGCAGGAAATTGTAAGTCCAAAATGAAGCAAAATGCCACCAACTCACAAAACAAAACAGTACGGCACACACTGGATCCTGTTATCGAACACAGTACCATTACATTCAACATACCAACCACGGATACTGTCTCATCAGTTTCATATAAACTCAGGCAGCAGACTTTAAGTTCCTAGAAAATTGCTCCCCATACTTTAGTACCCTTATTTAAAATATTACAGTTTCAAGGAACAAATCATAGACAACCAAAGAAAACATAGAAGCCATAGAAAGCATTTGTTAAAATAACACATGAAAGAATGGGGGAAAGTTAATAATGACTGAAGCTGGTTGATAAGTACATGAGGGTTTCTCACGCTTTTGTGTATGTTTCAAATTTTCCAAGATAGCTTTTTAATGAAGCTTGACTGACAGATCAATTTTTAAAGCCCAAGAGTGATTTTTTTATTAGTTGTTTATAAATTGGGGGGTGGGGAACAAGGTAACTAGCATTAACTAAGTGCCTATCAGGTGTTTTAAAATACAACAACCCTATGTATATTAAATACATATTAGTCCAATTCTACATAAAAGAAAATTGAGAAAAAGAGGGATAAATTTTCTTGCCCAAATTCACATAAAAGCTTAACTGAGATTTACAACCAACAGAAGGGAAAGAAGGAGGGAAGGAAGAAGAAAAGAAGGAAGACTAAGAGTGGTTAAAAAAAAAAAAATTGCTATAATAATAAAAAAACATAACATTAGAGAAATATAATTTTTAGAAAACACCACAAGTTAAAAGATTCTTATAAAATTATTCAATGACAAAAAAATTCAAGGACAAAAAGACAAAAATACAATTTTATGTAAAAACCTGTAATTATTCTGAACTTTTAAGTATTGTGTATTTTAACTTTAGCTCCAACATAACAAGTCCTGAACCTCTGAAATATATTTACAAGGTACTCCCTTAACATCTACACTTTAAGGTTACATATCTTGGGGATCAGAATCCAAAAGTAGAAATGTGATTTTCAGCCATGCTGCTAAACAGCTTAAAAAAAAAAAAGTCAAAACTCCCCTAAACTTAAATTTAGCTATTTCTGACCTACCTTTCTCACAAGTTAGAGTAAATTTAAAAAGGGGCTCTAAAATGTCTTGTAGCATATGTAGAGTGAAATTTTATACTAATAATTCAGAAGAATTTATAAACATTCATTATATTTCAAGTCTAATATACAAATGCATTTACTCTAATTTAGGATAGCAACCCTTCACTACTAAGGAAATCATCTAAAAGTAATAGTGCGTATGTGAAAATCCATTTTAAAGCAACTGACCCTCAAAAAAATGCGAGTTTCCTTATTTACATTTCAACTGACAAAAACCTAGTTCCTTAATTTTTATATATAGTGTCAGAGTAGGAAAACGCATTGTAGACCACTGATCTTCAGAAGAAAATAATCAATGGGAACTGCAAATAAGCAAACACAATAAGATTGAGCTTTTTTATTTGAGTGTGGGTGTTTTAGTTTGATAGAAACTGATGGAAGCAATATACCAGAAATGGGTTAGTTTTATAAAAGGAATTTATTAGTTTAAAAGCTTACAGTTCTGAGGCTGTGAAAAAAAAAATGTCCAAATCAAGGCATCATCAGAGATGCTGTCACACTGAAGGTTGGCTGCTGGAGATCCTGGACTCTTCTCCCAGATGGCAAGGCACAAGGAGGCATCTGCTTCTCTTCTGGGTCTCATTGTTTCAGGTTCTGGCTGCTCCATCCATGGCTTCCTCTCTCTTGGGTTCCTCTCTGAGCTTCTGGATTCCTTCTCTCTGCCTCTGTGGCTTTTTCTCTCTGTGCCTCTGCATTCAGTCCTCCATTTATAAAGTACTCCAGCAAGAAGTCCAAGAGCCACCCCAGGTCACACCTCACTGAAGCAGTACAATCAAAGGCCCCTCAAATAAATCCAATCCAATCAAAGGGTCCCACACCCACAGGAATGGATTCACTTTAAGAACATGATCTTTTCTGGGATCCACAAAAAGCTTCCAACTGTCACAGTGGGTAAGTTTGTAAAAAGAGAAAAATATAAAAACGTTGCCTCAAATGAGAACAGGAATTATAAAATTTGGCTCTCTAAATTGAAAGCCATCAAGATTTAAGAGAAAAAGAAATGGACGAGAATTTAGGAAAGCTGGATTCTAGAACCATGTTCATGCCTTGCCCAACTGGCCCACCTTGGGCATATCTCTGATTCTCTGTTTTCTCACCTACAAATTGAGAGGGTTAAACTAGGTTATCTCTAAGGTTCCTCCCAACTATAACATGCTAAGAAATACAAATAGTTAAAAACAAAAAACTACAGCCACATTAAGGCTAGTTAAGAGAAACAGAGAAGAAATTGTCATGGACCAGAAATGAAAAAAACAAAGCAGTTTTTTTTTTAAGAATAGAAACCTAAACGGGAAAAATAAGACTATCTTCAATAACTGATTGACTAAATTCATATCCTACAAGAGAACTAAATTATATAACAAATTTATAATTATTTTTGAATAAATATTTGAGAGTTGGAAGAGAACATCACTTCAACCATGGAAATAGCTCAGGTATGATTCTCACTCTTAACTCTTAATTTCAAGCTTAGAAATGAATTGACTCAAAGTGACACAGGTCAAGATGCATAATAGCATAAAACACTATAAGACATTTGCCTATTCAAAGAAAAGTATTTTGTCATTCTATCTTGTATGTGCCAGGATATTGCAGATAAAAAGATAAAAGAATCAAAATGAGACAATACTGCAAACATACTACAATGACTAAAATGTAAAACTCTGACAATACCAAGTGCCTTCAAAGATGGACAACAACTAGAATTCATAAATCCTTGATGAAGATGCAAAATGGTACATCCCTTTTGGAAAATAGTTTAGCAGTTTCTTGTAAAGTTAAGCATACACATACCATATGAGCATTCCTAGGTATTTACCCAAGAGAAATGAAAACATGTCCACACAAAGATCAGTATGCACATGTTTTGAGCAGCATTATCCATAATGGTCAATGGAAACAACCTGATAACTGGATAACTTGTATGTACATCCATATGATAGAATAATACTCATCAATAAAAAGGAACAAATTATTAATATATGTAACAATGTGGAAAAATCTCAAATGTAGTATGCTAAGTATAAGAAGTCAGTCATAAAAGGTAACCTACTGGGAAGCGGCTGTGGCTCAATCAGTAGGGCTCCCGTTTACCATATGGGAGGCCCCGGGTTCGGTTCCCGGGGCCTCCTGGTGAAGGCAAGCCCGCCCGCACGGTGTGGTTAGCTGACCCAGCGAGCACAAGCAGCAAGGGGGGGATAAATGAATAAATAAATAAAATCTTTAAAAAAAATTAAAATAAAAGAGAATTTATAAAAAAAAAAAAAAGGTAACCTACTGTATGATTCCATTTTTATTTGATATTCCAGAAAAGACAAAACTATAGGGACAAAAATTAGATCAATGGTTGCCAATGGTTACGGAGAAGGCAAAGGATTGTCTACAAAGGGACACAAGGGAACTTTTTGGGGTGATGAAAATGTCCTAACAACTCAAATATGGTAGTGATTACATGACTATATACAAAATATGCATTTAAAAAGGGTGAATATTATTATATGTAAATTACACCCTAATAAACCCGACTCAAAAAAAATGACAAAAGTATTATAGTCTCTGACTTCAAGTGCATGGTCTAATGGGAAAAACAAATATATAAACAAGTATTACTGAAGAACTAGGTAAATGCTACTAAAGGTACAAACAAAATACTATGTTAGAATGGAAGAAGGAAGAACAAAGTCAGAGTGGTGTGTAGGATTCTTAGGGAAGATAATATCTAAGATTTGTCTTAAAGGATGAACGTGATTATGATAAGCAGAGAAGGAAGAAGAGCATCCAAGCAGAGGTAACAATTGATAAAGAAAAGCATAGAGGTATACAAAGGCAAAATGTGTGACTTGAAATATGGTGTGTTTAATGAGCATGGTAAGTGATGAAAGAAAATGTTAGAAGAGGTTTGGGCCAGACTTTGAGGGACCTCTTAGACCATGCCATTCATGATAAGATTTATGTTTTAGAAAGATAAGTCTAAACATCAGTTCGGGAAAATATATGATGCTATGGAACAACTGGCAGTTTGAAAAGACAGTTTCAAAGGCTGCTACAATAATCCAAGTAAGATACATATGGGTTCTGAATTAAGGCTGAAAACCTATAGTCAGAGAGGAGTCCAAACTAAAACATGTAGGAGGTAGACTATTTGGTGATGAACAGTTATGGGAATGAGGAAAAACGATAAGTCAAAGTTAATTCAAGTTTCTGGGAAAAAGGAAAGAGATATCACTGAGATGAGAAATGCAAAAGAAAATGTAGGTTTGTTTGATAATCTGAATCAAAGGGAAATTCATCTGGCTTCTATTTTCCCATCTACTAACCAGCTTGCATGTATTCCTTCTCTAACTAAAATTGATTTTTTTATAAATTATCAATTTGAACTACCTTATAAAATAACTAAGAAATAAAGACAACATAGCATAATCTCAGCAGAATCTTTATATTATCTTAGAGAGGACAACATAATATTTATTTTTTTAATTAAAAGAAAAAAAGAACAAAAGAAAGAAAGAAAATGGGAGAGGGGGAAAATCACTGGATTTAAGTACTGCACAAGCTGTCCAATTTACATTTTAGGATCTAAACTTTTACTTGAAAATCAATTATTTGAAATCTAGAATATAATTTTCCACAGAAACCATGAGATACATTACATAGCAGAGCTGAAGTCTAGTTAGTTTCACCAACCTGTAAAGAACCAACCCCATTACTACCATCACCACAAAAGCTTAGTGGTTAGGGGAACAGGCTACTCTGGAGCTGGATGCCTTGGGTTCCTCCACTATTTACTGTGTGACCTTAATTAACTCTGCAAGTAAGGCTCCTCACCTTTAAAATGGACATGGTATCAGAGTTGCAAATACCCACTCTCCAGTTCATTGGACTTACCCAGAACAACTAACAGAGATTATGATGGACAACGCCCATTCCAAGGAACAGAGAGTGTCTGCAACTGCAAGCAAGATAGTTCCATCCATCTGCCCCATGAGATCTAAGCTCCCTCTCAATTAGAAGCAAAGTGGACATCACCATCCCAAGATCCTTAAGACTGGGGAATGAACAATGGACTAAGATAGACTTATTATTCCTCTACTATAGACTTATTATTTTAGTAATGGAAGAACTCTTATCATTGACATAAAGGCAGTGGCCACGAGTGATTCTGAGGGATGGGAGAGGGAAGAATAGGTATAATAAGGGGACATTTTCAGGACATTGGAGTCATCCTGCAGTGATGAATACAGGCTATTATATATTTTGTCATAACCTACAAAATTGTGTGGGACAGTATATAAACTATAATGCAAACTGTAACCCATGGTTAGTAACAATGCCTCAATATGTGTTCATCAATTGTAACAAATGTACCACACTAATGATGGATATTGTTGATGTGGGAAAGTGTGGGAGGGAGAGGGAGTAGAGCATATGGAAATGCCTTATATTTTTTATGTAACAGTTATGTAATCTAAAGCTTTTTTAAAAATAAAAAAAAGTAATTAAAAAAAGTAAAGGGCAAAAAATCATACAAATAAATTAAATTAAATTAAAAGGATATGGTAGTATTACCTACTTTACAGAGTTACTATGAGGATTAAGGAAAATAATTCATTTAAAGTGCTTAACACATTCATTCATCCATCAGGTACTTATTGAGCAACTTACTATGTCAGATACCATTCTAAGTACTAGAAAGAGAGTAGTAAACACAAAAGAAAGTCTCTACTCCCATGGAGATTATGCTCTAACATAAGAATACAAACAATAAACAAAATACGTGACAGAGATAAATGCTACGAAAAATACAGCAGGATACAAGACATAAAAGATGACAAAGAGGGATCCCATGAGCCCTTAGGACAGAGAACTTTCTCAGTTTGCTGGCAGAAGAGTAATGAGAAAGATTCAAAATGGGAGAAGGAATAAAGGAGGTCATCTAAGAGCAGGGAGCAATCCCAAATTTACAGCCAGTAAGAAAATGGAGTCCTCACTTTTAAAACCACAAGGAAATGACCTTTCTCAATAATCTGAATGGGCTTGGAAGCAGATTGCTCCCTAGTAACTCAAAATGAGAACTCACACCAGCTGAAACCTTGATTTTAGCCGCATTATACCCAAAGCAGAGACCCGAGCCACACCATGCAGATTTCTGATCTATAAACCTGTGGGCTGATAAATGGATGTTTTAAGCTGTTAAATTCGTGGAGTTCCATGGAACATGGTAGAAAGGGAGCTCCAGGACTCAGTCTTTCCACGAAAATAACTAAAAGATGCGAACTATCTGAAACAACTGTTCTGGGGCTCCAGAGTCCAGAAGAACACTGTATAGTATCCAGGGAAAAGCAGGAGGAAAAGGCTGATAAAATACAGTAAAGAAAGTGAGTTGCTCTCTCTGCACGATGGCTACAGTGCCAATCTCACACTCTTGTGGCGGGCTGCCTTGCGGTCCTGTCCCTGGCTAGCTCACTAGAGACAGAAAGGGACATAAAAATCTTCTTCCCCAAGAACAGGGTGGGCATGGCCAATCACTGATCATGGCTTTTGATTAGCAAACTGAGATCACTGGGTCCCAGCTCTAAGTTACCGTTTCAACCCACCCAGAACAAAGGCAGCAGCAGCCATTATTTCAACCCTGCCCCAGACATGGGCAAAGGTGGTGAAGATTCAAAGACCCAGCACTTCCTCAGGGCTGTGGCAGACAGTGAGCTGAAGGGCAGCATCTGCCGGGCAGGCCAGGAAAGCAAATCTTTGGGGAAGCCATCAAAGAGGCTTTTGGCATCCTTCCTGATCCCTACCCCAGGATACTTTGCAGCCAGTCTGTGCCACCTTCGTGGGTCCCTGGCCCTGTTGGCTGGGAAATACTGACTTGAGAAATTCCTCTCTGGAAATGCCTCCTCACAGAATTCGCACTCCACACAAATGCAATTAGAGACAATGAAAGGAGTGTAAGAAACTATAGAAGCAAAACAAAAACAAACAGAACATATCAAGATTCCTGGAGAAGGAATAGAGGAAAGGAAGCTTTCTCTGGAAATGAAACAATTGCACAAAAAGTGCAATCCTAAAAATTGTACTGCATATCTAGGAAAAGAATCAGATAAAGAGGGGCTGAAAAAATCTGATCAGTTAAACACGAACTATTCAAAAGGCCTAGACTGAGTTGAACCAAGTGCCAATAAAGAGCCTTAACAAAAAGCCAATCGACAATAAAATCCTAGGCATGAAAGAGAAATTGACCAAGATAAACAGATACCTAGACATGAGCAAAAAATTACAAGCCATATTAAGAAAAAGGAAGATATAGCCCAGACAAGAGAACAAGTTAAAATTTCAAGGAGACACAGAATTTGGAACTAATCAAAGATGTGCAAACAAATCTCCTAAATCAATTGAAGGAGATGAAAGAAAATATGTCTCAAGAGAGAAAGGATATTCTTTAAAATGTATGAGCATAATGAAGAATTTGAAAGCCTAAAAAGAAACATAACAGAAATTATGGGGATGAAAGGCACAATAGAAGAGACTGAAAATACACTAGAGGCATACAATAGCAGATATGAACAGGCAGAAGAAAGAGTCAGCGAACTTCAGAAGACAGGACAATCAAAATCTAACAGACAGAACAGAGAAATGAATGGGGAAAAATTGAGCAGGGTTTCAGGTAAATGACAGCATGAAAGCACACAAACATACACGTCATGGGTGTCCCAGAAGAAGAGAAGGGGAAAGTGAAGAAAGAATATTTGAGGAAATAATGGCCAAAAATTTCCCAATTCTTATAAAAGACATAAATAGTCATGTTCAAGAAGCACAACATAACCCAAACAGAATAAATCCTAATAGACCTACCCCAAGACACATACTAATCAGAATGTCAAATGCCAAAGATAGAGAATTCTGAAAGCAGCAAGAGAAAAGCAATTTGTCACATACAAAGAATCCTCAATAAGACAAAGTGCCAATTTCTCATAAGAAACCACGGAGGCAAGAAGGCAGTGGTATGACATATGTAAGGTAATGAAAGAAAAAAAAAATGGCAGCTAAAAATTCTTTATCTAGCAAAACTATCCTTCAAAAAGGAGGGGGAGGGAAGCAGCTGTGGCTCAATTGGTTGGGCTCCCGTTTACCATATGGGAGGCCCCAGGTTCAATTCCTGGGGCCTCCTGGTGGAGGCAAACCGGCCTGCGCGGCGTGGTGAGCTGACAGCCCGCGCCGCGTGGTAAGCTGGCACAGCAAGATGATGCAACAAAGGGAGGCAAGCAGACACAAAAAAACGCAAAGCAAATGGACACAGCGAGCACAAGCAGCAAGGGAGGGTGCGGTAAATAAATAAATAAAAGTGAATCTTTTAAAAAAAAAAAAAAGGAGGGGGAGTTTAAAATATCCACAGATAAACAAAAAATGAGAGAGCTCGTCAACAAGAGACCTGTGCTACAAGAAATACTAAAGGGCTGAAATGAAAAGACAGGAGAGACCTAAATATAAGAACCAGGATTATAACTTCCAGATGAAAATATAGGTAAACATCTTCAAGATCTGTGGTAGTAAATGGTTTCTTAGACTTTGCACAGGAATGGACCAATTTATGAACATAATATTCTGGAATTCACAAAAGACTCAAACCAGCACAGGGACCTCTTCAAAACTGAAAACTTTTGTGCACCAAAGGACTTTGTCAAGAAAGTAAGAAGATACTTTTCACTTTCACTGAGACTATTTCTCAATGGGAGAAAATATTTGGAAACCACATACCTGATGAGGGTTTAACATCCAGAATATATAAAGAAGTCCTGCAACTCAACAATAAAAAAATAAACTACCCAATTTAAAAAATAGGCAAAAAACTTGAGTAGACATTTCTCCAAAGAATAAATTCAAATGGCTAAAAAGCACATGAAAAGATGCTCAACATCATTAGCTCTTAGGGAAGTGCAAATCAAAACCACAATGAGGTACCATTTCACACTGACTAGACACTATTAAATGGGCACTTTTTGGAAAAAAAAGAGAAAACTACAAGTGTTTGGAAAGAATGTACGTAAATAGAACACTCGTTTATTGCTCGTGGGGTTGTAAAATGATGTAGCCACAGTGGAAGACAGTTTGACAGTTCCTCAGAAAGCTAAATATAGGGAAACGGATGTGGCTCAAGCGATTGGGCTCCCGTCTACCACATAAGAGGTCCAGGGTTCGATACCCAGGGCCTCCTAGTGAAAAGCAAGCTGGCCCACACGGAGTGCTGGCTCACGCAGAGTCCCGGCCTGTGCAGGAGTGCTGGCCCGTGCAGAGTGCTGGCCCAAGCGGAGAGCTGGTCCGCGCAGGAGTACTGGCCCGCGTAAGAATACTGTTCCACACAGAGCTGGCACAGCAAGGTGACACAACAAGAAGAGACACAGAGGAGAAACAATAAGAGACACAGCAGACCAGGGAGATGAGGTAGTGCAAGTGATTGAGCAACTCTCTCCCACTCGGGAAGGTCCCAGGATTGGTTCCCGGTGCCACCTAAAGAGAAGACAAGCAGACACAGAAGAACACACAAAGAGCAGACAGCAAACACAAAACAATGGTGGCAGGGGAGTAAATAAATAAATCTTTAAAAAAAAAAAAAAAAAAAGCTAAATATAGAATTATGACCCAGTAATCATGCTACTAGGTGTATACCCAGAAAAACTGAAAAACTCGAGTAGATATTTGCACACCAATGTTCATAACAGCATTATTCACAACTGCCAAAAGATGGAAGCAACTCACATGTCCATAACTGATGAATGTATAAACAAAATGTGGTGTATACATACAATGGAATATTATTCACCAATAAAAAGGAATGAAGTCCTGATGCATGGGACAACATGGATGAACCTTGAGGACGTTATGTTGAGTGAAATGATTTAATCACAAAAAGACAAATATTACATAATTTGTTATGAACTAATTATAATAAGCAGACTCATAGAGATAGAATCTAGAATATAGTTTACGAGGAGATTAAGGTTACAGAATGAGGAGTTGATGCTTAACTTATACAAAATTTCTATTTAGGCTGATAATAAAGGGTTGGAAATGGATGGTGGTGATGGTAGCACAATATTGTGAGTGTAATCACTGTACTATAAAGGTGAATGTGGTTAAAAGAAGAAACTTTAGCCCTATATTCCGTATGTAACTTTACTGTGATCTAAAACCTCTTTGAAGAAAAAATAATAATAATAAGACACTAGGCTATATATATTACTAGTATGAAAAGTAAAAGATAAAACATAGGACTGTACAACACAGTGAACCTAATTTATATGATGGACTACAGTTAATACTACAAGTATAAGATAGTCCTTTCATAAATTGTACCTAATGTATGATACTAATACAAAGTAGTAATAATACAGTGATATATGGGGGAAAATACAACTAATGTAAATAATGGCTGTCAGAATCATTTTAGTATTCTTTCATCAGTTATAACAAAGGTGACCACTGTTTTAAAAAATAGTACAATTATTTTAAAAAGTACTATCATCAGTTGTAACAAATGTCCCACACCAACGGAGATGCTGGTGGTAGGGTCGTACATGGGAATTTTGTATGTTATGCATGAATATTTTGTAAACTCACAATTTCTCTAATTGAAAAAAAAATGAGGAGGAGGATACTATTTTGGTAGTAAGGAAGGGC
Source organism: Tolypeutes matacus (assembly GCA_026826555.1). Lineage (NCBI taxonomy): Eukaryota > Metazoa > Chordata > Mammalia > Cingulata > Chlamyphoridae > Tolypeutes > Tolypeutes matacus. The sequence goes on from JAKSZT010054458.1 coordinate 25,676,544, forward strand.
ATTATAATTAGGTGACATTAGAAGACCAAAAGAGAATGAAAGAGACAGTCATATAGATAACTGGGATAAGAAATCAGACTTCCATTTCTCCCAATAGACCAGCTGTCCACACTTGTTGTTCAAAATCCTTTAAAACACTGGATAGAATATTAAAACAAGAAAAAATATTTTCCACACATAGTGGTTGAGCTAGAGGGAAAACAAAGAAAATCTTTGGAAGTAAGAAACAACAACAAAGTTTCAGTGAGCACTGAGGCCAGCATCTGCCCTGGAACAAAACCCCTAGTGGTTCAGAACGTGGGTTTAAAGGACTACTAATTTGGAAAAGGACATAAAGCTATCACTTCTCACCCTTTTGGCTAAGATGATGTGAAAAAGACGTAATACTTGGGCCCTGAGCAAGGTGAGAAATCTGAGAAGCAACTCTCTCAGTAGGTGAACCAGAGGGGAAAAAAAGTGCTTGACATACAGAGAAAAGTGGCATAATTGCCTGTCTCAACCTGGTTAGGAGAGAAGGAAGAGTATCCCACCTCTAACTACTCTTTTGGGAGCCAAAATTCATACTATATGCGTAGTCTAACAAATTCAAAATAAAAATTCTGATTCAAGAAATCCTAGGTTAGAAGAGAATGCAATGTGTCAAAAGCAAACACAATCCTGCCTGGAGGAGTGCATTTTTAAACTCAGACCTCAAACTATACCCACAAATAAAGGCCTGCAGAACTTTCCAACTTTTCAAAAATATTGAAGGAACACCCAAAAATCAGCAGAACAAGCTTACAGAAACAGAAACCCAAACACTAAAGAATATAAAAATGATCAGATATACAATACAAAGATTTTAATGTTTACAGAAGTAAGAGATAGCAAAAGTATGAATGAGAAAAAGAAACTACAAAAATAGTATAATATGGAAAAAATCAAATGGAAGTTCTATAAATGAAAATTATAATTTATATCATATGTATAACATTATTACTTTTTCTTAATATTTATAATAGATGTGACTAGATATCTGAGAAGAAATCATTCTAGGCAGAGGGAAAAAGATCAAAGGTCCTAATGTGGGAGTATGCATGGTTTGCTTTAGGAAGAGCAAAGGAGCTGTTGCAACCAGAGTTGAGTAAACAAGAAATGAGGACAAAAAGGTAGTACTTATTCAGTACACAAAAGCACTCAATAAATATTAGTTATTATCCTAGTGGATAAATTTCTAGTGGAAAATTTTGGATAGGAATATTAATTTTTTCTTTCACATTTCTACATCAGATATAGCAGCCAGAGTAGAGCTCTAGGGAGCCCAAGTAGGTTCCAAAAAGAAAAAACAATATTCCTTTTCTATGAAGTGAGAAGAATCTTAAGTAGAGATATCAGCATCTAGGAGGAAATATGGGTCTTGTGTTAGCAAGGTTGAGAAGAGGGAAAGAGGAAAACCATCCTCAGGTGACTCAGAAGATAGGTTTCTGGAGGCAACAACAGGCAAGAGAAAAAAAGCATCCAGTTGAAATTGTCATTACAAAGTAGGGGACATTTCAAACTTGGTCATTAATTAGAAATCAGGATGTGTCCTCCCTGTATTAAAATTTTCACAAATGAAGTCAACATCAACATCCTATGACAATGAAAACTTGGAATAAATGAAACTTGCAAAGATTGAATTCCCAATTTTTTCCAAATCCTTAAAAAAGATACTGACAAGAAATAAATTTACTAATTTGATTTTCCCTTTTTTCAACATTCCCAATCTCAATGTAGGGTACCAACTAACAAAGCCATGACCAAAACTCAAGTAATACAGATTAAGAATAATGTTCATAGAAGAATTCCGAGCAGTGCTCAACACTCTTACTAAAACAATGCAGGAAGGGCAAAAGGCGTCTGAGGGAACTGCTTTGAGGATGTGCAGACCAGAAGGGTGCTGTGCACATTGTCCAGGAGGTAGAGAGGCAAAGACAACGAAACAAAAATCATGAGTTACTCACCACTAGCACTGGGAATGGCGGCCATCACCCACCCTCTAGGCAAACAGCCTCTATAAAACCTGAGGCTGATAACAGCCAACTAAGAAGGGAACATGTTTCCCTCCCTGGGAAGGGGGCAGGTACAGCAGAGGGTTGAGCATGGTTTCTCTTCAATGAGTTTGGACAGCTGGGCCCCACTTTGAACTGTGGCTCTAGCTTGTCCAGAAACACAAGCAAGTAGAGAGGGAAAGAGCCACATCCATAGAAAAAGTTCCCAAAGAATGTGTTTTTCTCACAGTCTGGGAAAGTGAAAGAAGAAAACAGCTTTTTGGAGACTCAAATGTCCCTACTCCCAGACCCCCTCAGATCTGGTCTGTGCCCCATTAGTGGGTCCCTGGCCCTGTTTTAATAACTTAAGCAGGGCAATTTTAAGGATTTAGAATAAGTTCAACCAAAAATCAAAAAAGAGCCATGAAACAAAACCACCAGGCAAGACTGTCAGAGTAAATTCACTACCATAATCAGATGCCTAGACATAAGCAAAAAATTATAAGCCATACTAAAAAGCAGGAATATATGGCCAACTAAAGTACCAAATTAAAAATCCTGACAAGACACAGGATTTAATTAACTAACCAATCATGTTCACAAAATACTCTTAAATCAGTCCACAGACTGGAAGGAAAATATGGTTAAAAGAGATCAAGAATATTAAGATAACACTGGGTAAGCATAAAGAAGAATTTGAAAGCTGGCAAAGAAAAGTAAAAGATCTTATGGGAATAAAAGACACAAAAGATGAGATTAAAAATGCATTAGAGGGACCGGATGTGGCTCAAGCAGTTGACCTCCCACAAGGGAGGTCCCAGGTTGAGTTCCCAGTGCCTCCTAAAGAAGACAAACAAACAACAAGCTGACAGCAAGCAAAAACAATAAGAAGACAATGAACAACGAGGAAGACAATGAGCAGCCAATAAGCAAAAACAAAAAACAATCAGGGAATGGATGTTGCTCAAGCCCGCCTCCTACATGAGACATCCTGGGTTCAGTTCCCAGTACCTCCTAAAGAAAAACAAACAGACAACAAGCAGATAATAAGCAAAAAACAACGAACAGACAGCCAGCAAAAATAACAAGCAGACAATGAGCGCAGACAATGAGAAAACAGAAAAGGGACCCATCTCAGGGGGTTTAAAAAAAAAAAAAAAAGGAGCAGACAACAAGCAAAAACAAACAAGCAGGGAGCAGAGAGCAGAT
>JAKSZT010054458.1:25679771-25723060 GCA_026826555.1 Tolypeutes matacus
ACAAGCAGACATTGAGCAAAAACAACAAGCAGACAACAAGCAAAGGAAAAAAACAAGCAGACAACAAGCAAGACAACAAGCACACAATAAGTACACAATGAGCAGACAACAAGCAAAAACAAACAAACAGGGAGCAGATGTGGCTCAAGCAGTTAGCGCCCGCCTCCCACATAGGAGGTCCCAGGTTCAGTTCCCGGCGCCTCCTAAAGAAAAAAAAAATGAAACAGACAACAAGCAAAAAACCAACAAGCTGACAAAGAGCAGACAACAAGCAAAAACAACAAGTGCAGGCAATAAGCACAGACAATGAGCAAACAGACAAGGGAGCCATCTAAGGGGGCAAAAAAAAAGAAAAACAAGCAGGCAACAAGCAAAAGCAATGAGCATACAACAAGCAAAAACAAACAAGCAGAGAGCAGATGTGGCTCAAGCAGTTGAGCACCTGCCTCCCACATGGGAAGTCCCAGGTTGGGTTCCTGGTGCCTCCTAAAGAAAAAACAAAACAGACAACAAGCAGACAATGAGCAAAAAATCAACGCACAGACAATGAGTGCAGATAAGGGAGCCATGGGGGGAGGGGGATATTTTAAAAAAATACATTAAAGGGAACAGATGTGGTTCAAGTGGTTGTGCTCCTGCTTCCCACATGGGAGGTCCGAGGTTCGGCTCCCAGTGCCCCCTAAAAAAATTAAAAAATAGACAACAAACAAATGGACAAACCAACTCAGGGGAGGCAATGTGGCTCAGTGGTTGAGCACCAGCCTCCCACATATGAGATCCTGGGTTCAATCCCCACCCTAGTCCCTCAAAAAGGCAAAAAGAAAAAAAATTAGGGGTATATAACAGCACACTTAAAATAGCAGAAGAACAAATAAGTGAAGTGGAAGACAGCATCTGAACTTGAAAAGACAGAAAACAGAATGGAAAAAAATACAGGGTCTCAGGGAATTGAAGGACAGCATAAAATGTACAAACATACACATTATGGGTGTCCCAGAAGGAGAAAAAAAATGGAAAAGGGCAGAAAGAATATTTGAGAAATAATGGCCAAAAATTGCCCAAACCTTAGGAAAAACATAAATATCAACATCCAAGAAGGACAACAGACTAAAAACAGAATGAATCCAAACAGACCTACTCTGAGACACCTACTATTCAGAATGTCAAATGCCAGAGATAGAGAATTCTGAAAGCAGCAAGTGAAAAGCAATTCATCACATACAAGGGAATTCAATAAGATTAAGTGCCAATTTCTCACCAGAAACCATGGAGGAGAGAAGGTAATGCTATGATATATATTTAAGATACTGAAAGAAAAAACTACCAGCCAAGAATTCTTTTCTTTGAATGTAAGAATCTTTTATACATGTAACATATGAAAATGTAATAGAAAAAAAGAGCTCATTCATTAGATCAATAAAACCTGTAAAACATGAAGCAAAAATTAACAAGACATGTCTAAATCATAAAGAAAAAATGTGTGACATTCTCTGTTTCTCCCTGCTAAGTGCAATTAAAATAACACAATCATAAGAAGACAAAGATAGAAAAAGGGAGGCGGACTGGCTAGAGACCTCAGAAATTGAAGAATGACATAGAAATTAGTTCCTTAGTTTTTCTTTTTATGACCTTTATATCTAATGGGCACTGGAAAAGCCTGCAAACCAGAACCACCACAGACCCAGACAAAATGCAAATCCCATAAAAAGTTTGCTCTCTCTAGCCAAAGGATCCAGAAATGGGCAACACCGCAGGTCAGAAACATTTTTGACAATACTCAACCTACCCAAGCCAAACTCCACAGACAACCCCTTCCTTGATGCGGAGTCTAGACTACTGTTTATCACCTAGGAGCAGAAGGTAGCTAGATGGGCACTCTCCTATTCCACTGGCCTTCTGTCTTGCGACACACCCCACAAGCAGCAGCAAGCAGTCTGGGAAGTCACTTTCCTCCCTCACCAGCAGCATCAGCAAAACCCAAGCTGGGATTTTCTTCTACCCTTCACTCGGTGACAGCAAGCAGCCCAGACAGGTACTTTCCTACTCCAGTGGCAGCATCAACAGAGATTGACCTGCGAGTCTAACCTCTTGCCTCTCATTGGGATGGCAGCAGATAATCTGCTGGGGCATTGGCAGGTGAGACTCAGAGGAAGGTTGGACATTCTATCCCCACCTGGTGACAGCAGGGAGGAGAGAAGGAATGGGGAGTCCGGGCTTCTACTCTCAACCAATGGTAGCAGGTGGCACCCCTCATTTTCTCAATTAGACACCAGGGGAAGACCTCAAAACGGAGGTAACTAGAGGAAGAGATATTTAAAACTATTTAGGGAAGTGGATGTGGCTCAAGCTCCCACCTACCACATGAGAGGTCCCTCATTCGGTTCCTGGTGCCTCCTAAAGAAGACAGCCAGCTGGCATGATGGGCAGGCTTGTCAAGCTGACCCAACAAGATGATGCAACAAGAGACACAAGAAGGAAAACATAATGAGAGACACAACAAAGCAGGGAACGGAGGTGGCTCAAGCAATTAGGCGCCTCTCTCCCACATCAGAGGTCCCGGGTTTGGTTCCCAGTGCCTCCTAAAGAAACAAGGAAGACGAACAGACCCAGAAGTACAAACAATGAGGAGGTGGGGAGAAATAAATAAATAAAATAAGTCTGTAAAACAAAACTATATAGGAAGTCCTGGGTAGACACCTGACTGAAACACACATGAACTGAAAGAACACATCAAAAGTTTTGAGAACTGAACTACAGTGTGTTATACGAAACTATTTTCAGAGTGGCCTTCAGGTAGCACAAAGATGAAGCAGACCAGTATAGCACTGCAAAGCCCCTGAGAACGATATTGTCATCGGAAACTTTGGCAATTTAAGATTATTTTGTGAATCCCAGAAAGAGAAATATGTTGGTAAACTAATCTATTCCTCTGGGTGTGAAACCCTTTGATTTCATTAAATTCAGTTGAGGGGCCTCTGTTTAGATTACTTCATAAATTCAATTTAGGACTTTGGATTAGATTACACAAGAGAGTCATGATTCAGGTTGAGTCTCCATTCCCTTGCTGGATCTGTTATAAACCCAAAGACACAGACAGACGCAGACAAGAGGAAAAGGGAGCTGGCATATTTGATTCTGCAATGTGAGAGAGAGAACTGCAGGAAAACAGAAGCCCTCAAGAGGCTCAAAGAAACTGGGTCTACTAGGCATCTTAGAGGAGATAAGCCCAGAGGGCCTTTTTGCCCTCAGCTTGGCTCAAACTTTAGCTCAAAATCAGAGCAGCCAAGGCTGATATAGGAGGCCCAAAAAGAGATAAGCCCTATGTCGGGTTGCCTTCAGTTGAGCTCAAACCTTGGTAGAGATCAGTGGCCACCGTGCTTTGCCACAGGCCCAGACAACAAAATCAACAGTAGCTGACTTTGGTGAGAAAGCACCTGTTCAGTGCCTCAGTTTAGATTTTTCATGGCCTTGGAACTGTAAGCTTTTACCCCTAATAAATTCCCTTTATAAAAGCCAACTTGATTTTTACACCTCTTTCATAGCAGTTAGGCTTTAAACATTCCCATCCATAAGTTGGCAACCAAGGCCTCTTTTGTAGTCAGCGCCATCCTTATCCCAGCTCATCACCCACTATGTTCCACAAGCCCCCTGGCTGGTCTGTCTTTTTTCTTCATTGTCCCCTTCCTTTCCACCCACCTCAAACATCTATTATGTTTATTACTGCCTTATGTTGGGGTTCACAAGTGATAATTATTCATAGTTCATCCCTCTAAATTTTAAACCAATTGAGAAAAGGATGTAGGAATGCAATAGAAGTCAAAATGCCAGCTTTATTTCTACAAAAGCTGTACTGGAGAATGTGGCTTCCATTTGAAGCCAGATAGGGCTTTGTACTTTTACCCCAAGCCTTGACCTTAGGGGACAATCTGCTAAACACAGGAGACTTTGGCCTGCCTCACATGTGTCAAGCACAGATGAGTTAAGAGAATAACAGCACATGGACCCAGTGATCTCTATCTATCAGGCCAGTCCTGTAAAGAAGCATCCACCTAAGGCTGTTGTCCCAATTCTAACCATCCCACTACCCAGGGCTTTGATTCAGCTACATCAATAAGATATTGAGAAAATGACACAGAGGAAGAAGGACAACTCATTAGACAAGGCAGAGGCCCCAGAAAGAGAGATGAGCTTGATAGTCTACAGCTGCCCTTTTGAAGAAAGCGGAGCAGCTGAGTCCAGAAAGAAATGAGCCCTGGGGAGAGAGACAAGCCTTATACCAGCCTACAGCTGAGATAGGAAGAAGCTGGGCCCACGAAGCCTTAAGAGGGAGAAGGAAGCCTGAACCCTTGCAAACAGCAACCATCCCACTCCAACACATGGCAACAGACTTTGGTGAGGGAAGTAACTTATGCTTTATGGCCTGGTAACTGTAAGCTTCTACCCCAAATAAATACCCTTTATAAATGCCAACAGATTTCTGGTATTTTGCATCAGCACCCCTTTGGCTGACTAATACACTGAACTAGACCTAAGAGACATATACAGAAGACTGCACCACAAAACAGCAGGATATACATTCTTCTCAAGTGCTCATGGATCTTTTTCAAGGATAGACCATTTGTTAGGACATATACAGGTCTCAATAAATTTTAAAATACTGAAATTATACAATACAGTATGTAACGAAGCTGTAAATCAATAACGGGAAAAAAGGAAAATTCATAAATATATGGAAATTAATCGACACACTCAAACAATCAGTGGGTTAAAGAAGGAACTGCAAGAAAAATCTGTAAATATCTCAAGATAAATGAAAATGAGAACATAACATATCAAAACCTATGGGATACAAAAAAGGCAGTGCTGAAAGGGAAATTTATAGCACTAAATGCCTATATTAAAAAAGAAGAGCAAGCTAAAATAACAGATCTAACTGCACACCTACAGGAACTGGAAAAAGAGCACACTAATCCCAAAACAAGCACAAGAAAAGAAATAACAAAGATTAGAGCAGAAATAAATGAAATTGAGAACTAATAAGCAATAGAGAGAATCAATAAAACCAAAAGTTGGTTCTTTGAAAAGATCAACAAAATCAACAAACCCTTAACTAGGCTGACAAGAAAAAAGGAAAAGATGCAAATAAGTAAAATCAGAATGGGAGGGGGGACATTACTACTGACCCCACTGATATAAAAGATATCGTAAGAGGATACTATGAACAACTGTACACCAATAAACAAGACAACATAGAAAAAAATGGACAAATTCGTAAAAACACACAACCTATACTAACCCTAAAAGAAACAGAAGACCTCAACAAACCAAATCACAAGAAAAGAGATTTCAGTTCAGAAGAACTGAAAGCAAGGATATGGACAGATATTTGCACACCAATATTCATAGCAGCACTATTCACAACTGCTAAGGAGGGAAACAACCTAAGTGTCCGCCAAACAATAAATGGATAAACAAAACGTGGTATAGACATGCGATGGAATACTATTTCAGCTTCAAGAATAAATGAACTATGGGGTCGGATGTGGCTCAACTGGTTGGGCGTCCGTCTCCCATATGGAGGGACCCGGGTTCGATCCCTGGGACCTCCCGGTAAAAAAAAAAAAAAAAAAAAAGAATAAATGAACTAGGCAAGTACATGACAACATGGATGAACCTTAAGGATATTATATTGAGTGAAATAAGCCAGACACAAAAGAACAAATATCATATGGTCTCGCTAATATGAACTAAATAAGGTGAGTAAACTTACAGAGTAAAACTATAGAGTAAAGGTTAGTAGAAGACAGAATGTGGGTTGAGAAGGGGAAACTGATGCTAAATGTATGTAGAATGTTTTTAAAAGGTGGTTTGTAAATGGATAGAGCTGATGGTAGCACATAATAATGAGTATAACTAACACTGCTGATTTATAAATGTGACTGTGGCTGAAAGGAGTAGTCTAGGGAGGTTAATGTTAAAGGATTATCTAGGGACGGTATAACATAGTGATTTGATGGTAGATGAGGATTGTGGTTAAAAATACAAATATAAGAATGTTCCTCTATTACAAATATAAAATATTTAAAATATAGTGATACATGGGGAAAATAAAAGTAATGTATCTTATAGACTATAGTTAAACATAATATAGTACTCTTTTGTGGCAAAGGAAAAGAAGGTACTATATCAACGCTAAAGATCATAAAAAAGAACATGGGATTCAGTTTTATGAGATATGAATATGATCAAGCATTTTTTTCCTCTTCATTTTCTTCATTAACAAAGGAGACCTTGTTCATGTCATTAAAAAAAAAAAGTCATCAATTGACTCACCACTATTTTGTTTCAAAAGTTCAAACATGGGCAGATGAAAATGTTAAAAATAGTATAATTCACTAAAAATGGTAATGTTCCCTATTAATGCAAGTGAGATTACTATGCAGATTTTTAGTATATCTAAATAACTAAAAACTAATGAAGAATTAAGATTCAAAGAATAGAACTATTTTGTTCTACATTGCTTGTTTGAAGTGGGTAGGAGTTAGAAAAAAAATAAGGCTTCCTTTCTACCAACCCACATGATGTCACTATTCTACAATTCTAAAAGATCAGAACACAACTCATCTCATTACCATTTAACTAAAAACACCACCTCCACACAAAATTTCCCATGGTAATATAGGGTTCCATTCTAAAATGAAAACTGCTCATCTGCTTGTATACAAACATGTAAGCATTTAGTAAAGAGAAAAATGACATATTTTCTTCACGTACACTTTCTTCATTGATCTACAATAGAACTGCATTATCTGTAAATATTTAAGGTACACCTAGGCAGGAAATTACTTGGCCTATTCTATCCTAATTGAACCTATATTTTTTCATCAGCTTATATATATTCTCACTTTGTAATACCTTATAGTTCCAACGATTGTGGACTAAGGTAACCTAAGAGCCATCACTCTCCAATACCCACGAGTATTAGGTAAAATAGCAAAAACTACTTTTCAATGTAGAGATGAGCTAGTTTTCATAAGAGAAATCCTAAAAAAAAAAAAAGCCCAAAGTGAAGAAGACACTGAAAAACAGTAAGTATCTGAATTGATGCTACAACTGCTAAAGGGACAAGGAAGAAGAAGCTAGTAACCTAGGCACTTGAATCTGATTGCCTATATAGAAACACAAAATAAGGTATGTGTCCAGTCAAGATGAGAAATTTGAAATGAAATCTTCACATATATATGAGACTCTGAAAAGTTTAGACCCTTAGAGAAAAAGTAGACCCAAAAAAATCCATCCACTGGAACAGAGAAATTACAAATAACTAGTCTTTGGTGGCTGCTGATTTTAAAAAATAAAATTTAAAATTTAAAAAGGCTCCTACAAGAAAGTAATTTATATTGGGTTTAGGGAGTCCAAATTTATCCTGCTGGTGTGAACTGGAAACCACAAACAAATGAAAAGAAAAAAAAATGATTCCATCTATAACATACCCCCTAGTCTCCTGGCAAATAAAATATATACATTCAGGTACATTTAGGTAATAAATATTTCTTGAGCATCTATATACTCAAATACTCTTCTCAGGGCAAAGAAAACAACAGTGAGAAAAACTGACAAAAATCCCAACTCTTAGGAAACATACAATGGAGAGAAATTAACAATAAACAAAATATGTTGTTATATATTAGAGGATAAAAGTATAAGAAAGGGAAGCGGCTGTGACTCAATCAGTAGGGCTCCCGTTTACCATATGGGAGGCCCCGGGTTTGGTTCCCGGGGCCTCCTGGTGAAGGCAAGCCCGCACGGCGTGGTTAGCTGACCCAGCGAGCACAAGCAACAAGGGGGGGATAAATGAATAAATAAATAAAATCTTTAAAAAAAAAAAAAGTATAAGAAAAAAAATAGATGAGAAAGGGATGTAAAGGAGTGTCATGTGAGGCAAGGAGAGAGAACTACAGAAAGATGTTAAATTTCCACAAACTATCTACAAAGACTCTCATGAAATAAACTCCCACTAAAAATGAACTCAAAATCCAAAATTATAAAACACCCTTATAAACAGCCTTCATTGGAGATCATAGACTTTAACTATTAGAGTACAAAAATAGAATGTTTGAATAATTAAGGTGTAAAAGAATAAAAAAGCTGTAAGGGAAAAAAAGATTCTATGAAAAAAGACTATGAAGATTAAAATATTCACTAAAATTAAAAACTGAGACCATCATAGACTACAGATGAGATGAAGAAACAGTAACATTCAAAATGATGACCCAAAGTTATCAAAGAAAAATCCAAATCATAGGCAACAAACTGTTCAGTATAGCAAAATGTACAGTCCAAATTTAGTTCCTATCAAAAAAGGTTAAAATTAAAATGTATTTGCATAAAGAGGAAGTACCACACAAGGCTGACTGTGACACTGAGCTAAAAATAACAGTAGATATAACCTTACTAGTATAGTCATACCTTGGTACTCAACTGCTTTGAAACTTGTCGAATTTGGTACTCGACACATTTTGATATGAAAATTTTGTCCCGGTACTTGTTGTTTGTTTGGTACTCAACACACAAGCTAGAACCTGGTGTCAGTTGCCTCTTGACTTGCTACCCTTTCCAGCCGAAACAGAGTGTCATGTGTTAGTCACGTGGTAGCTCTTGCCCTGTGCACATCCCATTGCAGTCTTGCCTTAGTTTCTGTGGTAATTTTGTTTTTTTCTCATCCTGGGTCCTAAGAAAATGAGCAGTAATAGCACAGAGCAGAAAGGAAAATTACTTCACACTACCATTGAGCCAAAAAAAGAAATAATAGGTAAATATGAGAGCTATATTTACATTACTGATCTTACTAGGGAATACAGTATGCCTAGAACAATGGTCTCCACCATCAAGAATAAAGAAGCAATAAAAAAGGCTGATGTTGCGAAAAGGAGTTAAAGCAGTAACAAAGCAGCATTTCCACACACTCATGGAAGTTCAAAAGCTGTTATTAATTTGGGTAAACGAGAAGAAGTTAGCAGGTGACTGTATCGGAAACCATATTTGAAAAAGCGAAAGCATTGCATGCAGATCTTCTGAAAAACAAACCAGAACGGAGTGATGAGAGTGTTGAGGTTTTTAAGGCCAGCCACAGCTCGTTTGATAATTTTAAAAAGAGGACCAGCATCGACAGTGTCATGAGGCATGGTAAGGCAGCGAGTGCTAATAAAAAGGCTGCTGACGAGTTCATCAGTGAATTTCAAGACTACATAGAGGCTGAGGGTTTTATTCCCCACCAAGTTTTTAACTGTGATGAGACTGCAGTTTTTTGGGGAAAAAATGCTGAGTAGAACCTATATCACAAAAGACGGGAAGGCATTACCAGGTCACAAACCAATGAAGGACAGGCTCACTCTATTGTGTGGGAATGCTAGTGGAGACTTAAAACTCAAGCCTCTATTAGTCTATCATAGTGAAAATCCTGAGTTTTCAAGAAGCATAATGTCATAAAAAGCAAAGTCCATGTGATGTGAAGGGCAAACGGCAAAGCTTGGGTCACAAGGCAATTTTTCACCAAATGGATAAATGAAGTGTTTGGTCCCTCAGTGAAAAAATATTGGCTGGAGAAAGATTTGCCTCTGAAAGCTCTCCTACTTTTGGACAATGCACCTGCCCACCCTCCAGGCTTGGAGGATGACTTACTGGAGGAGTTCAGTTTCATCACTGTAAGATTCCTGTCCCTTCAACACTACTCCTTTCATCCAGCCCATGGACCAGAAGGCCATTTCAAACTTCAAAAAGTTGTACATATAAAAGGCACTTTTCCAGAGGTGCTTTGAGATCACCTCTGACACCCAGTTGACCCTCACAGAATTCTGGAAGGAGCATTTCAATATCCTGTACTGCCTTAGTCTTACTGATAAGGCCTGGAATGAAGTCCCCTATAGGACAATGAATTCAGCCTGGAAGAATCTGTAACCAGAAGCTGTGACTCAGAGGTACTTCGAAGGGTTTGAGGCTGACCCCAAGCCTGAAAGTACAGAGGGCACAGTTGTGCAGGATATTGTATCTTTGGGCCAATCCATGGGTCTGGAGGTCAATGCTGCTGTTGCTGAGGAGTTAGTGGAGAACATCGTGAAGAGTTCAGCACTGAGGAGCTGCAGGAACTACAGAAGAAGCAGCAACAAGAGGTGGCTGAAGAGTTTTCTTCAGGTGAGGCGGAGATAAGGGAGGATGTCCTCCATGCCTTGATAAAAGAAATGTGTGCAAAATGGGCAGAAGTTCAAAACTTTGTGGAGGAGTACCATTCAGACAAAGCTCTGACCAGCAGATATGTGAATTTATTGAATGACCAAACAATTTAACACTTTCAAGGAATTCTGAAAAGAAACAGAAGCAGTCCTCATAGGATAAATTTTTAGTGAAGGTGACAAAGAGGATGTCAAAACCTGTGGTGCAAATTGGAAAAAAGGCAGAAAAAAAGAAAGAACACCTGAAGTGCATGTGCTGATGTTGTATTGGAGGGGGGCTCTCCTTCCAAGCAATACTCCATGTAACCTCTCCTCACCACTCTCCTCCCACCATCCCATTAGGCCATGGACTCTTCTCAGTACAGGTAAAGTGAAGTTTTCATTTTATTTAATCTAAGTATTTATTAATTTTTAGGTTTATTTCTCATGTAAAGTAGTGATATACAACCCTATCTTTTTACATATTGCCTTAAAAATGTGCATTGTCTTTGGTTTGGGAACGCATTAAATTTATTTACATTATTCCACATGAGAAAATTTTGTTTGGTACTCATTGTTTTTGGTACTCATCATGCCTCCCAGAACCAATTAATGATGATTACCGAGGTACCACTGTATTTTCATTAGGATTTTTATTGATTCTGTTAATACTCGTTATAAAGTTCCACAGGTCTTGAGTGGCCTAGTCTAAGACACCTATTCAAAATGACAAATACCAGAGATAGAGGATTCTGAAAGCGGCAAGAGAAAAACAATGCATCACATACAAGGGAAGCTCAATAAGACTTAGTGCTAATCTCTCATCAGAAACCATGGAGGCAAGAAGGCAGAGGTATGATGTATTTAAGGCACTGAAAGAGAAAAACTGCACTTATCTGATAAGGGCTTGAGTTCCATGCTATATAAAGAGATTATACAACTCAACAAAAAAAGAGCAAGCAATCAAATTAAAAAATGGGCAAAGACTTAAATACACATTTCTCCCAAGAGAAAATACAAATGGCAGAAAAGCACATGAGAAAATGTTCAATATCACTAGCTATTAGGGAAAGGCAAATCAAATCTAGAATAAGATATTATCTCACACCTCACAGAATGGCCATTATCAAAAAAAAAAAAAAAAAACAGAAAACAAGTGCTGGAGAGGATGTGGAGAAATAAGAATACTCCTTCACTATTGGTGGGAATGTAGAATGGTGCAGCCTCTGTGGAAGACAGTTTGGCAGTTCCTCGGGAAGCTAAATATAGAACTGCCCTATCCAGCAATCTTTCTGCTAGAAATATACACAGAAGAACTGAAAACAGTGACGCAAACAGACATCTGCACACTGCTGTTCATAGCAGCATTATTCACAACTGCCAAAAGATGGAAGCAACCCAAGTGTCCATGAACCAATGAATGGATAAACTAAATGTGGTATATACATATGATGGAACACTATGTTGCTATAAGAAAAAATGAGATTGAGACATATATGATAACATGGATAAACCTTGAGGACATTATGCTAAGTGAAATAAGCCAGACACAAAAGGACAAATATTGTATGGTCTCACGGTAACATTTATGTAATCTAAGCATCTTTTAAAATATATATATTTAAAAATAATAATAAAAATAAATCATCCTATCTTATATCAAAAAAAAAAAAAAAAAAAAAAACTAAACTAAATACGAAGAATAAACACCTGGAGTTAAAACCTAGACTACAGGAGATGACTAGGAGAAAGGATGACGGCTGAGAAGGGGTACTGATGCTTAACGTGTGGAGAATTTTCAATTAGCTTGACTGTAAAAGTGTGGAAATGAGTAGAGCTGATGGTAACACATTAACGTGAGTATAACTAACACAGCTAGTTTATAAATGGGATTGTGGCTGTAAGGGGTAGTCTAGGGATGTAAATGTCATCTGAAAGAAAGCTAGAGAATAACCTAGGGACTGAATAAAATAGTGAACCCAGAGGTAGATGAGGATTGTGGCTAATATAAATACAAGAATGTTCTATGAAAAAGAACAAATGTATGTTTTAGAAGAGCTAAAATCTAAGACAAAACTACACCTGGAGGAAGTAGAAAAAAGAAAAAAAACTATTCCCAAGCCAAGCTGATGGAAAGAAATAATAAAGATCAAGCAGAAATAAATGAAATTGAGAATAAATAAGCAATAGAGAAAATCAAGAAAACCAAAAGTTAGTTATTTGAGAAGATCAACAAAATTAACAAACCCTTATCTGGACTGACGAAGAAAAAAAGGGAGAAGTAGCAAATAAATAAAATCAGAGAGGGGGGACATCACCATTGACCCCACAGAAATAAGAGAGATAAGAGGACACTATGAACAACTGTATACCAACAAGCTAGACAATGTACATAAATTGGACAAATTCCTAGAAACACAAAAAACAACACTAACCCTGGAAGAAAGAGAAACATCCACAAACCAATCACAAGTAAACAGATTGACACAGTTATCAAAAACCTCCCAAAAATGAAAAGTCTAGGACCAGACGGCTTCACAGGTGAATTCTACCACTCATTCAAAGATGATTTAATACCAATTTTTCTCAAGCTCTTCCAAAAAACTGACTACTACCAAACTCAATCCATGAAGCCAAAATCACCCTAATACCAGAGCCAGATAAAGATACTAAGAAAAAAGAAAATTACAGACCAATATCTTTAATGAATACAGATGCAAAAATTCTCAATAAAATACTTAAAAACCCAAAAACACATTAAAAGAACTATACACCACGATCAAGTGGGTTTTATCCCAAGTATACAGGCATAGTACCACACAAGAAAATCAGTGTAATATATCACATTAATAAATTGAAGAAGGAAAATCACATGATCATCAATTGACGCAGAAAAGGCATCTGACAAAACACAGCATCCTTTCTTGAAAATAATACTACAAAAGATACAAAAATAGAAAGAAACATTCTCAACATGATGAAGTGCATATACGAAAAATCCACAGATAATATTGTACTCAATGATGAAAGCCTGAAAGCTTTTCCACTGAGATCGAGAACAAGACAAGGATGCCCAATGTCACCAGTTATTCAATATTCCACTATTTTCTAGCTAGAGCAATTATGCAAGAAAAAGAAATAAAAGGCGCCCAAATAGGAAAAGGAGAAACAAAACTTTCACTATTTGCTGACAATATGATCCTGTCTCTAGAAAATCCCAAAAAATCCACAACAAAACTACTAAAATTAATAGACAAGTTCAACAAAGTGGCAGAATTCAAAAGTGTTTCTATACACTACTAATCAGCAAACTGAGGAGGAAGTCAGAAAAAAATTCCATTTACAGTAGTGACTAAAAGTTATCAAATATTTAGGAATAAACGTAACCATGGACATAAAGAACCTATATTCAGAAAACTACAAAAAATTGCTAAAAGAAACCAAAGAAGACATAAATAAATGAAAGGACATTTTGTGTTCATGGATTGGAATACTAAGTATCATTAAGATGTCAATTCTACCCAAACAGATTTACATATTTAATGCAATCCCAATAAAAATCCCAACAGCCTTTTTGGCAGAAAGGGAAAAGCCAATTATCAACTTTATCTGGAAGGGTAAGGGCTCCTGAATAGCCAAACATGTCTCAAAAAAGGAGAGTGAAGTTGGAGGACTCTCATTCCCTGATTTTAAAGCATATTACTTGGGAGCAGATGTGGCTCAAACAGTTGAGCACCCGACTGCCACATGGGAAGTCCCAGGTTCAGTTCCCGGTGTCTCCTAAAGAAGACAAACAATGAGCAGACAATGAGCAAAAACAACCAGCAAGACAACAAGCAAAAACAATGTGGCTCAAGCAGTTGAGTGCCCACCTCCCACATGGGAGGTCCCGTGTTTGGTTCCCAGTGCCTCCTAAAGAGGAAGAAAAAAAAAGAACAGACAACGAGCACAAAACAACAAGCAAAAACAACCAGTAAACAGATGAGGGAACCATCTTGGGGGAGGGAAATAAAGCATATTACTTAGGGGAAACGGACGTGGCTCAAAGGTTCGGCGTCCGTCTACCATATGGAGAGACCAGGGTTCGATCCCCGGTACCTCCCGGTAAAAAAAAAATAAAATAAAATAAAGCATATTACTTAGCTACAGTGGTAAAATCAGCATGGCACTGGCATAAAGATAGACACTGACCAATGGAATCAAATTGAGAATTCAGAAATAGACCCTCACATCTACAGTAAAGTAATTTTCAGCAAAGCTGTCAAACCCACCCAACTGGACTTCCAAGGAAATGGAGGATTAGAGAGGCAGAGGGATCACTTCTCTCCCAGAAAAAAATTAGCTAGAGGACAGTTAGAGACTGACTAGAGGGCCGCTCTGGGGCTCAGGACACCAGAGGAAGGCGAGACACCACACAGAAGAGAGAGGGGTGAAGGAAAGGAGTTTCAGCTAGTTGAAAAACATCCCATGAGTAAAGCTGCAGAAGCAGCAGCGGGTGCCCATTCCCCCATCTTCACCTGCAGTGGCTGCAGACTGAGAGGGTTGCAGGGGTCCTCTTCCCCACGAAAGTAGAGAGGGAGGGCACAGCCTACAGGAAATTCAGATTTTGGCCAGTGAACTTAGTCTGCTGCATTGGAGGGGTCACACACAAGACTAACAAAGAAAAAGAGACAAGATGCAAATAAATAAAATCAGGAATGAAAGGGGAGACATTATGACTAACCCCAGAGAAATAAA
Organism: Tolypeutes matacus; assembly: GCA_026826555.1. Taxonomy (NCBI): domain Eukaryota; kingdom Metazoa; phylum Chordata; class Mammalia; order Cingulata; family Chlamyphoridae; genus Tolypeutes; species Tolypeutes matacus. The sequence goes on from JAKSZT010054458.1 coordinate 25,694,717, forward strand.
AAGGATAAGAAGATATTATGAGACACTGTATGCCAACAAATAAGACAACCTAGATGAAATGGACAAATGCCTAGAAATGCACAAACAACCTACATTGACTCTATAAAAAATACAGGAATTCAACAAACCAATCACAAGAGAATGAATCAGTCATCAAAAATCTTCCAAAAAAGAAAAGTCCAGGACCAGGTGGCTTCACAGGTAAAGTGAATTCTATCAAACATTTTAAGAAAAATTAATACCAATCCTGTTCAAACTCTTTCAAAAAATCAAAAAGGAGAGAAAATTACCAAATACATTTTATGAAGCCAACATCACCAATACCAGATAAGGATACTACAAGAAAATAAAATGACAGACCAATTTCTTTAATGAATATAGATGCAAAAATTTTCAACAAAATACTTGCAAACCAAACCCAAAAGCACATTAAAAGAATTATACCTCACATTCAAGTGGGTTTTATTCCTGGTATGCAAGAGTGGTTCAACATAAGAAAATCAATTAACGTAATACACCACATTAACAAATCAAAGGGGGAAAAAACATATCATCATCTCAATTGATGCAGAAAAGGTATTTGACAAAATCCAGCCTCCTTTCTTGACTAAAAAACACTTCAAAAGACAGGTATAGAAGGAAATGTTAAAAAATGAAGTCAGACCTTTTTCTCACACGATACCAAAATTAACTCAAAATATATCAGACTTGAATGTAAGAACTAATAGCACAAAAAAAAAAAAAAAAAAACTTCTCAAAGAAAACACAGGATGTAAATGTCCTAAAATTAGATTGTGGTGATGGCTGTACAGCCCTATAAAATTACTGAGAAAAACCATTGAATTTTATACTTAAATATGAGCGAATTTTATGGAATATAAATTGTGCCTCACTAAAACTTTTATTTAAATGTCACCTCTAAAAGATGATAATGGCTGTTAAAATAAACTCCAATATAAGAATTAGATAGTATATTGCAGACCAATTAAGCTAACAATGGATATGTAGAAAGAAAAAAAAAATCATAAGACAAATTTTAAAAGACTGGAACATGACAATTACAACAATCTAAAATTTCACATATCATAATAATAGCAAATAGTTATAAATGACATTTACTGTGTCAGGCATTATTTTAATATTATTTTAATACTTTACAAGTATTTACTCATTTAATCCTTGCTACAACACACAATGTCCCCACTGTACAAATGGGGAAACTAAGGTACTAAGAGGTTAAAAAACTTGTTCAGTCATAATGGGGTATTGGGATAATGGATGATTCCCGCCAACCCTTTACACAAATATCTTTAACATTACTATTATTTATGCATTTAAAGAGAAAGAAAGGAGTGGACATCATTGGTTGCCTAGTCAGCATCCATTTGCACTTCCAACTTCTTACCACAATTTTTATGTGAGTGTCACCATTCCCTATACAAGCCATGTACTTCAGAGAAAAGTGACCCTGGGAAGCAGATGTGGCTAAAGCGGTTGAGTGACCACCTCCCACATGGGGGATCCTGGGTTCAGTTCCCGGTGCCTCCTGAATAAACAAAAACAAACAACAAGCCAAACAGATGGGCAAACCAACTCAGGGAAGCCGATGTGGTCAGTGGTTAAGCACCAGCCTCCCACATATGAGGTCCTGGGTTCAATCCCCAGCCCTGGGTACCTCAACAACAACAACAAAAAAGTGATCCTATCCTTAGGTATAGCAGTTGGCGCTGGTACCCTTAAGCCAATCAGCACATTTCAATGGCCGCAGTCATTGGTTCAGCTGTCCAATAAGGACTCTTACTTGTAATGCTAGGACAGAGGCTCTCTTCCCAAGAGATATAACCAGGAATGCATGTGGTCCTATTTGCCACAAACAGCCATCCTACACCATGAGGGGAATGGCAGATTTAAGCTGCCATCATGGAAAACAAAACAGAAAAAGGAAGTAATTGGATCTTTAATATTATTGTGATCAGTGAACTATAAGTCTTGCCCAACCTATGGACTTCCAGATAAATTAGCCTATAAATCCTTTTTATTGTGTTTACACCAGTTCAGATTTTCTATTACTTATAACATGAGTAACATGATGTACAAATTTATATTAGAGAGGAAAGGGAGCTATCAACAAGTATGTTCCTAGAATAGATTACTCTTAACATTTAAATCTATGGTGACAGGTATTAAAGAGGAATTACATGTAGATACACAATAAAAGTAAAAAATTGGTGAAGGATCATCTTTCTAATAGGTTCATATCAGAACTTGAAAAGCAGCTACCTGCAATTTTATGTAGCCCAGACAGTATTTTTAAATACTTTAATTTTTTTTAAATGCAGATTTCCAATTCTTCCTGAAAAATCAGAAGGTGTGACACCATTAGGCCCATGAAACTGCAAGACAACAACCTGCTAGAATGGAATAGTAGCTACCTTTCTGATTGTGCACAGTCAAGGTAAAAAGTCTTTATGTTATCTGCTCAGCTCCTATAAATTTATTAGAGTTTGCATCATTATATTTATGAGACTTATGCAAAATGCCATGTAATTAGTAATGAAATATTATATTCCATTTTTTGTTTTAACATGTTAGTTAAAATTAGATATATTTTTTAACAAAAAAATTTTTTTCATGAAATGATATATTTGTCACCAGCCTATAGGAAACACAATTCGTGAACTAAATATCATTGAATACCTTTAGATACCTGATGGGAGCCTTAAATTCAGCAGCAGTTTCTGAAAATACACCAATACATTAATTATTCTAGGCCCAAAAGTATCGCATATTACTTTAGATGAGGACATAAGAAAATGGTCTTAAATTTCAACAAAAAAGTGTATGTTAAAATTGACCAGGAGGGCAGATGTAGCTCAGTGATTGAGTGTCTGCTTCCCATGTAGAAGGTCCTAGGGAAAAAAAAAATTATTTCTGGGAGAGAACGTGGCTCAAGCTGCTCCACGCCTCCTTCCCACATGGGAGGTCCCAGGTTCGATTTCCAGTGCCTCCTAAGAACAAAAAAACAAAACAAGCAAACAAACGAAAAAAAACAACTTAGGGGAGCTGATGTGGCTCAGTGGTTGACTGCTGGCTTCCCATATACGAGGTCCCGGGTTCAACCCCTGGCCCCAGTACCTCAGAAATAAAAATTTTAAAAAATTGACCAGAAGTTTGAAACATCGGAATACATGGGAGTATTATTAATCAAAAGGTATCCATAAAATAGCTTCACAAAGAAATTGCAAGAGGCATGGTAAATTTCAAAGGATTTATTACAGGGTATGGTCAAGCAACATTAGCAGAGTTAGAAGGCAGCACTTTGTAAAGAAACATCTCTGGAGTTATATGGCCCTACCACTTACTAAGTTGAACAACTTTGAGGGACAGGAGGGTTTTTAATTTTAATAATACCAACTTTATTGTTTAAAGTAGCTATTAGAAAAAAAGAATCAGTAGAGCATGTGGTTCTATGTTTAAAACATGCTTTAAAAAAGGAAAAGGTTATAATACCTATAAATACAATTTAAATTTACTACTGAAAAACCCATTAAAGGTATGATAAGGGAGGAGTACACATTCACAAATTCATATCAGCAATATTCATAATATCCTGTGCAAATTTGACCTTAAAATTGGGTATAAAATTGGAATTCAGTGATATCCATAATATCCTAAGTTTACTGGACTTAGATTGTTACATAATACTTCACACTATTACACATTACATATCTTCTGTTTGTATCCCATTTTTCACAATTTTCAAAGTTTTAATCCAATGTACTGAGTGTGATAAAAGTTAATCAACTTTCTACACCTGCATTCTGAGTGAAAAAACTATCTGCCTGATCTGTTTTTTACTTCTAAGGTCTTTTTTAAGCAATTTTTTTAAAAGTATTTGAAAGTTGATTAAGAAAAAAAATCTGATGTAGGTTTCACCATTAATATTTTTAGGATCTCACACTGGGGGAAGCTTTGCCTCAGCTATGAATACCTGCTTAGGGAAGCAAACAACTCTACATTAACTCATGAGATAGATGTATTCCTGAAAAGGTTGCCATTCTAAAAATAACCAAATTGTAGACAATCTATTTAACTTTTCAGTGCCTCAGTTTCCCCAGCTATAAAATAGGATATATATGAAGAGTTATTTAGAAGATTAAATTATATATGTAAAGCACCTGGCCCACTACCTGACACAAAGTAGACTGTATTTAGCTTTCTAAAATCATATTTATTATTAGTTAATGTAATTAATTTCCTTCTTTGAGTACAATTAGGACTAAGGCTGACAACTAGCCATTAGAATATATTTAGGTGCAGTAGTACAAAACACGGAGATGGATTAGCTTCCCAGGTTCACAACATTTCAGTTCCCAAGATTTTCAAAGACTGACCAAGACCCCAGTTAGCCACAAAAGAGCAAGAAAAGTATTGTAAGGGAGACTGTTGTGGAAGGAAAGAAATTGCCATCTACTCCTCTCATCATCTTTTCCTGCCCTACAGGAGAAGAAAATGATGGCAAAGAGGAAAAGATGGAGTAATTGAATAGTTTCCCTTTCCTTCTTCCCTGACACCTATTATTCCTCAAACCAGTAGCTGCGAAGGACTTAACGAATGACCCTAAAATTTCTACCAGACCTACAATTCTACACAGGATATAAGAAAACTATTAGTACAAATTTTGGTTTTTCCTTAAAGATAAAAATGGAAGTGACTCATGTTTGATCATCCACCCCCACAAAACACATTCTAAAGAAGAGAGAAGTTCAGATCCTCCTTCTACCAAAGCAATGTTGTCTCTCCCCACACAAACTAATTATAGATTATCACTAACACAGAGTTCTGTTCAGTATACATGAGTTTAGAAAAAGAAAAAAAAAATGTGAAAAAGTTTTAAGTCCCTCTATTTTGAGGTAAAGGAATACATGAAGTTAACTTTTATTTCCTCAAGACTCACAAACTTCTAAAACCTCCCCACACAATATCTCTAAAAAAGTTAATAATTGTTAAAGATGGGTGATAGATACCATAGTTCATTTTCATTATACTATTCTATTTTTGTGTATATATGAACATTTCCATAACAGAAAGTTAAAAATACATACGTACAAATGCAAGTCTATAGATATTTATACATAAACTCCCAATACAACAAATTGGTAGAGAAATGCCCTATTTGTTAAAAGTTTTCATAGTCTAGAAGTAAGTGAATTTCCCCTAGCTTCTTTCTCATTCTATTACTTGTAGGTGACCAGACTATTAGTAAAGGTCTAGTGAAGCAGATAATTAACTGCCCTGGAATAAACACAAGTCTAGCTTTGAAAACACAGAGGAAAAGGAGAAAGGTACACAGTTATTATAACTATTGTACATTTCATTTGGTTTCATCTATTATTTTCTAAATAGGTGGATACAGGGAAATGTCCAATTTTAAGGCCAAATTTACTTTTGATTCTTTAGATTGATGGGCAATAGGGGTTGGAATAAAGAGCTCCAAAAAGTCCCTCATTAGAAATGAAAACCATTCTAGAAATGGAATAGGTAAAAAAGGGAATTATTTCATTTCTACTTTTTAAGTTCACAGTAGTACAATCAGTAATTTCCAGTGAGCCAAGTATGCTTTACTGTTAAACATGAATTTACAAAAGAAATAAAGATTATATTGTAATGCCGCAATCCTTTTTTCGAATTGCCATTCAATTTTCACAAAAACACTCTAAACGTAACTCTAAATTCATTCTAAAATTTAACTTTTGTTTTTTGTCTAAAAATAAAATTATTCAAAATTAAAAATAAATACTAACTGCAGCAAATTCATTTTTTATCAGCACTATGAACAAGAATTTTGTTTTTAAAATTTATCATTGCAGAGTCATTTTAACATAACTTAGGCAGACTCAAAAGAATAGACAGGACTATCAATTTATATTACTTCTCAAGTCCAAAAAAAGTCGTAAGAACTTATTCAAAATGTTAAAAGTAAGTGCAGACATAGATATACACCCCACGGGGAAAAAAATTTACAGATAATTTTACAGATAATTCTTCCACCAGAACTCCCCAAAATACTTTCATAGCAACAATTATTTCCTTAGCATAGAAAAATGATTTGTTCACAACTTGGGGCATATCAGTTTGCATAAATCCCCTTAAATTGAAAACTACAAGAAATTGTTCCATTTACGCCAGCAGAATTTTGTGTTTCTATACATGGAAAAAGTCATCATCAGTCTTAGTAAAGCGCATGCCTCCAGGTTTAACTTACTGTTCCCCAACCTATTGAGATATTTATAAAATATCTACTTACCAGGTTAAAGACAGTTTCTACAATATCTCTATTGGATACCTCTCCAACTTCTACCAATCCCGTCAGCACGGCAAATTTCATTCTGATGCCCCGAATGGGGATCCCTGGTTTCAGGGACAATGCACTCCCTTCCGTGGGGTTTTCTTCTTTCCCTCCACCTTCTCCGTCATCACCTGTGGGTGACGGGGAAGGGACACGGTTGTCTTCACTAGCCATTGCTAGTTTGCGAGAAAGGACACCTCAGAGTCACCCTGGGAAGCAGCCGCTGCACTAGTTATAAGCACAATACACACAACACAAAACGAAAAGGGTCTCTCTCTTCCAACTTATGGAGAAACCCCAAAAGCAGTTGATGTGGAAAGTCCTTGGCGTCGCCCTCTCCTCCCGGAGAATATTTGTCCAATCTCTCTCAACCAGGCTGACAACAACGCCAAACCCTATTGGAAGATTAGATATATGTTAAATAGGCTAGGTTTTGTTTTTAGGGGTTTGGGGGGCGGGGGGCAGTGGAGAAGGGGATAGTTACTGTCGGCCAAATAAGTTAGTAAAGAGACCCCACTACCAGCCTCCCGCTTCTCCGTGGCTCAAGGAACTGGGTTCTGGGTGAAGGCGGGTTCAAGAGGCCCCAGAACAGGTTCACTCCTCCCCACACTCTCTCGCAGGTTTCAGGCGGAGGGCAACCTCTCTCACAGGTGCACGAAAAGAGAAACTGTCAGGAGGGGAAAGGGGATCGGAGAAGACGAAGGGGACCCCAAACTACCACTGAGGTAGAAAGTTCCTTCTCACCCAGAAACTCCGGACTCGTCCTCACCCCCCGCCAGGGAGCAGCGAAACGGAGGTGGCCGCGGAGATCCAGGGCAGGAAAAGGCGGGGGAAAGGGGCGGTGATTATTCTCAACGCTCGGCCCAGGAGGAGGCGTGGTGCACTTCTCTGGCACCTGAGGTTTGACGGGGAGAGGAGGGAAGGTATGTGTTGTGGGAGGAGGGGAAAAGAAGCAGCCGGGGAGGCCCGGCAGCGACCGCGGAGAGAGGAGGGAGGAGAGAGGTCAGTGCACCTGGTCGCAGCCTCCAAGTTTCCCTAGTCCGCTTCCTCGGAGTCCGCGGCTGCACAAAACTCCAAGGCTTCCTGGCCTACCCCACCCCTGCACTCAGTCTTTGCAAACACAGCCGCTGCTGACTCTATGGACGCCGTGGCTGAGGCTGCTGCCGGTCGTGAGGATGCTACTGCCACAGCTCGCCCCGCCTCGGCTCACGCAGCTGTCCCTGCCACAGTGGCTGCTATCGGCCGCCATGACAGCGCCGAGGACAGCCGGGCGCAGCATGCGCGTGCGCGAGCGCGCGGGGCGGTGGGACTGGAGGGCGCCAAGGCGCAGGCGACCGCGCAGCAGGGTGGGAGGGACGCGCGGGCGGCCTAGAGGCCCCGGAACAAGCCCGGCGCTGGGCGCTGGCTGTCCGGCGGGACATCGTGTAAGGCTGCGCACTCCGGCGGGTACGCTACTTGGGTAGCACCGTCCTTTCCCTTCGCCGCCCCTGACCTGGGAAGGTGCTTTTGACAAGTGCCGAGGCGCCCCTTCTGTTGTTATGTTACCTTAGGTTCAACTGGCGCTGAGGAAAACCTCCCCACGTTACCAAGGTGTCTTCTTGGACTTGGAGAAGGACACCTGGGGGACCTCTACAATCCAGAGAGGTGGCAGCCCTGGAACCGGCGGGCCTGCTGGCCTTGTCTAAAGGGAGCAGTGATTCCCCACCCCTGACTGCTTTCAGTTGCTGCTCAACCGCCGCGCTCGGCGAACACTTGGAAAAAGATTTCCACCGGGACGGCCTGGCAGCTCCATCGTTCTAAGGGGGAGAGGGTGGGGCAGCGTCGACAAGAAACTGGAAAGATTCCTTTCTTTGCACCTGCCAAACCTCTCCCACATTCTAAGGAGGGGAAGATTCCTGAGACAGCTGCTCCAAACATAGCTTGGAGGCGGGGTTAATTTTGCGTGTTAATCTGACAGTTTTTTTTGTTTTTTTTTTTCTTTTTCTTTTCGTGATTTTTCAATGTGAGTTAGTTTCGCCACATTCTCAGATGAGTTGGAAAGATAAATTGTATTAGGGTTGAAACAAGTACGGATCTTCATAATCTTAAGAGTGCCCATACTCTCCCACTACTAACAAAGTACTTACTCATCATGCGTTACTAACGAAAAATCATAGAGAAACGTGGTTTTCCACCTTTGTGGTACTCTTTGAGGTAATAAGACCTTTAAAATGTTTAAAATACTCCTAGCTCCCTAAAATGAAAGCAAAGCAAAATGTGAGATCAAACTGTAGAGGAATAAGAAAAATAAATTATATTGGTTTGACAGATGAAGGAGACTGCTGGAGAAAGGGTTATTTGATATGGCCTTGAAAAGTAGAGTTTTGACTGTCACGTGAAACTTTGGGAAGAGGGAGGCAACATGAGAAGACTTAAGCATGAGAGGGTCTTCTTTAGAAAAGTATTTAGGGCTTCTAAAAATATTAACGTGAGCCACATGTATAAATGATATAAAAATAATAATATAGTGGGTTGGGGAAAAAATACACCAAATGTAAGATTTTTTGTTAGTAGTTGTATTTTGAGGATGCTCTTAATCATTAGTTAAAAATGTTTCACAACAATGCAAGGTACTAGTGGTAGGGTGAGGTAGGAGAGCCTTGTATGATATTATGTATGTTTTTTTTAAGTTCACAACTATTAATATACACTTACTGTTTAGGTATGTTTGTGTATGAGTGATATACTTCAATAAGTTTTTTAAAAATCAATTTTCCATAAAAGTTATTTAAAAAAATTGGAAAACAGCCAAACCTCATATATGGTGTTAGAAAGCAGGGTGGTGATTCCTTTTAGGAGAAAGGAAGGTTTAGCAATTGGGGGTTCCATGTGTGAGAATTAATGTTCTAATACTTCGGCTAAGTGAGGTTCTACGGTGCATTTACTTTGTAATAACTAATATTTCCATGTTTATGATGCAATAAAAAGTTATTAATAAAAACTCAGAGTATTAATTCAGAGTAAAAAAATATATATTAACATGAACCAACTGCAACAAATCTCATGTGATTTAAAATGTTTGTTAAAGATTTTATTTTCATAAGTGAGTTTAGATGTGCCAACCATGAAGCACACATTTTTCTAATCATCTGAATTGGTGACTTGCATTTTCCATGTAAGGGAGTCATCAATGGCTTGCTATTCCTGAAACCCATAAAAGATCTATTTAAACACCTCAGGTTTATATTTCAAATAGTTAAATGAATAAGTTCGGAATAATGTAGGAGAGGGGTGTTCTTCCACACATCTGTATTTTGAGGGAGGGAAGCATTAAACAATGAAAGACCTCATAGGATTTTTTTTTAATTTATAGTTTTTATTGTGGTAACATGAAACATTAAATGTGCCATTTTAACTGTTTCATCTCATAGGATTTTGCATCCTCAAATTTGAGCAAATAGTCTAACCTTAGGATATAGTGATAAATTTGGCATATAAGTGCTAACAAAGTATTTGTTAAATTAATATGTGTCCTCTATTTAAAAGAAGTTGCAGATGATGGTGAAAATACCCTTGACACAATGTGGTCAAAATTATTCAATCTAAATTATCTAGGGCTGTTTTACTTTGTGCCAAAGGCTGCCAAGGCAAAGTACTAGAAATGTGTTGGCTTTTATAAAGGGGATTTATTTGGGGTAAAATAAATAAATAAAAATTATAGTTCCAAGGCCATGAAAAGTCCAAATCAGGGAACCATGAGAAGTGCTTTCTCACTAAAGTCAGCTACTGTTGATCCTGGCATGTCGCTACGTGGTGAAGCAGGATAGCCACCAATCTCTGCCTAGGTTTCAGCCTTCCCCTAAAGCAGGGGTTCTTAACCAGGCGTCGGTGGAAAGATTCAGGGGGTCTGTGAGCTTGAATTGAAAAAAATCAACTCTATTAGATGTCCAACGTGAGATGTGTGTTGCCTTGGCAAATACTACACCATAGTTTTAATGTTCTTATTCAAGATAAACAACAGTCTGCACGTTGACATGTCTTTAAAAAATAAAACTAAAGTTTCCTATATTTTTGATGTTTCATATCATTATTTAAAGTGTTAAGAAAGAAGCACATGTGTATAGTAATATATGTTTATTTTAGTAACTTTCAATATATGTAACTGATTTCCTTTGTAATTTTATGTATTTAAAAACATTCTGTGGGAACGTATTGGTGCAGGTGTGATATATTTATTAAATAATACACAGTAAATTGTGGACTTAGTATGATTTTTATTTTGAAGTAGCGTTTTCTGGGTGCAGTGGATAACTGCCTGCAAAAAGGTTGGTAAGGATGGCAAGATAGATTTATGACACCGTGGGAAAACTCAAATTTCTAAATGTTTGCCAAAAATGACCATTTGAACAGATGTTGAATGATGTTAGATTATCAGATATTGAAATTACGGGAAAGTTGTAAAACATGATTTTGAATAATCCTAAAATTTAATTTAAAGACATGCCAGGGAAGCGGCTGTGGCTCAATCAGTAGGGCTCCCGTTTGCCATATGGGAGGCCCCGGGTTCGGTTCCCAGGGCCTCCTGGTGAAGGCAGGCCCGCCCGCCCGGCGTGGTTGGCTGACCCGGCGAGCACAAGCAGCAAGGGGGGGATAAATGAATAAATAAATAAAATCTTTAAATAAATAAATAAATAAATAAAGACATGCCAATGTTGAGTGTCATAAAACTATGTCACTATATTCTGAGAAGGGGTCTGTGGTTTTCACCTGACTGACACACGGGTCTGTGGAACAAAAATGGTTAAGAACTCCTGCCCTAAGGGTTCAATCTTTCCTATTGAGTGGCTCAGTGGACCCAGCCTCTTGGGGCTTCATGCTTAAGCAATCCTCTCTTATGCGGCAGGATCAAACGTGGCAGCTTCCTTTTCCTGTGTCTGTCTGCATTGCTCTGTATTTCTATTTATATCAGATCCAGCAAGGGGGTGGAAGCTCAACCTGAGTCATACCTCACTGATGTAGTCTAATCAAAAGCGCTAAATCAATCTTAACATGTAATCTAATCAAAGGCCCCTCAACTGATTTAATGCAATCAAAGGGTATCACACCCAGAGGAATAGATAAGTTTACAAACACATTATTTCTCTTTTTAGGATTCATAAAATAATTCCAAACTGCCACAAGGGCTAAGATTTTGTCTTTCATGGATTTGCCAGTTCATTGTTAATGATGTACTTTTAATGGTAAAACAAAAGTGGATATGGGAAACGGATGTGTTTCAACCAGTTGGGCACCCACCTACCACATGGGAGGGACCAGGTTGGGGTTCCAGTGCCTCCTAAAGAACACAAGCACACACCGCACCCACTGCAATGAGCTAGATGCTGCACTGCTGGAATGAGCAGATGCCTAACTGAGCAGATGCAACAAGCCAGCAGATGCCACAGCCTGCGGGGAGTGGATGTGGCTCAGGCTGCTAAGCACTTGCCTACCATGTAGGAGGTCCCGGGTTCGGTTCCTGGTGCCTCCTGGAGAAGGCAAGCAAACAATGAGCAGACAGACAAAAGAACCATCTAGGGGAGAGGGGGAATATATTTTTTAAAAACAAAGTAAGTAAATCTTTTTTAAAAAGTGGATGTAGAGACTTCCAGGAAGATGGCAGACTAATAAGAAACGGGAATCTCTTCTCCAGAAAAATAGCTAGAGACAAGCTGAAACAGCCCCGAAAAAGATCTTCTAGGGTTTAGGACAGCAGGTGAAGGCTGCACACCACCCAGAGGAGAGAGGGACAAAAGAGGGAAATCGCAACAACAGAACCGTGAGTTGCAAGAAGCAGCTTCTGCTGCTGCCAGCACCCTCCCCCACACTCTTCAGAATTCTCGGGCCTCTGGGCCTGCGACCACAGACAAAGGGGGCTTCAGGGATCTGCCACTCCCGGAAAGGGGAGAGAGAGGGACACAGCCTTAGGCTGACTCAGGTTCTGACCTGAAATTTGGGCTGCGGAGCCCCACGGACCCTTCCACATGGCGGTTTGCCCTGGGAACCTGGAAATGACTGGAAAAATCCGACCCTCGCAACCTCCCTCTCTTCTACCCTGGACTAATTGTTGAGGACACCACCGGAGAGGGGAGAGACAGCCTGGGGCTGACCCTGCTTTTGACTCCCAGGTTTCATCTGCCCTGTCCCGAGAGCCCTTCCGGGCTGGGTGGGGCTGCGCCATTGTTTCCCTTGGAGCCTGCAAGGAGCTAAAGATATACAAACCTCCCAATCTCCTCCTCTACTAACAGGGACTGATTGTTGAGGATTCAGAAGGGAGTGGAAGTATTTCCTAGCTGGGAAAAGGGGGGCGCTACGAGAGAAGTCTGGAGAACTGTCTCAGAAAGATTGAATCACAGGGCTCTTAGCCCCCAGACCGGAAGCTCTATCACATTGATCTGGCCAGTGTCACAACAAATTGCTCAGACCAGGCATTGAATTGAGAGCTGCCAACAAGCGCCATCTCCTAGCAGACCAAGGAAGTACACATAAGAAAATTAATAAGTAAGAGAAGCTTTTCCTGGCCTCTATAGCATCCCTGCCCAAGGGCCTAGGAAACAACTCTAAAATCAATTACTGGGTCCAGTGCCCAGTTTTGAGCAACCAGCAGAACAATCCTAACAATCAAGGTTGAGCCAAAAATCAAAGAGCTGTGGTAACTCACAGCCTCCTGCCACTAAAACCCCATAAAAGAGAAAGAGACAGAGGATCTAAGTAAAATACAAACTAACCAGATCCCTAAGCACCAGCAAAAAATTACGAGCCATACTAAGAAAATAGAAGACATGGCCCAAGAAAAGGAGTACAGCAAAGTCCCAGAAGAGATGCAGAATTTGAGAGAACTGATCAGTGAGATGAGCACAAATTTCCAAAATCAAATTAATGAAATGAAAGAGAATATAGTTAAAGAGAACAATGAAATCAAGAAGTCATTGAGCAAACGCAAAGAAAAATTTGAAACCCTGTACAGAAAAGTAACGGAGTTCATGGGAATGAAAGACACAATAGGTGAAGTCAAAAATACATTTGAAGCATACAACAGCAGACTCAAAATGATAGAAGAAAGAATAAGTGATACTGAAGACAGAGCAGCTAAAATTGAAGAGAGAAAAGAACAGAGAGAGAAAAGAACGGAAAAAATTGAGCAGGGGCTCAGAGAGTTGAATGACAATACAAAACACAAGAACATACGTGACATGGGAGTTCCAGAAGGAGAAGAGAAAGGAAAAGGGGCAGAAAGAGTATTTGAGGAAATAATAGCTGAAAATTTCACAACTCTCACGAAAGAAATGAACTTACATGTCCAAGAAGCACACCGTACCCCAATAAGAATAAATCCAAATAGACCTACGCCAAGACACATATTATTCACAATGTCAAATGTAAAAGATAAAGAGAAAATTCTCAGAGCAGCAAAAGAGAAACAAACAATCACGTACAAAGGACGTCCAGTTAGACTTAGTGCAGATTTCTCTTCAGAAACCATGGAGGCAAGAAGACAGTGGTATGATACAATTAGGAAACTGAAAGAGAAAAACTGCCAGCTGAGAATTCTTTATCCAGCAAAACTGTCCTTCAAATATGAAGGTGAATATAAAGTATTCACAAACAAACAGAAACCAAGAGAGTTTGCAAAAAAGAATCCACCTTTGCTGGAAATATTAAAGGAAGCCTTAGAACCTGAAAGAAAAAGACAGGAGAGAGAGGCTTGGAGGAGAGTATAGAAGAAAGAGTAGCAGAAAGGATAACCAAAAGAGTAAAAAGAGAGACAAAAACAAGAGGACATATGAAAACCAAAGAATAAAATGGAGGAAATAAATAGTGCATTTTCAGTAATATCATTGAATGTGAATGGATTAAATTCCCCAATCAAAAGATACAGGCTGACAGAATGGATAAAAAAACATGAGCCATCCATATGCTGCTTAAAGAATCTCACCTCAGACCCAAGGATACAAGCCAGCTGAAAGTAAAAGGTTGGAAAAAGATACTCCAAGAGAATAGTAAACAGAAAAGAGCAAGGGTAGCTATACTAATATCAGACAAAACAGACTTCAAATGCAAAAAAGTGATAAGAGATGAGGAAGGCCGTTATATATTAATAAAAGGGACGATCCTCCAAGAAGATATAACAGTCATAAATATCTACGCACCTAACCAGGGTGCCCCAAAATATATGAGACAACCTCTGGCAATACTGAAGGGAGAAATAGACATTTCTACAATAATCGTCCGAGACTTCAACACCCCTCTCACATCATTAGATAGAAAAACTAGACAGAAGATCAACAAGGAAACAGAGAACTTGAACAATATGATAAACAAGTTAGACCTAACAGACATATACAGAACACTGCATCCAAACTCAGCGGGTTATACATTCTTCTCAAGTGCCCATGGATCTTTCTCCAGGATAGACCACCTGTTAGGGCACAATGCAGCTCTCAATAAATATAAAAAGATTGAAATTATACAAAGCACCTTCTCAGATCATAATGGAATGAAACTAGAAATCAATAACAGACAGGAAAAAAGGAAATTTGCAAATGTGTGGAGACTGAACAACACACTCCTAAATATTCAGTGGGTCAAAGAAGAAATAGCAAGTGAAATCAGTAAATATATTGAGACAAATGAAAATGAGAACACAACATATCAAAACTTACGGGATACAGCAAAGGCAGTCTTGAGAGGGAAATTTATAGCCCTAAATGCCTATATTAAGAAACAAGAAAGAGCTAAACTCAAAGATTTAAATGAACAACTTGAGAAACTAGAAAAAGAACAGCAAACCAATCCCAAAGCAAAAAGAAGGAAAGAAATTATAAAGATTACAGCGGAAATAAATGAAAATGAGAACAGAAAAGCAATAGAGAAAATCAACAAAACCAAAAGCTGGTTCTTTGAGAAGATCAATAAAATTGACAAACCCCTCGCTACACTAACAAAGAAAAAAAAGAGAGAAGATGCAAATAAATACAATCAGAAATGAAAGGGGGGAAATTACAAATGACCTCACAGAAATAAAAAGAATCATAAGAGGATATTATGAGAAACTCTATGCCAACAAACTAGACAACCTGGATGAAATGGACAAATTTCTAGAAACTCATAACCAACCTACACTGACACAACAAGAAATACAGGAACTTAACAAACCAATCACAATTAAGAAAATTGAATCCATCATCAAAAATCTCTCAGCAAAGAAATGTCCAGGACCAGATGGCTTCACAGGTGAGTTCTACCAAGCATTTCTAAAAGAATTAACACCAATCCTGTTTAAACTCTTCCAAAAAATCAAAGAAGAGGGAAAATTACCCAACACATTTTATGAAGCCAACATCACCCTAATACCAAAGCCAGACAAAGATTCCACAAGAAAAGAAAATTACAGACCAATCTCTCTCATGAACATAGATGCAAAAATTCTCAGCAAAATACTTGCAAATCGAATACAACAGCATATCAAAAGATTTATACATCACGACCAAGTGGGATTTATTCCTGGTATGCAAGGCTGGTTCAACATAAAAATCAATCAATGTAATACACCACATTAACAAATTGAAGGAAAAAACCACATGATCATCTCAATAGATGCAGAAAAGGCATTTGACAAAATCCAACATCCTTTTTTGATAAAAATACTTCAAAAGATAGAAATAAAAGGAAAATTTCTCAATATAATAAAAGGCATATATGAAAAACCCACAGCCAACATCATACTCAATGGGGAAAGGTTGAAAGCTTTGCCCCTAAGATCAGGAACAAGACAAGGATGCCCACTGTCACCATTGTTATTCAATATTGTACTAGAAGTTCTAGCTAGGGCAATTAGACAAGACAAAAAAATTAAAGGCGTCCAAATAGGAAAAGAGGAAGTAAAACTCTCACTGTTTGCGGATGACATGATCCTGTATTTAGAAAATCCTGAAGTATCCACAACAAAGCTACTTGAACTAATAAATGAGTTCAGCAAAGTGGCAGGATATAAGATCAACACGCAAAAATCAGTAATGTTTTTGTACACTAGTACTGAACAATCTGAGAGGAAATCAGGAGGAAAATTCCATTTTCAATAGCAACAAAAAGACTCAAATACCTAGGAGTTAATTTAACCTAGGAAGTACAGGACCTATATGCAGAAAACTACAAAACAATGCTAAAAGAAATTTAAAAAGACCTAAACAAATGGAAAGACATTCTGTGTTCATGGATTGGAAGAATAAATATCGTGAAGATGTCAATCTTGCCCAAACTGATTTATAGATTCAATGCAATACCAATCAAAATCCCAACAGCTTACTTTACAGAATTAGAGAAGGCAATTACCAAATTCATCTGGAAGGGTAAGTGCACCCGAATAGCCAAAAGTATTCTAAAAAAGAAGAGCAATGTGGGAGGAATTTCACTGCCTGACCTTGAAACATATTACAAAGCTACAGTGGTCAAAACAGCATGGTACTGGCATAAAGATAGACATATCGATCAGTGGAATAGAACTGAGAATCCAGAAATATACCCTCACCTATACACTCAACTGGTTTTTGACAAACCTACCAAGCCCACGCTGATGGGAAAAAAACAGTCTCTTCAACAAATGGTGTTGGGAGAACAGGATATCTATAACCAAAAGAATGAAAGAGGACCCCTATCTCACCCCCTATACAATAATCAGCTTAAAATGGATCAAAGATCTAAATATAAAAGCCAGGACCATAAAACTACTAGAAGAAAATGTAGGGAAACATCTTCAAGACCTTGTAGTAGGTGGTGGTTTCTTGGACCTCACACCCAAAGCACGTGCAGCAAAAGAAAAAGTAGATAATGGGACCTCCTCAAAATTAAACACTTTTGCACCTCACAGGAATTTGTCAGAAGGGTGAAAAGGCAGCCAACTCAATGGGAAAAAATATTTGGAAATCACATATCTGATAAGGGTTTAATATCCAGGATATATAAAGAGATGTTACAACTCAACAATAAAAAGACAAATGACCCAATTAAAAAATGGGCCAAAGACTTGAATAGACATTTCTCTGAAGAAGAAATACAAATGGCAAAAAAACACATGAAGAAATGCTCAACATCACTCATGATTCGGGAAATGCATATCAAAACTACAAAGAGATATCATTTCACACCTATCGGAACGGCCACTATTAAAAAGACAGAGAACTACAAGTGTTGGAGAGGATGTGGAGATATAGGAACACTTCTTCACTGTTGGTGGGAATGCAGGATGGTACAACCACTATGGAGGACTGTTTGGCAGTTCCTAAAGAAGTTGAATATAGACTTGTCATGTGACCCTGCAGTACCACTACTGGGTACATACCCAGAAGAACTGAGAGCAGTGACACCAACAGACATCTGCACACCGATGTTCATAGCCACATTATTCACCATTGCCAAAAGTTGGAAACAACCCAGGTGTCCATCACCAGATGAATGGATAAACAAACTGTGGTCTATTCACACGATGGAATATTATGCAGCTGTAAGAAGAAATTAAGTCATAAAGCATATGGCAACATGGATGAACCTGGAGGACATTATGATGAGTGAAGCAAGCCAGACACAAAAGGACAAATACTGTATGAATGCATTACTATGAACCAAATATATTGTGTAATATATTGTTTGATTCAAAAAAAAAAAAAAATTTACATGTATCCATTACATTTAATTGAGAAATGTATATATTTATTCATCTGTGTTTACTTTTTAGTGTTTAATTGTTTATGTTTTCAATTATTAAATGTACAAAATAAAGTTAAAAAAAAAATGGATGTGAGCCAATTGTCCAAACAGTATCAAAATAAATTTTTTAAATATTTTTTACATATTTTCAGAATTATTCAATCTTTGGCTTTATTTTGCCCCTGGCTACAGTAAAATTGATGGCAAAATCAGATGCTCACTGTAGAGGGGAAGGAAAGGAAGGTAGAGGGGAAGCCAAGCCACAGTCAAATGCAGTAGCTGTGGATTATAATTTAGCCATAAAGCATACTACTGTGGAGTGCTTCAGGGTAAACTATCCATAGATCTTAAGCTCCTTAATGGCACAGTACATTGCATATTGTAGATGCTCTCTATATATATATTTGAATTGTATGGAAACTAAAGTTACTTGCTTTGATTTTTCTGACACAAAGCCCTTGCCTTAATCTACACAACTACCACCTGTTAGAAGGAGGAAAAACCTGGTGTAAATGGCCATCTTAATATGGAAAGCACGTTTACCATTTGATAAAAATTTGTTTATACCCTTAGTCCTATTAATGGAAATTTTCTAGTCAAAAGTCATCATATGAACTGTCAGCAAATAAGTTTATAGAAATGCCTTACCTTTATCCCTGTAGCATACACTCAACTACTACACATACAGAAAAAAAAGTAAAGAAAAATTTTCTCCTGTAGAGCCAGTCTCAAGTTTCCTATCATCATCAATTTTGTATCTTGACATCAACATCTTGATAGAATTAAGTACGAAGGGTTTTCATAATTTTACTTGCCTTCAGCCTGCATTGAAACCATAATAGAAAATAAAATTGCATAGCAGATTCAGAACAGGAAGCCTTGTGCATAACTCAGAGGAACTCAGCAAAGAGAATGTAATTTCATGCTGAAATCAAGATTACCCTTACCTATAATGCAAAAAAAAAAAAAGGATAGAATTATCTTTCTCCCAGAAAGACCACCCAAGCCATTCGATTGTAACTTCTTGGTACTTTGCTAGGATATAGATTAAATGATAGAGAAGGAAAGCACCACCTACATACTCTGCTATGCAACTGTGTGTGTATACCTGGATTTGGAGTTTTCTTGAAATTGTTCTTCAGCAGAGTTTATGACACTTTATGCTGGAAATTCATGGCTCTGGTTTGTAGCTGCCTCCTTGTAAGAAAGTCAAACATTTCTATTGTTCATTAAAGCGTACTGATGTTAAATAAAACTTCAAATGGTAGTAGCTTTTGTTAATGACATTTTGGGGGGGCTTTAAACTCTGAAAACAATTACAATTTTACAGGGGAAACATTGCCTACTCTTATTGGTGGGACTTCAAAAGTTTAAGATTAAAAGTTCACATATTTGTTCAATATCTGGAAGTTAAAGTGATTCACATCAACTTACTACATTTTGAACATTTTTGAATTGTTTTTTTCCCTTCATGTCTGTTAAGCAAGGGGTAGAGACTTTGAAAAGAGCCACTACACTTTCAAGCATGCTAGCCAAAGTACACTTTTTTAAACAAAATATTAATGCAGTATTTACTGTAGATGATATAGACTAGGTTGGTTTAATCATTTTTTTTCTATTACCCAATCTCTATTTT
Source organism: Tolypeutes matacus (assembly GCA_026826555.1). Lineage (NCBI taxonomy): Eukaryota > Metazoa > Chordata > Mammalia > Cingulata > Chlamyphoridae > Tolypeutes > Tolypeutes matacus. Next base: position 25,714,420 of record JAKSZT010054458.1, read on the forward strand.
CTACTTATATAGTGTGTAAAAAAGTAGCCCAGTTGCAGTTTTCTATAATGATAATAAGATAGTAATTGCCATGGAACTGCAATGATAGGGTGTAACACCACCCCAACCCACCTTGCTATCTATTTAAGTACATGTGGCTACAATGACAACTGGCATTGGTCGGCTAAGTTCTGAATCACTTGTCGGGTTGAGATCTCTGAGAGGTCACTATGTCCCCTGAAAGTGGTAGGTTGTCATTCCAGTTATCATGATGGGGGTTGGGGGAGAAAGGCACACAGGAAATGAGAACCCAAAATGTTAACTTCAAGCAGACAAGAGAGGAAATTATTTTTTCTGGTCCTCACTCTCTAGGATTTGAACTCTGAATTGCTTGCTAGTATTCCAATTGGAGGGAGAAAGATGACTTCTGTCATTCTTGTAGCCTTCCCTGTTGGAACCCATTTCACATGGAAAAGCCATATGGAGAAAAACTGAGGTCCTCCAAATGACAGCCCTGGTTGAATTTCCAATCAACCACCAGCACCAACTCTTCACCAGGCAAGTAAACCATCTGGAATACACCAGCCTCGTTGAGCCTTCAGACGATGACAGCCCCAGCCACTATGACGTGGTGCTCACTCAGCCCACACAGAAATTAATACTGACAATAAATCCTGGTTGTTTTAAGCTGCTGATTTTTTTTTTTTTTACCAGGAGGTCCCGAGGATCAAACCCAGGTCCCTCCATATGGGAGACAGACGCCCAACCATTTGAGCCACATCTGCCCCGCTAAGCTGCTGACTTTTGGAGGTGTTTGTTATATAATAGTAGAAAACCAAAACATCAGGTAAAACAAATTATCTTGTTTTGGGTTGCTCTCCCTGACCATATGTGATAGTTAAGTTCATAAGTCACCTTGACTAGGTTATGGTGTCCAGTCTTTTATTCAAGCAAGCACTGGCCTGATTCATACTAAGAGGATATTTCCTGGATTTAAATCATCAGTAAGTTGATTGCATCTATAGCTGATTATATCTACAATCAACCAAGGAGACTGCCTTCAACAATGAGAGAAGTCTCATCGTATCAGTTGTTGGTTTCAAAGGGAGAAGCAATGATTTCAGCAGTCAGAAGAAAGAATTTCCATCTCTACTGCAGTCAACCAGCTTCTCCTATGGAATTCATCGAAAATCTTCATTGGAGTTCCCAGCTTGCAGCCTCCCCTAGGGTATTCGGACTTGTCCATCCCCTCAGTCATGTGAGCCAATTCTTCTAATAAATCTCACAATATTTATATAATATATATAGATATATGTATATCTATATATATCTCCTGTTGGTTTTGTTTCCCTGGAAAGCCCTGAATTAATACACCACTTTTATTTATCCACAGTAAAAACTTTTAAAAATATTCCAGCCTGGTCTCAGCTATGCTGCAATTGAAAATATTCATAATGGGGCCAAGGTGTTAAAGAGGGTAGTAGCACTAGATTTAGCCCAAGATCCTCAAAGGAGAGGGGAATTTTGGGGATCACATGTGGAACTATCATATCCACAAGGAATTTTCCAAAGAGCTCTTCCCTTTGTTCCTGTGAAGACCTAGGTTCTATTTCATTTTCTTACAGACAAATGATTTTCTCTGCAGAGAAACATGTGCAACTACCATAGATGAGCATCCCTGTCATCTGGCCACATAACATATGCTTGATCTAAAAGATCTTTGAAACATCAATAATGCCTTGGCTAAACTGGTTTGGCACAGCCTTGGAAAATACACTGTTACACATGGCATATAGCCCGGCTTAAATGAGATAAACCCTGCATTAGATTCTGCAGAGTCTCTATTAAAAGGGGGAAAAAATGTTCAGCTCCACTATAATTAAAGAAATGCAAACTAAGAATGCTGAGGTAACATTTTTTCCTCTCTTATTGAAAATATTTATAGTTACCAGTGTGGCAAAGGAGAAATTTACTGCACATGCATAACATCTTTGAGGGACATTTTAATACTGCACTTCCGCTAATGCTAACCCAGGAAGTTCAGAGGAAGAACTATAATCATGTTCATTTTAGTATTATTTAGAATTTCAAAAACTTAGAGACAATCTAAAAATCTAATACAAAAAAAAAAAAGTTGGTTGATGAAATTATGGTACTTCCATGCAGTTGAATTCTATGTCATCATTAAAAATGTCCTTGGAAATAAATATTTAATGACATTGAAATTTTTCAAGATTTATTGTCAAGCAATTATTTACCTTTTGAATCATGTACCACTCTGAAAACCTGATGGAAGACCAAATAGGACCAAAACATTTTTAAAGCAAGAGAAAACCCACTCGTTGTATTCAGTCATTCCAGAATACATTTATTGAGCATGCCTATTTAGCAAGCACTTCATTACATACTTAGGTTAGAAGTGAAAATCAAACCCCAGCCTTGAAGACTCAGCTAGTCACTGAGGCAGACATTACAATGCAGTGTGTTAAGTCTATGAAAACCAAAAGGAGACTTTCAAGAGAAGGTGATACTGGAATTGAGTCTTAAAAGATAAATAGAAATAAGCCAGGTAAAGTAGTCAGAGAAGGTTATTCCAAGGTATGAAAAGTCTCCAGAATAGTTGGACATTTTGTCCTTAGAAGACAAATGAAGACAATTGTCACAGTTAAGTAATGGGATTTTTCTTCTAGATGTATCTTATAGAGCAGTAAAGATGTTGTTCTGTTAAAGTAGATTGAAAAACATATCCTACTGTGCCACTTTGATCACAACCTCTTTTTAGGTACATTTTATGTATGAGGAACATAAGTTTGGGTAACTTTCATGCCAGGACATTAAATAATACTATGATTGTTTAAAATATCATTCCAGTGTTTATCTTCCCTGCACAAAGGAAGAAATGGAACTGAATCCAAGTTCACTGAATAGGCTGTAGAAGGGAAAATGAATTAAATTAATTAAAGCCCATTCTAGGTTTTATTGTGAATGAAAATTAATATAATCAAGCAAGACCTCAGCTCTAAATTATAAGTGATACATGAAAATAGTGAGTCTAAGAAGAGCAGGTAGGTTGTTAATGGTAGGTTGGCTAGAGATGAAGCTAAAAAGGTAGGGTGGAATATGATAAACCAGGTTAAGGACTTTGAAACTCTACCCTGAAGTTAACCTGCTCTCTTTAAAGGATTTTGAGCAATAAAGTGATAGGATTTCACTAGCCTCTTTAGAAAATTACCAGCAGCTCTCCAACCCTAAGTGCATATTTGGATGGAATCCTCCACTGTGTAGTATTGGTAGAATCTAATGCTTGCATTACTTTATAATTTGCATTTATAAAGATGCACAATTTTGTAGGATAATGAGATGATTAATATATTCCTTGTAGGAAAGTGCTAGTTTTAGGCCTTTTTTTTTTTTTTTCCAAAATGTAAAGATGCTGAAGATAAAATAAAAATGTCTTACATTATCTCCCCACTGATACCACACTATTTTAAGTGAGGGGCTCTGGATGTGCATAAATATTTTTTGAGCTACTAAGCAAATATTTGAATTGAAACATTTAGAAGATTGATGTCATCATGGTTAAACTGGTATGGCACAGTCTTAGGAAAATATATTGCCACCTTTGTCATATATGCAACCAACCTCAAAGATAGGAATTACATCTTATAGCTGTAACTGCCTGTTTCAGTGGCTCTTAACCATGGCCACTTTAGAACAGGGATTCTTTACCAGAGGTCCATGGACTCCCAGGGGTATGTGGAAAGATTTCAGGGGGTCAGTGAGCTTGAATTAAAAATTCAAAAAAACATTATTCATGTGGGAATGGGGATGTGATATATTTATTAAATAATACACAGTAAAGTGTGGACTTAGTAAGGCATTTGTTATTTTCACCTGTCTGGCAAATGGGTCCATGGGACAAAAAGTTTAAGAACCCCTACTTTAGAATCACCTGGAAATTTTTAGAAATTTCAGTGCTCAGACTAATTAAATCAGCATCTCTGGAATAGGACCCAGGCACCTATACTTTGTAAATCTTCCCAAGTAATTCCAATATGGGACCAAGGTTTATAACCTCTGGTCTAATTTACTTTTATTTTACTTCCAATACTTTTTTGATTTATATATAAGTTTAATGTTAATTAAAATAAACTTTTAAAAGATTTTAGAATCCCTCATTGAAATTATTGGGAAAAACCTAGAATATCATCAAATTTGGACATTTTGGATTATATATTTTATTCCAAAGCAGCAGGCTTCTGAATGAGAAGGTAGAAGACTTAAGAGTTCTGTCTAAGGAAAAGCAAATAGCAGGCTACTGCTAGATTTCATATTAAAGACAACACAGAAATGTGTCAGCTTTCAAATTGTTTATTTCTAAAGCATAATGTGGTTAGTAAACAGAAATGATCATTTAGAAAAATGTGCTCTTATTTTCAGTATCTAAATGAGATTAATGGGAGTTCTGTGATCAACAACTAAGGAAGAAATAGCTAGGGAAAATCATTTTTATATTTATACTAAAATTAGAAGGTCTTTATTCTGCTGCTAAGTCCAATTTCTTTTAGTGGGAGGTTGTTAGTTTAATTTTGTGTTTAAAATTTTTTTTTTAAATTATTTTACTTATGTCATTTTAACCAGTTAAGAAAAAATTCTAATACAGAAACTAACACTGTCTTAATCTAGTTCTATGAGTCATAGCTGTAGAAGCCAAAAAATTAAACAGAATAAAAGGTACCTATTGGATTGAGGTCCTGAAAAAAAATGAGATTAAGACTAACTTATATGGGAAACAGATGTGGCTCAAGCGATTGGGCTCCCATCTACCATACAGGAGGTCCAGATTTCAATTCCTGGGACCTCCTGGTGAAAGGCACGCTGGCCCAAGTGGAAAGCTGGCCCGTACAGGAGTGCTGGCCTGCGCAGAGAGCTGGCACTGCAAAATGACGCAACAAAAAGAGAAACAGAGGAGAGACAATAAGGGATGCAGCAGACCAGGGAGCTAAGGTGGCTCTTCCCACTCTGGAAGGTCCCAGGATCGGTTCCCAGTGCCGCCTGAAAGAGAAGACAAGCAGACACAGAAGAACACACAGAGAGCAGACAGCGAGTGCAAAACAACAATGGTGGGGGGCGGGGTGGGAATAAATAAATACATCTTAAAAAAAAAAAAAAAAAGACTAATTTATATCAAAATTTTTTAAAAAAGACTAACTTAATAGGAAACAAGTTTGGTAAGCACCTCCAGACTACAATACACATTTATTTCAGCCTGGATGAGAATTTTTTAATCTATTTTATTAATACATATTAATAAAGCATACCATCTACCCAAAGTTTACAATCCATCCAAAGTGTACAATCCTAGTATTTGGTATAATCCATAGTTGTATATGCATCACTTCAAACATTATGGCAGAAAATTTTTAAAAGAATATAATTTTCCCTTTTTTTTTTTTTTTTCATATCTCCCTCAACCATTGGTAACCAAGGTGGTGTCACACAATTAAGCTAATAAATGTTTTAGTCAAGTATTTGACTGATAGGAAACCAAAATGAATTCAACTTTTTGGGGATGGATACTATCAAATTAAGTCAGAATTGTTGATAATTCAGGCAAGCAAGGTAAATCACCTTTGCAGTAGGAAGAATGAAGGAAGACCAGAGCCACTTGTTCTGAGGTTTCAGCCTCAAATCCAGAAATTAGTGCAACTAGCTGTGTATGGAGAATGCATGGTGGCTAGGCAAAAATAAAAACAAAGACCAGTGAGGAAAACACTGAGATAGTCTAAGCAACCTGGAGGTTGAAAGGGGAGGGAAGAGGATTTAAGAGATATTTTGAAAATAGAACCAAAAGGACTTACTGATGTATTGGATGTGAGGTGGATTATGGCAATTTGATATTGTTTATGAATTTCAAAAATAGATATTGGATTATGTTTTTAAACTGGTCTGTCCCTCCAAGCATATTATATTATATTGAATTCAGAGGTTTCCCTTTTACTTGATTAAATAATGATTCAGGCTTTGATTGGGCCACATCAATAGGATGTTGCATTCCCCCCCCTTAGTGAGCGGGTACTCACAGAGAAAAGGCATGGCAAAGGACAGAGTTGGGAGTTTTGATCCTGGAGACCAGAAAGTAAACACATAGAGAAGCAGATATGTGAGGAAGGAAAAAAGTTTCCATTAGACAAGGCAGGAGCCCCAAGAGAGAGACAGAGCTGTTCACTTGATAGTCTGCAGAGGGCCTTGTGGAGAGAGCGCAACAGCTGAGCTCAGAGAGAAACGGGCCCAGGGAAGATAGGAACCAGGAAGCCTGAACTCTTGGCAGACGTAGGCAGCCATCTTGCTCCAACACATGGCAATAGACTTTGGTGAAGGAAGTAACTTATGCTTTATGGCCTGATAACTATAAGTACCCCCAAATAAATGACCTTTATAAATGCTAACAGATTTCAGGCATTTTGCATTTGTACCCCCTTTGGCTGACTAATACAGGGATGAAGATTTTTTAAAAAGGGGGAGAAATGAAAGATGGTTTCCAGGCTTTTGACCTGAGCAATAGGGTGGATAGTCCATTGATTGAAATGGGGATGCCAGGGTTGGACTGGGGAAGGTCTGCAGTGAAATCAAGGACTTGCTTCACTCCTTTCTTGTACCTGTCTGGCTCCTGAAAGCATTTTAATTTTTCCTCCTCTGAGGTAGATGGTAAAGAGGAGACCCAGAGCCAAGCCGGAGTCTCTCTAAAACATGAAGGAGAATAAGGAAAGGGGAAGGGACTGGAAAAGGAGATTGAGAAAGAGAAGGAAAATGAGATGGAAAATAAAAGCATGAAGTCATGGAAGCCAAGGGAAGAAAGCAATTCAAGAAAGAGGAAAACGATCAGGATATGATTGTGCTTACTCATGACCCCAGTTAACATGATATCAGTTAATGGAAAATTATGAGACATATCTTTACTGATGACTGCACCTGTATTTGTGTCACAACTACATTCACATGCTCAGAGCTCCCCTCCCTTGTTTCCCCACAAAATTTCCATTATCTGTCATGAAACTGATGATGGTACATTTGTTATTCCTCTTACTATATATCTCTCTTCTACTTTAAATAATATTGAAAGGTCATATAAATACAAATGTAATACAGTTCATTGTTGAAAGTCTGGAAAATGTAGAGAAGTTCTAAAACTAAAGAAAAAACCCACACATAATTGCAATACCCAGAGATAACATCTCTAACATTTAGCGTATATATTCCCACTAAATGAATGTGTATTACAAAATTGAGATCATTGTACACATACCACTTTATAGCCTGCTTTTGTCACTTAGAAATGTGTCAACATTTTCCCATATCACTAGTCTTTTAAACATGACCTTAATAACTGCATATTACATTGTATCACTAGACCATAATTTAACCAATCTTCTATTGAATAAATTCAAGTTGTTTCTAATTTTTGCTATTATAACCAACATAACATTGTGTGCCAGTTAAGAGGACAAGCTTTGGTATCTAACACATCTAGCTTAAATGCACTATGCTCTTAAAAAATTATTGAACAAATCATTGAAATATCCATTTCCTCATCTGCACAATGACTAAAATAATAGTACCTACTGTGAAGATTACCAGGTAAAGCACTTAATATGGTGCCTCCAAAGCAATTAGTGCTTAACAAATGAAGCCGATATTATAATAATTAAACCATATATTAAATGACTGTATTTTAAATTTTTTCAAAAAAAATTTATGAGAGCTTTTCTGATCAATTTAGCTGTCTACTTTCTATTTACCAACTAATATGGTTAGCATTTGGGACATCCATATAATCTTTGATTCAGTCACAAGTTCCATTAGTTTCTTGGAGTAAAGGAGGTATCTCTTGACAAGAGGGGTTTTGTTGTTGTTTCTTTTAGGAGATACCAGAGATTGAACCAGGGACCTCATACATGTGAAGCAGGCATCCAACCACTAAGCTACATCCTGCTGTGTAGACAAAAAGGTGTTTTTTTTGCTCACTCAGGCCATTAGAAATCCATGAAGCAAATTATTTAATTGGTTTTTTTTCAGAATCAGAATCTCTGTGCAATTCTTTCAAATTATGTTAAAAGTACTAATGTGCCAAAATATCAGAAAAAGAATCTAGGACTACTCACAACAAAATGGTACACACTCCTGCTGCCTACTCTCCCACTGTTGCCTATTTCCTCTCTGCCCCTTTATTCTAAGTAATGAAAAGAGAATGCTAGCAAAGTTCATAGGGCATCTAAGAAGAATGGAATTACTGAAACTCTTCTCTTCCCAGTAAAGCATCGCTATTATCTAGACCCTCCTCTAGCACTTCTCCACCGCTCATGGACTCCAAAGTTCACTAGGTTTCCAACTCTACAGATCATTTTGTTCCTGAGTCAATAAAAATTATTCTGACTTCCTTTGAAGTAAACTGAGTTCTCACTTGTGCCATGGTCATTTTTTTTTATCATTGAAAATTCTCCAGGGTTCCTACACGTGAGCTATTTAAATCAAAAGTTTCAGTCACCAGAATTGTTTGGCCAGCTACCTTTCTCCTTTAAAATAAATAAAATAAGAAATTAAATTAAATTAAATTAAATTAAATTAAATTAAATTAAATTAAATTAAATTAAATTAAATTAAA
>JAKSZT010054458.1:25723070-25786775 GCA_026826555.1 Tolypeutes matacus
AATTAAATTAAATTAAATTAAATTAAATTAAATTAAATTAAATTAAAAAGACTGTTTTATGGATTGTGGTTTGTCTCCTGTAGTCTCTTTCCGTCAGGTTCAGTGTGTGCCATTGAAACTAGAGAAAGTACAGGTATTATGTTTACACAGCCTTCACATCTATTTACAAAATCTCTCTGTGGAGGTTGCAAGGTTTTTTCTTTTCTTTTTTTTTTCCACTGCCACACCTGTCCACCTCTAATCATCAACCAGTGAACAATAAGATCTGAACCAATTTCTGATGGAGGAAGGGGGGGTACCCATCAAACTGGTTTGACTGCTTGAAGATGACTGATTACCCCATTTTAGCAAAAAATGAATCATACAAAATAAAGTCAACCTTTATATTTCCCAAGGCTGAAATTGAATTGGGGAACTGTGAAAAACTACTAATATACTTTTCAGTTTTTAACCTTTTCACGCTGCCATGTAGACACAGCTTTAGAGAGCTGTGCTGTTGTTACTAACACTACAGATTTTATTGTACCTTCTTGAATTGAAAGAGTTGTTATTTTCCCAAGCACCTAACTGATTGCTGGGTCACTTTGACAATGAAAAACGTAAGAGTCTCCTGAGTTAAATAAAAGATACTAAATCCGGAGACCTGCCAGTCCATTTAATTAAAGTGCTGGCATTTAGGTTCCCTATTTAGTAGAAACCAAAAGAAGAAGTATACTTAAATAAGCATTCTTCTCCTAGTTCTCTTAAGAATTCTTTTCAGGTAATGAGGAGAGTTTAATTCTACTTGAGGCCAGTTCCCTATATTCTTATTTAATTCCTCTGAGTTTCACTTTTCTCATCTGTAAAATAGGGCTATTAATACCTACCAGATAGAATTGTTACGAAGATCAAGCAAGATAAGGATTTAGCACCAGGTATAGTAATCACTTTTTTTTTTTTTAATTCATCTTCCTTGTTTCTTTAGGAGGCACAGAGAGCTGAACCCAGGACCTCCAAACCCAGGATCTCCGATGTGGGAGGGAGGTGCTTAATCGCTTGAGCCACCTCCATTCCCTGCTTTGTTGTGTCTTTCATTATGTTTTCCTTCTTGTGTCTCTTGTTGCATCATCTTGTTGTGTCAGCTTGCTGCACCTGCCTGTTGTGCCAGCTCGCTGTCTTCTTTAGGAGGCACTGGGAACCCAACCACAGACCTCCCATATGGTAGGCAGGAGCTTAATTGCTTGAGCCATATCCGCTTCCAGTAATCACTTTTAAAAGATAGTCTTAATATTTATAATAAACCAATAATACAGGAGGAAAAAACAATTTTCCTCTAAGAATCACACAAACTTTATAAATTATTTTTTTCTTAACCAAAGGGACATGGGTAATAAATTCTCTCTTATTTCAAAGACAAAAACAATGATCTTCAAGAGGAGGTTGCACCATCCTCTTCACATACACAGAATGCTGCTTGTGTTACTTATCACTTATCTCTTCTTTGGAGTCCATGAACAGTGGAGAAGTGCTAGAGGAGGGTAAAGGATAGTGGAGATGCTTTATGGGGACGGAAGAGCTTCAGTAACTCCATTCTTCTTCTCAGATGCCCTATTTATCTCACTTTATTCTGCTTTGAACTTTAGTTACTTGCTTATCAATCTATTTTCCCTTCAGAAGAAGGACATTCCAGAAGTCTTTTTCCCCTTACAGCATCTGACATGGGGTCTTGGATGTAGCATACTTTCTTTAAACTGTGTTGAAATGAAAGAAGAGGGAGTGAATATAGAACCTGTTGTGGGAACTCACTGTTTCCCACTATCAGCCATATCCTAGTTGGATCCCCCTTTTATTCTCTGTCAATGGAAAAGGGACCAGAGGCTGGCACATGGGTGCCATCAGAATGAGTTGGAAAGGAAAGAGTTTTAAGAACTAGGGAAGGTTACAGTGTTGAATTTTGCAAATAAAAATTGGGAAGGATGAGGGCTGATCAAAGCCCATTCGCTTTTCTGGTGGTTAGGAGTAACCTTCAAGAGAAATGTCTCAGTGAATAAAGTGTTAAAAGAAAACCCACATTGTTGAAGGCTTGGAAGTGAGTGGGTGATAATAACCAGCTAGAAGAAGATATAGACCCTGTTTTGGCAAAATGTGTGTCTTTCAGGGTTGAGTTCCAATCCAGCATGACATATCAGTGCCCTACCCAGTTCTATGCTCCAACCAAGCCAGCCATATCACAATGTCCTCTTTAGAACCAACGGTCCCCCATCTCAAGGATTTTGTTGTTGGTCTTCCTATATGACCTGAAAGTCAACTACTCTAAAAGTCTAACGTCTTTTCCTGGTTGCTCCAGTTTCAAGTATTCTGCACTGCCCTGAAGCCAGTAACATGAGAGCTATAACTTCCTTATGGCATTGAGCACATTCAGCCTAGTATTAAAGTCAGGTATATGTATGATTTACTTTATTGGTCTGTCAGGGATACACAAATATTAACAAACACTAAAATTGTTTTCCATATTAAAATAAAACCCATTCAAACTTGTAGTAATTGTGTAGATCCAGGAAAAGTCTTTTAAGTCATAAAAATTAAAGAGACTTTAGAGTTTCAATTTAATCCAACAAACACGTACTGAATGGCTTCTATGTTTAAAGCTCTGTGTCATCAAGAAGTTTACAATAAAAAAATTAAAATTAAAAAATTAAAAATAAATTTAAAATGTTTTAAAAATTTATTTATTTAAACAAATCAATTTTATTGGTACATATTAATGAAGCATACAATTCATCCAAAGTGTACAATCAGTGGTATTTGGTATAATTGCATGGTGTGCATTCATCATTTCAATCATTAGTAGAGCATTTTCATTATTTCAATAATAATAATAAACAAAAAATGGACAAACAAGTAAACAGGAAAAATTTTTTAATTAAAAAAAGTTTACAATCTAATGAAGGATTACCATATGACCTGGCAATTCTACTTCTGTGTATATACCCCAAAGAATTGAAAACAGGGATTCAGATATGTGTATGCAAGTGTTCTTAGCATTAGTCACAATAACCAAAAAATGGAAACAACACAAATGTCCATCAACAGATGAATGGATAAACAAAATAGGCTATATACATGCAAGAGAATATTGTTCAGCTGTAAAAGAGGAATGACATTCTGAAACACACTACAACATGGATGAAACTTGAAATCATGTTGGATGAAATAAGTCGGACAGAGAAGGACAAATGCTGTATGATTCCATTTAAATGAAATGTGTAGAATAAGCAAAGTCATAGAGACAGAAAATAGATTAGAGGTTACCAGGGGTTAGGAAGAGGGGAGAATGGGGAATTATTGCTTAATAGATACAGAATTTCTGTTTGAAGTGATTTTAGAGTTTTGATAATGGATGGTGGTGATGATAGGACAACATTGAGAATATAATTAATGTCACTGAATTGAACACTTAAAAATAGTTAAAATGGAAAAATTCATATTTTATATATATATTACCCCATTTAAAATTAAAAAAAAAAATCTAATGCAGGGGTCAGCAAACACTTTTAATAAAGGGTCAGATAGTAAATATTTTAGATATTGTGGACCTTATAGTCTCTGTCACAATTACTCAACTCTACCAGTGTAGCATGAAAGCAGTCATCATCAATACCTAAATGAGTAAGGGTGGTTATGTTCCAATAAAACTATGTTTATGAGCCTTGAAATTTAAATTTCATATATTTTCACATGTAATATATTCTTTTAATTTTTTTCAATGATCTAAAAATGTAAACATTTTTAGCTTGTGGGTCATACAAAAACATGTTGCACACTGGATTTGACCCATAGGCCATAGTTTGTAAATCCCTGGTGCAAAGAATGGAAGAATGGATAGCGATAGTTCACTCAGAAGCCCATTGCCACCATTTTGACAGTATTTGTGATTGATTTATCCTATGTAGGGTAGATTTTCATTCATTTATTCAACAAATATTCACCCAGTGCCTACTCTATTCCAACCACTGTGCCAGGTACTATGGATACAGCTGTGAAGAGGTCAGAAAAGATGACTACCCTTAGAAAATCACCATTTTGCAACACCACCTTAAAGTGATTCAAAGATCAACAAAAGTTACTGAAAGCAATGGGTGAAAGATTATTGAACTGAATATTCACATGTTCTTTAAATATCAATATTAACTAGAAAGGAAAGAGGTATTTTTACAAAGGAATGATTCGATAAACCCCACCTTAACCAAGTGATGAAACAGTATCACCATGAATGGGACAAATTGACATTATATATCTACTATATGATGTCATGCGAACTACATCACTTAGGTTAAAATTCTTGCCAAAAATATTTAACCAAATCTAATCATGAGGAAACAAGACAAATCTAGGTCGTCAAAGATTCTATAAAACAAAGGTCCTAAACTCTTTAAACTGGTCAGTGTCATTAAAGGTTTTTTTTCTTTTAAAGGCAGGAGGAACTGCAATGGTGACCGTTAATTGGATCCTAAGCTGAGAAAAATAGCCATTAGGGTATTTTGGGGAAATTGGGGAAACTCGAATATGGACTATACATTAGATATTATTATAGTCAATGTTAAATTACTTGTGATAATGGTATTGTGATTTTGTAGGAATGATTCCTCGTTCTTAGGAGATTCAGGCTGAAGTATTGTTAATATTACTAACAAGTAAGTAAAACAAGACCATTTACAGACTGTAAGTGCAGTGAAAAAAACAAATAAGGTGATATGCTAGAGAGTAGTTTGATGGATGGGAGGGCTATTTTGGATACTGTGTTCAGGAAAAACTTCTCTGAGGAGATATCATTTCATCTGAGACCCTGAGGATGAGCCAGCTATTTGAAAAGCCAGTAGAAAAAGTATTACAGGATTCTAGGTTAAGGGAAAAGCAACTGCAAAGGTCAACATGTCATGAAATGAAGTTGAAGAGGTAGGCAGGAGCCAGATTAAACAAGGCTATAGTTTATTTACTGTTAAGGTGTATTAGTCAGCCAAAGGGGTGCTGATGCAAAATATCAGAAATCTGTTGGTTTTTATAAAGGGTATTTATTTGGAGTAGAAGCCTACAGATACCAGGCCATAAATTGTAAGTTACTTCCCTCACCAAAGTCTGTTGCCACATGTTGGAACAAGATGGCTGCCAACGTCTGCAAGGATTCAGGCTTCCTCTCCCTCTTAAGGCTCCCTGGTCTCAGCTTCTTCCAGTATCAGCTGTAGGCTGGGATAAATCTCATCTCTCTACCAGGGCTTGCTTCTCTCCACCTCAGCTGCTCTGCTCTCTCCACAAGGCCAGCTGTAGCCTATCAGGCAAACTCTTCCTGGGGCCTCTGCTGTGTCTAATGGAGCCTTCTCTCCTTCCTCACATATCTGCTTCTCTGTGTGTTTACTTCCCAGGGCTCCAATATCAAAACTCCAAACTCCTCCTCTGCCACATCATTTTCTCTGGGCAGGGACTCAATGTCCTACCGACATGGCCCAATCAAATCCTTAATCATAGTTTAATTAAGTAGGGAAGCGGCTGTGGCTCAATTGGTTGGGCTCCCATTTACCATATGGGAGGCCCCAGGTTCGATTCCCAGGGCCTCCTGGTGAAGGCAAGCGGCATGGTGAGCTGGCGCAGCAAGATGACACAACAAAGGGAGACAAGCAGACACAGAAAAATGCAAAGCAAATGGACACAGTGAGCACAAGCAGCAAGGGGGGATAAATAAATAAAATAAAAATTAAAAAAAAAAATAACAAGGATACCTTCATGGTTTAAAAAAAATTTTTTTTTAATTACTTAAAAAGTAAATAAATAAATAAATAATTTAATTAAGTAAAAGTGAAACCTCTGAATCCAATACAATCTAATATGCCCAGAGGAAAAGACCAATTCACATATATAATCCAATATCTATTTTTGGAATTCATAAACAATGCCAAACTGCTACACCAGGGATTCTTAACCTTTTTTGTTCCATGGACCCCTTTGCCAATCAGGTGAAATGAATACTATTGTAATTTATTGCATACATTCATAAGTGAAGGAAATGCTAGATTTCAGTTAGAGGTCAGAGAAAATAAATAAAATAAATTGATTTTTTTCCATTCAGGCTCACGGACCCCCTGAAATTTTCCATAGATCCCTTGGGAGTCCATGGACCCCTGGTTAAGAACTCCTGCTATAGACCATGGTTAATGGTTTTGGGTTTTAAATAAAATCCAATGAGAGATGGTTGCACACTTTGTGAATTGTACACTTTAAAAAGTGAATTTTATGGTATGTGGATTATATCTCAATAAATATATTAAATAAAAATAAATTTACGGAGAATCCACTGACAGTTTAAAACAGGAAAGTGGCATGACCTAATTTACTGTTAAAAAAAAGTGCACTCTGGCTGACTGCAGCTTTCTTATGGCACTAATCCTTACGCCTTATATTAAGGTTCTAAACGGGTTTGAACTCAATAGTCTATAAGTACCTGTGTAATGGAATCAGTATCCCATTTATCTTTATCTTCTTGAGTGTCAAGCCCAGTGTCTTACTAATGTTTTATATAAGTTCAGTAAATATTTGCAAAATGAAAGAATTAACAAAGGAAAAATCACATCTCAATGATAATTATATATTCTGAATGTTTGACATAATTTATACTTTTAGAATCAAGAAATCCATGTCCAAATATATATTCAATATGGGTTATAATCATTTTCAAATGTCACTGATGCGAAATATTCCAAAATAGTTCCATCCAGTCATGGGATTGTTTATGGGGAACTTTAATTTTTCTTTTGGTATGTTTGGCCGTATTTTTCAAGGTTCCTACAGATGAACTCATGTGACTTTTACAATAATAATAATTTTAAGATGACTTTTGTTAAACCCTAGAAATATTCACCTCTTTAGGACTCTGAGTCAATATCCAAGAACAGATTATGATCTTTAATTTTTAAAATGGAGTACGCACAATCCAAAGTAATCCAAAGTATGATTCCTGCTCAAATTTCAGTCTCTCCAGCACTCTTCTTCACCCAGTTGAGGCCACTTCTTCATTCATCAATAAAATAGTTATTGAACCCATATTATGGGTCTAGCCAGGGCTGATGGTTACACAACTCCCAGGGACATCGTGCGCATAAAGCACAATATGAAAGGCGCCCTTTGAAGTTGTGTAACTAGGCACCATGCAGGTACCGTTCCAGCCACTGCTTAAGCCCTGCAGATACAATGGTAAACAAAGCAGATCTCACATCGTGATGTAATGGCCTGTTTAATTATGAGTTTCTTGCAGTGGGCTATGAGCACTGTGAGGTCAGGAAACATGTAAAACGCTAAAGGAGGTGATGACTAAGGAGTTTACCAAGCAGAGAAGCAGTAGGGTCAAGGAAGAGGATTCCATTCAGGGAGAACAAGTGCAAAGTCCTGGAGGCAAAAAAGAATTGTGTTTGACAAGTTCTGTTGATCTGAGGAGAACAGGACTAGTGGATTGGAGAGAGGCACCCTCCTAGCAGGTGTTGTAAACCCCAATAAAGAATTTACTCCTAGAAGCCAGGGGAATCAGTGAAGAGGTTTAAGGAGGGGATTGGCTTGATCAGATTTGTGCATTCCCAAACTGGACACTGATTTAGAAATAAGATCTGACTGAAGGCAGTGAGCCTTGATCACAGCCTACAATCAGGGGTTGATAACTTGTGGTCTAAGGTAGACTGAATTTGGATGGGATAAAAATGACATCTTTATTTTTATTCATCTTTAATTGAAATTTACATTGTGAATATAGCAACAAACCACAGTAGTATTAGCAACACCTGTGACTGTAAAAAATAGAAATTATTTTCATAGCACATTCCAGTTATAGCAGACTTCTCAAAATATTGTTTTTCCTCATTGCTGTTGTGAAATTGCAGTAGTTATTGGACTCACTGCTAGACCTCATTATTTAATGGATTAATAAAGTACATATATTGCACTTGTGTTTTTAAAATTCTGATGACTACACTGCATTATAATGTTTCCTATTTTATACATCTAAAAACACTATTCTGAGGAGGGATCATAGGCTTTACCCAATTGCCAAAATGGGCACACACAAAAAATGGTTTAGAATCCCTGCTCAGGCTTTTTCTTGCTGGAATATTTGGGGCTCCTCTAAGACACCAGCCTCCGCTCTCTAATCTCCCCCTACTTGCCCAATCTCTTCTGCCTTAAATGCCAGTTCTTCTCTCCACCCTGAAACTAACTCCTTCAGACCTCACCTCAGGACTCCCAGCATCCCCCTTCCCCACTAAGGTGTCCAGTCTATGTGTTCCCGTGACAGCCTGCTTTTACCTCAAACATAGTACTTACCACATGGATCTGGCATCCCACAATTTACCATTCCAGGTCTTAAATATCACAAGTGTCCCTGAAACTCAAAGACATGTAGTAATTTGTCAGTCTGCCGAGGCATGAAATAGGATTGCTACTGCTGAGATGCAGTCACTGAGCCGTCGGGAGCTGGGCTGTCTAGGATCCCCATTTCTTCTTCATGAAGTTATTTAGGGCTCACAGCAAAGCTCTAAATTAAGTCATATTCTTCCCAATTAACAGATGAAGAATTTAAAGAAGTCATCAATTAGAGTTAGAGGTCTTGAGATTTTCCAAAGGGCTTCAGTTACATCTCTTTAGTCTATTGTATTGTTTCTGACTCAAAAATAAGCAATTGAGTTCCGTGAAGACAAGAACTATGCCTTTAATCTTGGCACATCCAGGCCGACACTGGGCCAGACACTTAGTAGGTGCTCAATAAATGGTTTCTTTTTTTCAAATAAAATTTTACTTAAGTATATCTTTCATGAACATACATAAACAATAAATGTGTAGTAAAATTTGTGACTTTACAAAATAAACATGCATATCATCATACAGGACTCTCATACATCTCCCCACCACCAATACCTTGCATTGTTATGAAACATTTGTTACAAACTGAGAAAGAGCATCGTCAAAATATTACTACTAACTATAGCTCATATCTTACATTTGGGGTATGTTTCCCCCAACCCACCCAATTATTAACACCCTATATTAGTATTATATATTTATTGTTCAGGAGAAAATGTTCTCATATATGTCCTGTTAACCACAGTCCAACATCCACCACTGGATTCCCTGTGTCATACAGTCCCATGCTTTTTTTTTTTTTTAAGGAGGTACCAGGGATTGAATCCAAAATCTCATATATGGGAAGGGCGCTCAACCACTTTAGCTACATCCAGTCCCCACAGTCCCATGCTTTGTACAATCCATTCAAAGTGTACACTCAGTAGCTCTCATTTTCATCACAGACCTATGTTGTCATCACCTCAGTCAATTTTAGAACTTTTTCATTACTTCAAAAGGAAAAATCCCATATCCCCTTATACCCTCCTATTGTTGTCCCTTAGTATTGAAAAAATATGTTCTTGCCACTACTGCAAAAATTACAATATTACTGTTAACTATTGTCCATAAGTTACATTAGTTGTAATTTTCCTATGTCTTACAATATTCTTAGCACTTTGAAAAAGAACATTCTTTTTTTTTTTTTTTTTTTTTTAATTTATTTATTCATTTATCCCCCCCTTGCTGCTTGTGCTCGCTGGGTCAGCTAACCACGCCGTGCGGGCGGGCTTTGCCTTCACCAGGAGGCCCTGGGAACCGAACCCGGGGCCTCCCATATGGTAAACGGGAGCCCCACTGATTGAGCCACAGCCGCTTCCCAGAACATTCTTATATTATTATTATTTTTTCTATCTGGTTGTGTCATCGTCTTTTTGGTGCATCACTTTACTGTGTGGGGCCTCTTGGTGCCATTTTTTTTTCTCTCTTTTTTCTCTGCGAGGTCTTTTTCCTTTTTTTTTTTTTTTTTTTTTTACCAGGAGGCCCCAGGGATCGAACCCAGGTCCTCCATATGGTAAACGGTAGCTCAATTGTTTGAGCCACAGCCGCTTCCCCAATTCTTATCTCCATCCACCCCTGAAATCACTATGTTATACATACCTAGATTATTCTCTAGTTTCCTTTCAATTGACATTTACTTCCACAGACTACCCCTTTCAGCCACAATCACATTTATAAGTCAGTAGTTAGTTATACTCATCATAATGTGTTATTCTCAAGTCTAATCATTTCCACAGTTTTACAATAAGCCTTATTAATAATGCTGCATACCTTATGCACCATCTCCCATTTTCAACTCACCTTTGATCTACTAGTAACCTATACTCTAGAGCAGGGGTTCTTAACCTTTTTTGTTCCACCAGACCCCTTTGCCAGTCAGGTGAAAATCACAGACTGCTTACTAAGTGCACACTGTATTATATATTATTTAATAACTATATCACACCCACACCAACACGTCCCCATAAGAATAATGTTTTTTTGAATTTCATTTCAAACTCATGGATCCTTTGTTAAGAACCCCTGCTCTAGAATTTACCTACGTGAGTTTACTCATTGTATTTAGTTCATATTAGTGAGAACCATACAATATTTGTCCTTTTGTGTCTGGCTTATTTCACTCAACATAATATCCTCTAGGTTCATCCACGTTGTAATATGCATCCTTATTTCATTTCTTGTAGTAGTAATGAATAGTATTTCATTGTGTGTATATACCACATTTTGTTTATCCATTCATCAGTTGATGGACTCTTGGGCTGGTTCCAGGCTGCTATGAACATTGGCATGCAAATGTCCATTCGTGTCCTTGTTTTCAGTTCTTCTGAATATATTCCTAGTAATGGGATTGCTGGGTCATATGGCAGTTCTATATTCAGCTTCTTGAGGTACTGCCAAACTTTCTTCCACAGAGGCTGCACCATTCTACATTCCCACCAACAGTGAAGGAGTGTTCCTGTTTCTCCACATCCTCTCCAGAATTTGTAGTTTTCTGACTTTTTAATAATGGCCATTCTATAAGGTGTGAAATGGTATCTCATTGTTATTTTGATCTGTAGGTCCCTAACAGCTAGTGATGTTGAGCATTTTTTCATGAGATTTTTGGCCATTTGTGGATGCTCAATAAATGGTTTCTTGATTAATGAAAAAAGGAATCCTAAGAACCCACCTTACCTCACTTGAAAGGAAATGGCTTGAGGTCATGGCCTCTACCTCATTCCCACTGAATTCACTGATCCTAGAACAGTGCCTGCCTGTGACAGCTTGTCTAACTTGAATTTGTGTTTATTTGACACCAGACACATATTTTCTTTTATTGAGGGTTTCCTGTAAATGTTTTTGAAGAGCAAAATAATGTGTAAAAATATAAACAAAGCCAATTTTATACATAGTTCTTTCCAGCTTTCAACTTTTTCTATTCTTTGAAATAACTTGAATATCATTCTCTTTGATTATTACAAGAAGTTTTTACTTAGAAAATATGGGAACTCTATATTTTGTTTTGGCTGTTGATCATTATTAAACATAACTGACACACATAACAGGTAAGTATACTTTTATATAATCGTAGCTTAAGTTCTAATAAATTAGCAATAATAATATTTAATTTCTAAAATTTTTCTAATTTTTTATCTCACAGAATGAAAAAAAAATGAGGCAAAAATAAAAATTATCAGGAGGAAGCCCTGAATGACAGCTTTTACTAAACTGAAACCATAAAATTTATTTAGGCTTCTTAAAAATATATTTTTAACTTTATTTTTTATGTAGGTTTTTTAAAATTTGTTTTTAAGAGGGATGACATTTGGTGATAGTACTAGGTCAAAGAATGAATGGTACATCTTTTTCTGTGTCGAAAGTGTGTTATATATAAAAAGCATACTTCCTGAAATGCTTTCTTTCTTGATAGATCCAGAAATAGACATATAAACTCCAAAAAGTGAAATGCACAAATTTCTACTTAACTCCCTGCCCTGTTCCCTCATTAGCTTCAGTTGAAAGAGCTTGTTCAATTAGTCACTAATAACTGTGTGCCCCATGTATATTTAGAAGCCACCTTGCAGGCATTTGTCTTTGCCTCTGAGTGTACAGTTTCACTAAGCATTTATCAGTTACTGCTTCTTACATATCACAGAAACCCAACTTTACGAAATTAGCTACTTTCACTTTCTTAAAATAATGTCCATTCATATGGAGAGGGATGACATTTCTTTATATTTTATCGTGCAATAAAAGTAAATTTACTAATGAAGCTGTTTATTTTAAAGATTTATTTATTTTTATTTATTTCCCCCCTGCCCCCTCGTTGTTTTGTGCTGTCTGCTCTCTGTGTGTTCTTCTGTGTCTGTTTGTCTTCTCTTTAGGTGGCACCAGGAACTGATCCTGGGACCTTCCAGAGTGGGAGAGAGGTACTCAATCTCTTGGGCCACTTCAGCTCCCTGGTCTGCTGAATCTCTATTGTCTCTCTTCTGTGTCTCTTTTTGTTGTGTCATCTTGCTGCACCAACTCTCCTACATGGGCCAGCTTGCCGTGCAGGCCAGCTTCCTTTCCCCAGGAAGCCCCAGGAATCGACCCTGGACCTCCTATATGGTAGACAGAAGCCCAATCGCTTGAGCCACATTCTTTTACTTATTAATGAGTTTTAAATGAGTGCTTACATGAATATGTGATAAAATGTAATAAAGATAAAGCAATTTCAATTCTTCTTGTGAAGTTTGGAATACTTTGACAAATGGAGACATTTTATTGAATTCTAACAAATGCTGAGCCTACATATACGTGATGTGATATAATGGGTCCAAAATCACCTCCTCATCAGGGTTTTACTACACCTAAAATGCCAACAATGGGATTAGTCATTAAAAGTGCTCTTAGTTTGCAAATATTTTAACTGTTTTAAGTCACAGTGCCAATTTTATCTATGAATTCAATACTACTCTTGTCATCTAGAGAATATAATGGCTCTGAAGAAATGCCATGTATAACAGTTTTTATGGAGAAAAGATTTGCTAGAGAAAAAGGCCCATCTCTTGACATACCAAAGTAGAGACCCAGAATAGCTAAGTATTAATGTTTCATCATCCTTCTCCATAGGTAGTTCTGATCTCAGGAATCATGACTTTGAGTTGGGAAAGAGGTAAAGTAGCAACATTTGTCAAACCTAGCACATATATCTTGCTAAGCAATGAGTCTAAAAGATAAATCTCAATAGTTTCCACCTATAGCACAAAAAGAGGCAAAGATTTTGTTCAGATCTAAAGTACACTATAATGTTATAACTAGTAAGACTAAGCAAATTAAGAGTAATTTCCTAAATTTCTACATCAAGATAACAAATCAGAGGCATTCATTTCACATCCTCCCCAAATCCCACTAAAACTACAGAAGAACAGGGAAAACAGAGACAGCACTAATGCAATTTGGAAGCTAAAGACAAAATAGACCAGTGGTAATTGACTTAGACCAAGAACCCTTGGGAAGCAGATGTGGCTCAAGTGATTGGGCTCCCATCTACCATATAGGAAGTCCAGGGTTCGCTTCCCAGGGCCTCCTGGTGAAAAACAAGCTGGCCCGAGCAGGAGTGCAAGCCAGCGCAGAGAGTTGGCGCAGCAAGATGACACAACAAAAAGAGACACAGAAGAGAGACAATAGAGATTCAGCAAACCAGGGAGCTGAGGTGGTGCAAGAGATTGAGCACCTTTCTCCCACTCTGGAAGGTCCCAGGATCAGTTCCTGGTGCTGCCTAAAGAGAAAACAAGCAGACACAAGAACACAGAGAGCGGACAGTGAGTGCAAAACAATGAGGGGTGGGGGGAGAAATAAGTAAATAAATCTTAAAAAAAAAAAAAAAAAAAGAAACATGAATCCCAAGACAGCAGTAGAAAAACTGAAAACCAACTCAATATATTCTCACAGGATCTTCAAAAGACATAGCAAGTGGCAGGAACTTGACATTAAGAGGACTAGACTAAAAGCAGCTTAAAATAAAGATGGATTCCTTGATCCCCTCCCCAATTCCAAATGCTGAGCAGTTACCCTTCCTTAAGCCTGGTGGTAGTCTGGACATTTATTGTCTGGAAAGAAGTAAACTTAAGGTCCCTGAACTATGAAAGTGCCTGGTACAGTTGAGGACATAGGACCTGTACCCAAAACACAAGGACTTACTGAGCTTATGGATATCAAATGCTGAATGCAGAGACCCCACCCCCCACCAGCTCCCAGAATGCTAGCAACCACGCACTCACCCACCTGGCAGGAAATAGGAAGTCTCTCCCTTGGTCAATTGACTAACCCAGGAGTTAATACCTAAATTTTAATGATCCCTAAAAACATGGCCGTCCAAGTCACTTTATAGTGAAGACGGTCAAGAAGCTCTATATTCAACACTTCCAATGACTTTTTTTAGTCCTCCATGTTTAATCATAGGGTTACATAATCAAGGATTACCAGTCATTATGGAAATCGTATAATGTACAAGATACAGATTAATACAAATGGGGGTGGGGGCGGTATACTCAGGTCCAGTGTCCCCTTCAGCCATGGCTGCCGCCATCCCTGCCGCCACCCCGAGGTGCCGCTGTCCCCGAGGAATTACTTCCGAAGGGCGACGCCGAGAAGACTGAAGAGCTGGAAGAAGACCAAGACACAACGAGGAGCTAGATGAGACCCTGTCGGAGAGACTGTGGGGTCTGACGGAGATGTTTCCGGTGACGGTTCGGTCCGCGGCTGGAACCACTTTTGATATCTCTCTCTCTGTGGCTCAAAAAATGTACGTTTTCCAGTGCAGCCTTTTGAATTGGGACCTCTTCCTTTATGATCCTGGTTCCTTCTGTTGTTTTTGAGACTCAGAAGTTGCAAATGGAAGAAAAGCAATTGCAGCAGAGGCAGATACTTCTAGGGCCCAACACAGCTGTCGGGGGGAAGCCGGGAGCTCTACCTTCACTTCCTGGGAAGATCTAGATTGTTGCCGCTATAGTTGAGCTGCCTTGGTGGGAGAATTTTGAAATTCAGTAGTGTTTGAACTGCTAATTATTTGGACTTTTTTTTTTTTTTTTTTTTTTTTTAAACGTTGGCACATTGATCTATCTAAAACTAGTGGGGAGAATTCTTTCTACTTTCTCAGAGACTCCCAACTTTCAACTGTGGCCTCCACACTGTCCTGACTCATTTCTGTCCTCACTCTGACACTAGAGTGCAGCAATGCAGAAGGTTACTCCAACTCTGGCCACCCCACCCCTTTCACTAAATCAAGGGTTTTTAACAAGGGGTCTGTGAGCTTGAACTTAAATTCAAGAAAGCATTATTGGTGTGGGTGTGATATATTTATTAAATAATACACAGTATAGTGTGGACTTAGTAAGGGGTCGGTTGTCACCTGACTGGCAAAGGGGTCTGTGGGAAAAAAAGGCTAAGAATTCCTGCACTAAATTGATCCTAAGCAGAAGATTCCTTACTATCTCACTGTAAGGTTGGAACAGATGCCAGGAGGAGGGAGGTACCCCTGACCATTAAAGACTTTTATTTTAGACTGAAGATGTTGGGGAGGGACATGCACCCAGTTGATGAAACAGACAAAATGCATTATAGCTGTAGGGTAAAGCAGCCCCTCTGAATCCTTGGGAGTGTTGGGAAGAGGAGAGAGGGCTGGCAGAAGCCTTGATGGAGACTGTGAGGGTCAGAGCAGGAGCTCTTTTCCTCTGCATATTTTGGCTGTTAGACCTTTGTGTGTTTAAAAAAAAAAAGTCAGTGCTCACTTTTTGTATTTAAATATTAAAAATGATTCCAACTAAACAACAACAACAACAACAACATTCTGGAAGAATCAAAAACTATTTGGGTAGGGAAGCGAATGTGGCTCAAGTGGTTGGGTGCCCACCTCCCACATGGGAGGTCCCAGGTTCATTTCCCCATGCCTCCTAAAGAAGACAAACAAACAACGAGCAGACAACGAACAAAAACAATGAGCCAGACAATGAGCAAAAAAACAAAACAAAACAAGCAGGGAGTGGTTGTGGCTCAAGCAGTTGGGCATCAGCCTCCCTCCCAGGTTCAGATCCCTGTGCCTCATAAAGAGAAAACAAACAGACAATGAGCAGACAATGAGCACAAACAACAAGCAAAAACAATGACCAAACAGACAAGGGAGCCATTGCAGGGGGGGGGGATAAATTAAATTAAATAAAAAAACTATTTGGGGAGAAGAAAAGTCAAAAGAAAAGAAAAGAAAATCAAGATATTACTATCTTTAGTGATGTAAGAAAAGATACTGAAATATCCATGAAATATGAATAGGATGCTATAGAAGCTAAAGAACAGGAATTCTCAGAAAACAAAAAAGAGCCCATAGAAATTAAAAGTGTGATGGGGAAAAAACAAACAAAAAACTTATAGAGGGGTTGAAATAGAATGTTGAAGAAACTATCCTTAAAATAGAACAAAAACAACAATAGAACAAAATGAAAATCCCAAACAGATGGGAAATAGGAGAAAAAACCGAAAACTAAAAAAACTGAAGAACTATAAAAAGAGAACTGGAAAACTGGAACAAGGGAAACTTTCAAAACAATTCAAGAAAAATTATCAGAGCTTAAGGACCTAAGTTTCCAGATTAAAAAGACTCTCCGGGACCGGATATGGCTCAAGCAATTGATCTGACTCCCACATGGGAGGTCCTGGATTCAGTTCCTGGTGCCTCCTGGGAAAGAAAAAAAACAAAACAAAAAACAAGCAAAACAAATGAGAAAACCAACTCAGGGAAGCCAATGGGGCTCAGTGGTTGGACCACAGCTTCCAACATGTGAGGTCCCAGTACTCCAGGTACCTCAAAAAATAAAATAAATAAAATAAAAGGACTCACCAAGAACCGAAGTAAACAGATCATACCAAGTCACCCATTGTGAAATTTCACAACACCTGGACAAGAGATGACTCTACTATCTTAAAAAACAAAAAAACTCAACAGGTTACATACAAAGGATGAAAAAAAAACAAACATTTTTGGACTTCCCAGCAGCAATCCTTGAAACAAGAAGATATGTTTCAAAGAACCAAGAAAAATGCATTCAAAATTCTGAACAAAAATGATCTTCAGCCTAGAATTCTATCCTCAGAAATTATTACTAATCAGGAATAAGTGTTGGGCAAAAGACATTCTAGGTCTCAAAAAACTTATTTACCATGTCCCCTTTCTTAGAAGCTATTGGAAGATGTGCTTCACCAAAATGAGTAAATCAAGACAGAGGAAGATATTTAACACAAGGCATAAATGATCCAATGCAGGAGAGAGGGAATCCCAAGAGGACACCTATGTCCCACACATAGAGGTAACCAGTCCTGGTGGTGCAGTGAGACTCAAGAATCTGATATGTTCATCATTGTCATCACAGGATCCTCTCTGCCATTATACCCTCTTTTAACCTGAGGATAGAGTAACTGGCCTAGATTCCTATCTGTGTTTGTCTTGTCTTGACTATATGTTGACGTTTCTGCTCTCCTCTTCATCTGATCATACTTCAGCTGTGTGACCACGACTAGTCCACATGACAGCACTGTCAGATTGGGTGGATGCTTAAGGTCCCAGTTTCCTGGGAATTACTTCAGACTTTATTCAGTGACTTCCCTAGAAGAAGTCTCTTGTAAACTGTAGGAAAAGCTAAAGTCAAACTATGATCCAGAGCATACTTTCGCCTGACTTCAAGGAGTGAAGCCAATATTGCTCTTTCCTTATGCAACTAGGTTTGCAATTACTACTCTTGTTTTCAAAGCTAAATGATATATTCTTTAAGGATAGGTGGGGCTTTAAGGAAAATCAAGTGAATGATGGGCACAAAATCAGACAATAGTTGCCTCTGGGAAGATGGGGAGGGGCACACGGATCACTGGTGTTAGCAATATTCTCTTAGACGGGTACATGGATTTATCACTACTATTTAACCTATACATGTATGTTTGAAACACTTTCCCATACAGATGATACATTTCACAATAAAACATTTTAAAAATAAAAAATCAAAATAGGCATTTTATTAAACTTCTTTAACTGCTTTTTTAAAAATTTCTATTTCTTACCAACTTTGATTTCAGATCATAATCAAATTCAAATTTTTTATGAAACCTCATTTCCTATGTTCCATTCAAAAGGAAATCAAATAATCCAATATTGCTGCTATGCAGAAAACAGAAAAGAACTTTCTCCCAAATAAGCATAACAGAGCACACTTTTCTACTATATAAGTTTTCTTTTTCCCTGAATGTCAATATATGTGGTTATCTTACAAATATAAAAAATTGAGAATATTTGGTCAATATTCATGATGAGGGAAACGGATGTGGCTCAAGTGATTGGGCTCCCGTCTACCATATAGGAGGTCCAGGGTTCGATTCCTGGAGCCTCTTGATAAAAGGCAAGCTGGCCCATGTGGCAAGCTGACACTCACGGAGTGCTGGCCCTTGGAGGAGTGCTGGTGCAGCAAGATGATGCAAAAAAAAGAGACACAGAGGAGAGACAATAAGAGATGCAGCAGACCAGGGAGCAGAGGTGGCACAAGAGATTGAGCACCTCTCTCCCACTCTGGAAGGTCCCAGGATCGGTTTCTGGTGCCACCTAAAGAGAAGACAAGCAGACACAGAAGAAAACACAGAGAGCAGACAGTGAGCGCAAAATGACGGAGGTGGGGGGATGGGGAGAATAAAAAAATAAAATAAATCTTTAAAAAAAAGAATCCCAGTGGGTTCCATGTAATATTTTGGGTAGTCTAAGCACCTCTTAAAATATATGTATATATATATATAAATAACATTTTTGTAAGCAAATACACATATATGCATATATATTTATATATCATATTGCAAATGTTTGTATGTATTGTGAGAATTTTGATTTTTACCCATAATAAAAAAAAAAAAAAAATTCATGATCAGTAAGCATTCTAATAAGTATTCAATAAGCTCTTCAAATAAATAGAAAATATATTTAATAATCTTATTTAATTAGATAACTTATTTAAAATATATTAAAAATCCAGGGGAGTGGTTGTGGCTCAAGCAGTTGAGTGCCTGCTTCCCACATGGGCGGTCCTGGGTTCAGTTCCCGGTGCCTCCTAAAAAAAAAACAAAAAAACAAACACAAGAAAACAAAAGAAAAAAAACAACTCAGGGGAGCTGATGTGGGTCAGTAGTTGAGTGCCAACTTTCCACATACAAGGTCCTGGGTTCAATCCCTGGCCCTAGTACCCCGCCCCCCCCCCAAAAAAAAAAATCCAACGATCTACACAAAAATTAATCAATTGTACCAATATTAAACGAGTCTGCTTACCTTTCATTTTTAGACTGGTTGATGAGATACAGTTTTTTTGAGACTTTTTGGATTTTTGTTTGTTTTATTTTAATTTCTGAGTCATCACTGAGGTATCAGGTCAAGGAGTTTTACAAAGGTTCATAAAACAAATAAAATTTTTTTCATGACTAAATTTAAGCTATGGTTAAGAAAATTTAAATTTCCCTCTGGACAAATTTCCCTTGGGCAAATATCTACTTTTAACTATGCCCAGGGCTGTCTGATTCATCACTCATCAAAATTGCAACTCACCTTATACCTGAAAAATACTCATTATTTCTTCTTTTTCTAACATATACTGCCTCAAGGCAAGTGTCAATCTTAAACTGAAAAAATAGATCATTTGCTCTAGTTATCAATAACATAAATACTTTCCATATAAAAATCCTTACTATAAAATAAACTAGATCTTGTTAAATAATTATTTAAAGAAAATTTTATTGCGTACCTACCCTGTGTAGACACTGTCCTAGGGGTTTTTGATATATAAGTGAATAAAACTGACAAAAATCTCTGACCTCAAGGGGATGATCAATGATTAAAAAAAAAAAAAATAGGCACATTATACAGCATGTAAGAGTGAGAAGAAACTTAGAGGAAAATATAGTAGGCAAGGAAAAATATGTATCATAGACAAGGAATGTAAATGTAATGGTTGTGATTTTAATAGGATGGTTAAGGAAGATTTCATAGGGTGATGATAGCTGAGCAGACTTTAAGGAGGTAAGGAGATGAGTCATGGGAATATCTGCAATACAAAAGGCAGAGGGAACAGCAGGTTCAAAGGCCCTGAAATAGGAGTATCCCTGGTTTGTCTGTGGGACAACAAAGAGGCTGGTATGACTAGAGTGGGATGAGTGAAGAAGATTGTTGTAGATGAGGTCAGAGAAGCAAGGAGGGACAGAACACGTACAGCCTCATAGCCACTGTAAGGAGTGCGATGGGAAGCCATTGGAGGGTCTTGAGCAGAGGACTGACAAGATTGACAAATATTTTAAGAGCCACTCTGGTTGCTGGGTTGAGAATAGACTGAAGAGGGGCCAGAGCCTACATGGAAAGGCCATTCAGAAGAATCCAGACAAGATTTGATGATGGCTTTGACCAGGGTGTTTTCAGTGACGGTGAAAAGAAGTGGATATAATGCAAATATTCTCTCTGTCCTGATTTTGTGATAATCAGGGTAAGCTAAACATTCGCTATATTAGAAACCATGCACATGTCCCCAGACCTAGTTTTTCTCCCTAGGTCTGGTTTATGGAAGGCTGGTGATAGACTAAGCCTGATTTATTATATGACCATCCTGTATGGGAAAAGACAGTAACTTTGGGTATCTTTGGTCAACCTTAAGAGAAATAGCAGGGGGACAGATGTGGCTCGGGTGCTTGGGCGTCCGTCTCCCTTATGGAGGGACCTGGGTTCGATCCCCGGGACCTCCCGGTAAAAATAAAAAAAGAAAAATATAGAAGGCACGTTGGCCACCAGGCCCCGCACAAGGGTGCACCACCAGGTCCCGCTCATGGGTGCGCTGCCAGGCCCATGAGCCACGCAGCAAGATGATAACATAACAGGAGAGTGACACAAGGGAGAGCCAAGACGAGGCGCGCCGAAAAACCAGGAACTAAGGTGGCGCAGGCAGTAGGATGCCTCTCTCCCACATCCGAGGTTCCGAGGATCGAATCCCAGTGAAGACAGGAGGAGAAGGATGAGAAGAGAGGGCAGGAAACACACAGAGTCGCGCAGTGAATGGATACAGAAACAGTAAATATGGGGGAGGAGGGGGTAGAAATGGATAAAAGTGAATAAATAAACCCTTTAAAAAAACGTATAGGGGAGGAAGATATGGACTATAGTTAGTAGTAATACTTTGACAATGCTCTTTTATGATTTGTTAGCAAATGCTTCACAACAATGCAGGGTGTTTGTGGGGGGCGGGGGGTGATGTGTGGGAGCCCTGTAGGATGCTGTGCATGTTTGTTTTGTAAGTTCACGATGTTTACTGAACATTTATTGTTTATGTATGTTCATATATGAATGACATACTTCAATAAATTGTTTTAAAAGAAGTGGATATATTTTGCAGGTAGAGCTGATAGATCAACCTGATGTGAAATATGAAAGAAAGAGAAGAGTTGAGGATAATTCTAGTTTTAGGCCTGAACAACCAAAAGAATTCAGTTGCCATTACGGAGATGGGGAAGGCCGCATCCAGTCAATATGAGTGTCTAGGCTTACAAATGTTGTGAATTTATTTCTAAATAATATTTCTAAATATTTAGCAAAGTATTTTACAGTGAGAGAGAATTATTTATAACTATAAAGAGACTTGAGTCAGTATGAGTGTGTATTCCTGAGGATCTAGTAAATGAAAAAAACATTCACAATCGTTCTTTTGAAAAGCACTTCTTATGTAATTGTTAAGTATAATTTGCAATCTTTTCTCCAGCTGAGTGCTTAAGTCCCCATTGCCTCATTGTGGGTGTTAAAGTACTGGTATCCATGAAGGCACTGTCTATCCAGCACTTTAATTGTAGGAATTATCTCCTGGCCTATCCATCTTCTGGGTTTTTAATTATCTTTGGAGAGGATTATACATAGAATTTCCACAATGATTACCCAGCATCCCTTGCTAGTAACTCCTAACCTGTTCCCTATATGATATAAATAGGATAAGAATACGTTCTCCACTCCACTTCATAGGGTATATTTCACTGTATCCCTTTCTATTTCAACATAGTCTAAATCAAGAGAGAGAGGTTCTTTTGTTCTTTTTCCTCTTAATTTTCTCAAGAAGTGAAATTCTTCACTTTCAGGATTTTACTCTTGCTTTGACTTTGTGCCTGCATTTTAATCTGGTATTCTAGAATGGAAATGCATTGTTTATTTTTACAGTTAGTTGTTTTGTGTGTGTGTTTTGTTTTTTGTTGTTGTATTTTTAAGTTTCTGGAATTCTGTTTTTACTGCCATGAAGAATATTGGCCTGTTTTACATTCTTGTTAACCTTGAAATTAATATGCAATCACATGTTAGAGTTGGTTGGAAGCTTGGAAATAAACTGTTTCACTATATATGTAATTAAGCATTCACCCAGCTTGGTTTATTATTATTATTATTATTATTATTATTATTACTTTTTATTTCTAAAGAAGCGTTAGATTACATAAATGTTACATAAACAATATGAGGGATTCCCATATCCCCACCCCCACCCCCTCCCACACTTTCCCACATTATCAACCTCCTTCATTAGTGTGGTACATTTGTTACAATTGATGAACACATATTGAAGTTTACATTATAGTTTACACTCTGTCCCGCACCATTTTGTAGGTTATGATAAAATATATAATGGCCTGTATCCATCATTGCTATGTCATCATGCTCAGTTTTAAATGTTAAAATTATGCAATTTGCTTTGTAAGAATAAAACTAAATGTGTACACAAAGGGGAAAAAAACACAAAGCCTTTGAAGACTCCCTTTTACTTTTCCATTGAGGAGAGTAGAAGCTCTGCAGCTTGCCATTCTAGACTATTTCCAGAACATGTTCCACTTCAACTTCTGTAGGTTTTTTGCCTATTGCCACACCATATACCACCTATCCTCTACCTAAACCCAACATTCTGGAATACAGCTTGTGATAGCCTCCATCAGTGTCTTTGTGCATGCTTTTCTCTTGGCTTGCATTGGACTTCTCTCCTCAATTCTCCAAATCCTAACAGGCGATAATCTAGTCACCTTTCAAAGCATATGCCACAGCACTCTTCCTCTAAACAATCTTTACAAAGTCCTTTTCAACCAGCTTGGTTTTTAATCATTCCAGTATCAGGGAACCTACTATAACACATGATAGTCCATGCTTTTTTTTTTTTTTTTAAGATTTATGTATTCTCCACCGCCCCCACCCCCACTCCCCAGTTGTTTTTGCTCTCATTGTCTGTTCTCTGTGTCCATTCGCTGTGTGTTCTTCTTGTCTTGTCTTCAGGCAGCACCAGGAACCGATCCTGGAACCTTCCAGAATGGGAGAGCAATGCTCAATCTCTTGCGCTACCTCAACTCCCTGGTCTGCTGCATCTCTTATTGTCTCTCCTTTGTGTCTTTTTTTGTTGTGTCATCTTGCTGCGCCAGTTCTCCTGCATGGGCCAGCACTTCTGTGCGGGCCAGCTTGCTTTGACCAGGAGGCCCTAGGAATTGAACCCTGTACCTCCTATATGGTAGATGGAAGCCCAATCGCTCGAGGCACATCCACTTCTCCATGCATTTTTGAAGAGCTCTAATTGCTAGAAAGTTCTTTCTCACAGCTAATTGAAGCTGGCCTTCCTATAGCTTCTATCCATCTCTCCCTGGAGTACAAAAAGCACAACTGCCTTGAAGTGAGACATGCAGGGTTTTATTCCCAAGGCAGCCAGTACTAGCCATGTGACTTCAGATCAAGAACATAACCACTTGGGTCTCACTTTTTTGATCTCTAAAATGAAAAAAATAAAAAAAAATTTTTTAAATAAAATAAAACGAGGGGGTTGAATACCTCATCTAGCTCTGAAATGCCAGTTTTCCAATAGCTTTTCCACAGGACCTTATATACTGACAGGAACTATTATCATGTTCCACCTAAGTTTGCTTTTTCCAGCCTAATGTCTTGAGTTCACTCAAAGATTCCTTGTGTACTATGATTTATTTCCTTCACAATCCTTATTGCTCTACCCTGGGTACTCTCCAAACAGTCAATGTGCTTAAGGGATCACCAAAAATTGAACACATAAATGTTTCAAATGTGGTCCAGTTACTGAATTTCATCCTTAAGAGATAGCACCAAGAAGTGAAGAAAATAAATGTTTCAAATGTGGTCTGGTTACTGAGGTCCATGTTATTAGTATTCCATTGCTCTTGTCTTAGTTATCTATTGCTGTGTAACAAATTTCCCCAAAATTTGACAGCTTAAAATAACAACAAATGTTTATTATCTCACAATTCTGTGGGTCAGAAATTGGGGAATAGCTTAGCTGATTCTGGCTCAGGGTGTCTCATGAGGTTGAAGTTAAGTCACTGGCCAGACCTGTAGTCAACTCAGTACTTAAATTGGGCTGAAGGATCCTCTTTTAAGCTTACTCACATGGTTGTCTGTAGGCTTAAATTCTTTAAGGCTGTTGAACTGAAGGCTTCAATTCCTTGCTACACCATGTGGTTCTTTCCATCAAGACTGCTCACATCATGCATCATGACAAATTGCTTCTGAAGCATGTGATCCAAGAGAGAGGGAGAAAGAGAAAGATCTTTGACAGAATCCATAGCCCATCACTTCTGCCATATTCTATTTGTCAGAACTGAGTCCGTAAGTCCAGCTCACACTCAGGGGAGGAGATTACACAAGGGCATGAACATCAGGAAGTGGAAGTCACTGGGGCCATCTTAGAACCCGCCCACCTTGGTTCTGACCACCATCCTTCTGTTAATGCAGCTTAAGTTTGCCTCTTGGTTTTGTGCCCATTGGTTCACATTGAGCTTCTGGTCAATTAAAACACAAAGAAATTCTGCTTATTTTTTTTCCCCTAAGAAAGCCACCCCCCTCCCTTTTTAGAAGGTACTGGGGATTGAACCCAGAATCTTGTACCTGGGAAGCAGGTGCTCAACCACTTGAGTTACATTTGCTCCAATGACAGGTTTACTTCTTTTTTTTTTTTTTTTTTTTTTTTTTTTCCAGAGGTACTGGGGATTAAACCTAGGACCTCATACATGTGAAGCAGACATTCGACCACTGAGCTATACCCACTCATACTTGAGAAAGCCATTGATTTTGTAGTTAATTCTTTGGCACTAAGTGTAAGACATTACTATATTAATCTCTAATACATTTGTCTCTAATTTTAAAAAAATACCTCCTATATCTTATAATATACACCTTTATTGAAAGAATAGGGAATGTGCTAAATCATATTGTTTCAGATATTGACCAAGACACTTTCAGTAATGACTGCTATCTCCTGAGGGTTAGGGAGTTTTAAGTGGTATCAAGAGTAAATGCAATATTTTATTAAGCCATAGAGGTCTCCTAAAAAATTTGATAAGCATTCTTTATTGAATTAGCAGGGATGACTACAAAAAATCTGTTAGTTCTGTCACGGTCTCTAAGAGCCCTTTCAATCTCTGAGTACCCAACTCTTGCAAGAACAGAATAGTAGTTAATATCTATTCTGCCTTATATTTCTTTAAGTTACTTAAAGTCACTACTTGTGATACAAAATAATCTTATTTTTCTAATCCAGGTGAAATAGAATTAATATTAAATATAGTCTCCACTTGGAGATTTATCTCTACCAGTTCTGCTTTTCAGTTAAAGGCTTTTAGCATACAACAAAATAAAAATGACATAATAATTTTCAGACTGAAAACATTTTTTACATCAACAAGATAAAAGATGTATTTAGTGTTATAAATTTTGTATACCTCAATTTCTAAATAATTATTTTTCCATTTATAGAGAAAAGATAATTTAAAAAATAAATTATGGGAAGCGGCTGTGGCTCAATCAGTAGGGCTCCCATTTACCATATGGGAGGCCCCGGGTTCGGTTCCCGGGGCCTCCTGGTGAAGGCAAGCCCGCCCGCATGGCATGGTTAGCTGACCCAGTGAGCACAAGCAGCAAGGGGGGGATAAATGAATAAATAAATAAAATCTTTAAAAATAATAATAATAAAATAAATAAATAAATTATGAAGGGGGAGCTGGTGTAGCTCATTGGTTGAGCACCAGCCTCCCACATACAAGGTTCTGGGTTCAATCCCCAGCCATGGTACCACCCAAACTAAATAAATAAATATGAATAGAATGATATTGTTGCTGTTTTGTACTGGCTTTGTAAAATATGAAATAAACACCTTTTAAATGCCCCAAAGTAGCATAGTACAGTTTTACACTGTAAATTGAGGGCAAGTTAGGAATCTCTGATCTGACTCAGAAATTCAATCAAAATGAAACAGTATAATTTTTTAAAAAGATTTATTTATTTATCCTCCCTTCCCACCTCCTTTTTTGCATTTGCTGTGTGGTCTCTGTGTCTGTCCCTTGTGTGCTCTGTGTGTCTGCTCGTCTTCTTTTTAGGAGGCAGTGGGAACCGAACCCAGGATCTCCTGTGTGGTAGGTGGGCACCCAACTGTCTGAGCCACATCTGCTCCCCAAAACAGTATAAGTTTTTGATAAATGCTTGAATAAGTGGTTTCAAAGTCATTTCTTTTCTTTCAACAGGAAGAACCATTTTATTAAGAGTCAGAAGCCTGGCGTTCTGGACGTGTTGCTGCCTCTATGATATGACTTCAGACCAGGCACTGACTCCTTTATATCTTGGTTCCTAATCTGTAAAAGGAGTTAGCTAGACCAAGGTTTCCTTCAGATTTGAAAGATTATGATTCTATGAATTTCCTACTGTTCCTACTGCCTTCCCTGATAATTTGATCTAAAATTGTGGGAATGTGGGGAAGGGAAGCATAGGCAAAATTATGTATCTGGGTCCTGGTCTATTGTCATACTTGGGATTTTCCATTAATCTTTCAGAAAATAATATTTTCTTGATTAAAAAAGCATAATTTTAGGGAAGCGGATGTGGTTCATTCTATTGGGATCCACATGGGAGGCTCCAGGTTCGATTCCCAGTGCCTCCTGGTTAAGGCAAGCTGGCCTGTGCCTGTGGAGAGCTAACGGCTCGTGCCCACGGAGAGCTGACGGCCAGCACCAGTGGATGGCACAGCAAGATGACGCAACAAAGGGAGACAAGCAGACACAGAAGAACGTACAGCAAATGGACACAGAGAACAGACAGTGAGTGCAAGTGGCAAGGGTGGGGGAATAAATAAATTTTTAAAAAGCAATCTGCCTAGGGACTTTTAAGAAAACCATAATCTTTGCAAGAAATTAAAATATTTCAAGAAATGTGTAATTTACAAGTGAAAATCTACTATAATCACTCCTAGAAGTAATTTATAATAACAATGTTTTGCATAAACTTCTTGATTTTAAATGTACATTCTAGCCTATACATTAATTCAAGTATTTAATGACCACCTATTATGTGATAGGATTATATAAGATGACATAAATGTTAATTTTACAGAAATGCAATATATTATTCATTCAATAGATACTATTCATGCCACTTCCTCTTTTCACTTAATATATCTTTGAATACCACATGATGTTCTATCATCCTACTAGTGGATAATTGGGTTGTTTACAATTTTTCAGTGTTATGAACAAACTTTCGATAATTATCCTTATGCTTATATTTTCATGCACTGGTCAAAGTATTTCTACAAACAATCTTTGAAATGGAATTGCTGAGTTAAAGAGTAGGCATGGGGGCAGATGTGGCTCAAATGGTTGGGCGTCCATCTGCCATATGGAGGGACCTGGGTTCGATCCCCGGGACCTCCTGGTAAAATGAAAAAATATATATATAGAAGGCGCATGGGCTGCCAGGCTCTGTGTGCTGGTGAGCTGCCAGGCCCTGGGAGCCATGCAGCAAGATGATGACACAACAAGAGAGAGACGCAGGGGAGAGACAAGACGAGATGCTCCGAAAGCTCCGGAAGCCAGGAGCCGAGGTGGCGCAGGCGGCAGAATACCTGTCTTCTACATTGGAAGTCTCCAGAATTGAATCCTGGTGAAGACTGGGGGAGGAGGCTGAGAAGAGATGGCAGGAAACAGACACAGAGAATTGCCCAGCGAATGGACACAAAACAGCAAATGGGGAAGGGGGTGGTTAAAATGGATAGAGTAAGTAAATAAATCTTTAAAAAAAAAAAAAAGAGTAGGCATATTTAAAATTATAATAAACATTGTAAGCCACTATCCAAAATGATCATACCATTATACTCTCCTGTCACCAGTAATAGGAGTGCTTACTTCCAAACACTTTCTCCAATGCTGAATATTATCAATCTTTAAAATCTTTGCCAATTTGTGAGGGGTGAAATGATTTCTCATTGTTGTATTAACTTGCATTTCCTTAATTTTCAGTAAGTTTGAGCATCTTTTTATACATTCATTTGTACTTCTCTGATTCATCATCTCTGAGATTTTTATATACATTGGCTGAGAAATGGTGATAGATTTAGTAAAAGGCAAATTTAATTGGAATCTAAAGTTCCTAAAATGTATCCCTTAGAAAAGAGAGATTGCAGTCTCTGTATGATAACTTAGACCTGGTTCCTTTTTTAAATCTCTTTGACAGTTTGGAAACAAATTGGCAGGAGCAGTTAGAGACGAGTGAAAATTTTGACTCCACCCCCACTCAGTGGCAATAGATGGGTTATTATTTTTTAATTGTACCCTTTACCTCCTCAAGTACATTTAGAAAGATCTCCAGGTGTAGTCAAGTTGTTATATTGGTGCAAAGAACAGTATTTCAGGGGAAATATGTGAAAATCATAGGCAAAATATATGAGAGGGTAAAATGTGGATTCGATTATGATTTGTCAGCATTGACTACTGATATTTTTCTATATACTTCTTTTTTTTTTTTAATTCCCCCTGCCACTGTTGTTTTTTTTTTGCGGGGGAGGGGGGACTTGCTGTCATGCTCTCTGTGTCCATTCACTGTGTGCTTTCTGTCTCTACTTGTCTTCTCTTCTTATCTTCTCTTTAGAAGGCACCAGGAACTGTCCTGGGACCTCTGATGTGGGAGAGAGGTACTCAATCGCTTGAGCACCTCAGCTTCCTGGTTTATTGTGTTTCTCATTGTCTCTCCTCTTTGTCTCTTTTTTGTTGTGCCAGCTTTCCGTGCAGGCCAGCTCACTTTCATCAGGAGGCCCCAGGAAACGAACCTCGGACCTCTCATATGGTAGACAGGAGCCCAATCGCTTGAGCCACATCCACTTCCCTTTATATACTTCTTACCCTAATTCCAAATATAGTCTAGAATTAAAATTTTGTTGCTACAATATATATATATAACCTAAATGGATTAAAAATTAATTTGATTTTTCAGTGAGATAGAATTCATATACCATAAAACTCACCCTTCTAATGTATACAATTCAGTGGTTTTTATTATTCACAACATTGTGCAATCATCACCACAATCTAATTCCAGAATATTTCATCACCCCAAAATTAAACCCAATACCAATTAGAACTTGCTTCTCATTTCTCCATACTGCTATCCACTGTCAACTACTACTTTATCTCTTTTTAGAGTTGCCTGTTCCAGACATTAAATATCAATTGAATCATATAATGTGTGATCTTTTGTGCCTGACCTCTCTCACTTAGCACAGGATTTTCAAGGTTCATCCATGTTTACAGTATTTAACAAAATATCATTCCTTTTTATTGCCAAATAATACTCCATTGTATGGATATACAGCATTTTGTTTATGCGTTCATCAGTTGATGGACATTTGGGTTATTTCCACTTCTGGACCATTATAAATAATGCTGCTATAAACATTCCTGTACATGTTTTTGTGTGGATATATGTTTTTATTTCTTTTGGATATTTACTTAGGAGTGGGATTGCTGGACCATGTGGTAACTCTTTGTA
This sequence comes from Tolypeutes matacus, assembly GCA_026826555.1. Classification (NCBI taxonomy): domain Eukaryota; kingdom Metazoa; phylum Chordata; class Mammalia; order Cingulata; family Chlamyphoridae; genus Tolypeutes; species Tolypeutes matacus. The sequence goes on from JAKSZT010054458.1 coordinate 25,752,847, forward strand.
TAACCACTTGAGGAACTGCTAATCTGTTTTCCTAAGTGTCTGCACCATTTTACAATCCTACCAGCAATGTATGAGTGCTCCCATTTCTCCACATCCTCAACCCTTGTTATATGCTGTCTTTTGTTTATTATAGTCATCCTAGTGTGTGTGAGGTGGTATCTCATTATGGTTTTGACTTGCGTTTCCCTAATAACTTAAAGGTGTCAGTTATCTTTTCATGTGCTTGTTGGCCGTTTCTATATCTTCTTTGGGGAAATGTCTATTCAGTTCCTTCTTCCATTTTTAAATTGGGTTACTTGTCTTTTTATTATTCAGATTTTGTTATGTATTCTGGATACAATTCCCTTATCAGATATATGATTTGCAAATATTTTCTCCCATTCTGTGGGTTTCCTTTTTACTTTCTTGATAGTACCCTTTGAAAAACAAAAGTTTTTCTTTTTTTTTTTTTTTTTTTAATTTTAATGATAAATTGCTTTTTAAAAAACCCTTTGGGATCTGGATCCAGGATAATATTTTCTTAACACATACTAAAGAGTTTCATAGAATTTTATAGGAAGTAGGAACATAATTCAAGAGTATATTTCAAGAAGAAAAAGGGAATCTAATTGGTAATTAATTAAAAGGAAAAATGTTTTGATGGGTAGGAAATTAAATTTCACATAGTTAATATATAAGAATAAAAGCCCTGTATTATACACTTAGCTTCTTTTATACGTGTAAATACATGTAAAGCAGATTTTACAAAACACAAGCCAGAGAAAAATCTGTGCCTCTCCCAAAACCTGACTAAGTGGAACTGAAAGGAAACCAGAGTTGATTACTCAGGTTAATGGGTTGTTCTCTATAAATGACAAATAGCTTTATGAGAAAAGTTAGCTTTATATACTGAACTAATTGGAATGATATTTTAATTAATAAAAGTTGCTCTTGAAATAAACCTTTCTGGTTAATTTCTCCTCTCTCCTTGGAATCTTTGATACTTAAAAAAAAGATATTAAATACACATCTGAAACTTTTACAACAGTTTGTGCAAAACATACAACGTTAACAGCCTATAAATTCTCCTTACCTCAAGAAAGAAAATAGGGTGTAAGAAACTATGAAGCAGTGTGTGGTCACTCCTGCTAAAATATCTCTCCAATGCACTTTGGGCTATTCATTTCCTTTTGTAAATATATTCTACCAGGCTTTACGTAAACTAACAGCAAAATTGAAACCCATGAAGATACCCAAAGAAAGTCAGGGGAGCCAGTTGGTCAGGAATCAGATAGGCAGGTGAGGTTTAAACACTGAGGAATTTTTGAAAGTAAGTTTGGAAGTAGGCTGTTGTACTTGGGTCAGTAATACAGGCAAAAGGACAACATGGGTTTGAAAACTGATTCAGGCAGACTCATCAAGGGAGCTCAGAATGGAGCAGGTATGGCTCAGTGGTTGGGCACCTGCCTTGCATGTATAAGGTTCAATCCCTAGTGCCTCCGAAAAAATTAAATAAGGACAAAAAAAAATTTTTTTTTAAAGAGTTCAGAACGTAAGTAGGAGTTTAGGTAACATATACAGGGCACATACCCGGGAATTTTTTTGGCTTCCTGTTAAGGGGGAAAAATTCTCAAACTTGGCAAATCTGGGTTGGAGATCAGTGGAGGAACTGGCTAAGACAAAGAAAACAGCAACTCTTGACACAACTAATCCTAATAAGAGGGGAGGACCTGGCACCTGGTAGAGTTTCTAGAATTTTGGAACCATATTTATTCACCACAGGCTGGAAGAATATCCCCCACCGGAAAATAAATGAGTTAAAGAAAGCATTTTACTGGCATCTGGGGAAGATCAGTGTTACTGAGTGACATTGAAGATCAGTAGGTCAGTTAGAATGCCTTGGTTGTAAATAATTAATAAAACCTACTCAAACTGTGACTAATACTCAAACAATAAGGAAATTTATTATGTCATCTAACAAGGAAGTCCAGAGATAGGGCAGGACTGGTAAATGGAGTTTCATAACAATGTCAAGGATCTAGGTTTCTTCCGTCCTTTCCCTCTGCCATTCTTGGTAACAGCTTCATTCTTAGGTAATAGTAAGATAACGTAATTTCAAAAATTCTTGGTGTTATATGCAGACATGCCAAAACCTAGAGAAAGAAGACAACTCTTGGGATTGAGAAAATGTTTCTAAGGACCAGGGCAGAATTGGTCACATGGCAACTTTGTAATCAACTACTGGCAAAGGGGTAGAAAAGTCATGATTGGTTTAGACTAGTCATCTGGGGTGGATTAAATGTCAGCAAGTCAATTATTTATATTCAATAAGATCTAATTTTACTTCCTTGGGATTTCCTTAATTTTCCTTTAAATTGTCTATAACCTACTAAATCTTGACAGATAACACTAAAGAGATAGTTAATTTTTTGTTTACCTGCTTTGGTAAAACAAAACAAAACAACTCTACTTTTTTTTTTCCAAGCCAGAAAGTCATAACAGGGTACCATTGTCCTTCTGTGATAATCTAGAAGGAAATAGACATTTATATACTTAGATAAAAAACCAAACTTAAAAAGTGATGATTTCTTGCATTACTAGAATCACCATATCCGGGATGTGTAAGTTCATTGAGGGTGGTGGGCCACACTGTGGGAGATGTTTGTGTGGGATGTGGTGGGAGGTGTGGGAGGTGGGGAACATGGGAATCCCAGTGGGTTCCGTGTAATATTTTGGGTAATCTAAGCACCTCTTAAAATATATGTATATATATATAAATAACATTTTTGTAAGCAAATACACATATATGCATATATATTTATATATCATATTGCAAATGTTTGTATGTATTGTGAGAATTTTGATTTTCACCCATTAAAAAAAAAAAAGTGATGAAATTATAATAGGGTGGTATATGGGAACTCTATGCATCATTTTTCTGAAAACCTGCAACTTCTCCAATTAACAAAAATGATGAAAAATGTGGGAGATAAGTGAATTAACATTAATTATGAGTTTAGTCACATGTAATTCGGTATGATTAAGGTTCAAAATTAATTGTATTAATATTATTACTTGAACTTAGTGTGGGTAGGGTACGTGTGAGGGGGCATTATGTACATTGTACAATGACACCTGGGCTTATCTAACATCACATTAAAGACTACAAGGACCAAGAAATGGATGAGTAGCATTCCATTGTCTGAGAGATTACAACTGACCGTCGAGGAGTCACATTGTCCCAGTCCATCAGTAAACTTGGGTAAATCGTGCCACAATGAAACGGGTGCAGGCCTAAACCTTTCACTCTTCAAACAAGTAAAGAGGTTAAAGGAGTTTGAGTCTCACCAGAGATACTATTTTCAGGCACCTAAATGCACCAGCACATTTGTGTCTTCATTCCTGGCAGGCTGAATAAAAGATTTGATGAGTTGGAACTATTAGATAGTGAAAAATGCCTAAATGAAAAAGCATCCAAAAATTTAGTAGGGGAGGTTTTTTTTTTTTTTTTTACATGTGTTAAAGTGCAGAATCTGAGTGTACAAATTCTAAAGTGAAAAAATAAAATAAATATAAGGACCCCATTTTTTTCCTTGATAACTCTGAGTTTATCTAACTAATTTCATTAGATATGCACTTCTAGCAGTGTTTTTCAAACTTTTCTGATCATAGCCCACAGTAAGAAACACATTTTACTTGTTGACCAAACACACACACACACACACACTTATTTTGTTTTAAATGAAACAAAGCTTTATGAAATGATCATTAAATTCTCTAAATACTTGATAGTTTCTTTTCTGTTTTATTTCATTTAAAAACAAGTGCTGATTGACATCCACTGAATTGATTTCATGACCTACCAATGGCTCTGACCTGCAGTTTGAAAATTATTGTTCTAAGGTAAATGGATAAGGAACTCCTGGCTTCCCCAATATTTTTAAAATAATTTTTTATTATCTCTCCAATGGAAGGAGAGAGAATGTTATGATGAAAAGTGGCTGGACCGCTTCACCCCCCGGCTTTGGAGTCCTGACTTTAGTGTCCTGAGTTTTCCTTTTCCTTTGGGAATTGCTCACAATAAAGGTTGCCACCACCAAGTCGTCCTCATGGGGATTTATTCCACCCTCGCCCTTTAGATTCTGGTCCAAGGTGGACATTGCTCTTCTCTTAACTCCCTATGGCCCAGTTAAGTCAGGGTGAAACATGTAGACAAGATTTTTGCCAAAGGTAAGAAGAGGGAAATGAACAAAAGAGGAATGTGAACCTAGTCAAGCTTTGTTGAGATAAGGCTCATTCATCTTCCACTTTGGTGCCGAAGCTTGTCTGCCTCCATGCTTGGAAAGTTATCTTTTCCTTTCCTTTCACAAGTGCCCCTGAAATGAGTTCTTAATAGAATAACAGAGTGACTCCCAGCCAAATAAATGCAGTTTCCACTCCTGGCCGGCCAGTGTCTAAATTCCCGCCTCGTCTCTGATAGTTTATACCATAAAAGTCCAACTCTGGTGGGGGTCCTTGACCCCAAACTTAGGGGTGTGGCTTTGCTCTGTGGTTAATCCTTTTCAGACCAAAATGGACAAGCTTAACATTTTTAGAAAGGATGTACGTTTTTGTGAATCCCTAAAAAACTGGTTAAAATAAATACCTTCAAACTTACAAAAAACTAATAGGTTTACACTGGTTACTCTGAGTGAAGACTATGATAAACTCAAATGGATTAGAGACATGGTTAGAGTGGCAAAAGCACCATGTTTCTCAATTTTAATTTTTTTTCTTTTTCCTTCTTTTGGGAACAGACTTTGGAGTAAAGTATGAAGTCCAAATCTCCATTCCCTTAAGGGCAAGTTTCTTAATCTCTCTAAGCCCCATTTCACACTTCCACAAAATGGACATAAGTAATACTTCACAGGGTTGTAAAAAGGACTTAATGAGCCAATCATAAAATAAGTATAAGCCGCTTAGGAGATAATCAGTAAATGCCTGCTGCTGCTTATCTTAGGCCAGACAGAGATAGACTAAGAAAGCAAATTAATATAAATACCTTGCTTAATAACAACCCAAAAAAACCCATGTTAGAGTGCCTGATATTTCCTGGTCTGAAGTCTTTCTTGGGGAAGCACTAGGTATGCCTGTACCTAGAAGGACACTGCTGTATATCTTCTGATCTGGCAACGCCTGCTACAGATGAAATCCTGTTGCAGCTGGGGTAGATATAACAGAAGACAAAAAAGCAAATACAGGCTTCCATGTGTTTCTCCATTCCTACTATGACCACTCTAATTTAGGGTCTCAAGAGACTCAGATCATGAGAGGTCTTGTGCCTCCAGTTCATCTTCCCTCCAATCATGCCAGATAGATTTCTTAAAACAGAGTTCTAATTGTGTCACTTTGCTGCTCAATAACTACCAAACGAACTCTAAACTCTAAATTTTGGCAATGACATACTGTAGGAAAAAGAAGTCTCTAACTTATTAAAAAAAAACAACACAGCTTTATTGAGAGATAATTCATATAACATTCATCCATATAAAGCACACAATTAAAATATTTTAATATATTTGCAGATATGTGCAACCATCACCACAATTTTAGAACACTTTCATCGCCTTAAAAAAATATATTTTTAGCTATTATCCTCTACCATCCAACACCAACCCCCTTGACCTAAACCCATCTCTAAGCAACCACTAACCTATTTCCTGTCTCTCTAGATTTGACTATTCTGGGCATTTCATATAAATAGAATCATATGACATGTGGTCTTTTGTGACTGACTTCTTTCACTTAGCATACTATTTTCAGGTTTCATCCATGTTGTAGCATTTATCAGTATTTTATTCCTTTTTGTGGCTGAATTATATTTCTTTGTATAAATATATCATTTGCTCACCCATTCATCAGTTGATGGAAATTTGTTTTTTTCCCACCTTTGGACTATTATGGATAATGGTGCTATAATCATTCCTATACAAGCTTTTGTGTGGACATATGTTTTCATTTCTTTTAGGTATATACTCGGGAATGGAGTTGGTGGGTCATATGGTAACTCTATACATAACAATTTGAGGAACTGCTAATCTGGTTTTCCAAGTGGTTGTACCATATTTACAATCCCACCAGCAGTGCACGAATGTTCCCATTTCTCCACATTAACCCCAACACCTGTTATTGTCTTGTCTTTATTACATACAGCCTGGTGAGTGTGAAGTGGTATCTCATTGTGGTTTTGATTTGCATTTCCCTGACTAATGATGTTGATTATTTTTTCATGTGGTTATTGGCCATTTGTATAACTTCTTTCAAGAAATATCTATTCAAAAAAAAAAAAAAAAAAAAAAAAAGAAATATCTATTCAGGTCCTTTGCCCATTTTTATATTGGGTTATCTGTTTTTTATTATTGGTTTTAAGAGTCCTTTATATTTTCTATCTACAAGTCTTTTATCAGATATAAGATGTGCACATATTTTCTTCCCTATCATGGGTTGTCTTCACTTTGTTGATATTGTCCTTTGAAGCATGGTAGATTTTAATTTTGATAATGTCTAATTAATTTTTTTCTTTTGTTACTTGTGCTTTCAATGATCATAACTAAGAATTCATTGCCAAATCTAAGGTCATGAAGATTTGTCCCATAAGAGTTTTATAGTTTTAGCTCTTACATTTAGGTCTTTGATGCATTTTAAGTTAATTTTTGCATTTAGTATGAGGTAACTTCATTCTTTTGCACGTAGCTATCAAGTTGTACCAGCACCAACTACTCTTTTCCCCCATTGAATGTCTCAGCACCCTTTTTTTTTTTTTTTTTTAAGATTTATTTATTTGCTTTATCCATTTTAAACACCCCCTTCCCTATTTGCTGTTTTTTTGTGTGTATGTCCATTTGCTGGGCAATTCTCTGTGTCTGTTTCCTGCCATCTCTTCTCATCCTCCTCCTCCAGTCTTCACCAGGATTCGATCCCAGAGACCTCCGATGTAGGAGAGAGGTGTTCTGCCACCTGCGCCACCTCAATTCCTGGCTTTCAGAGCTTTCGGAGCATCTCGTCTTGTCTCTCCCCTGCGTCTCTCTCCTGTTACGTCATCATCTTGCTGCATGGCTCCCAGGGCCTGGCGGCTCACTGGCACACAGAGCCTGGCAGCCCATGCGCCTTCTATATATATTTTTTTTTTTCATTTTACCGGGAGGTCCCGGGGATCGAACCCAGGTCCCTCCATATGGCAGACGGACGCCCAACCGTTTGAGCCACATCCACCCCCCTTAGCACCCATTTTGAAAATCAGTTGCCCATAGGTGTTTATTTCTGGAGTCTCAATTTTTATTTATTCTTTGAGCCATTGATTATTTAGGAATGTATTTAATTTCTGCATATTTGTGAGTTTCCCAAGTTTCTTTCTGTTATTGATTTGTAATTTCATTCCATTGTGGTCTGAGAACATACTTTATATTATTTCTATCCTTTGAAACATACTGAAGTTTGTTTTATGGCCTAGCATATGATCTATCCTGGAGAATGTTCCAAGTGCACTTGAAAGAAAGTATATTCTGCTTTTGTGGTGGTGTGTTCTATTGATGTCTATTAGGTCCAGTTGTTAAAACAACAACCTTTATAGTATTGTTAATATCTTCTTCTTCCTTGTTTATCTTTGCCCTAGTTGTTCCATTCAATATTGAATGTGGAATATTGAAGTCTCCAACTATTATTTTTTAATTGTCCCTTTATTTTTGTCAGTTTTTCCTTGATATGTCTTGGTGCTCTGTTGTTAGGTGCATATGTTTCTAAGTTTTTATGCTTCCCTTTTATCATTATAAAATGTCCATCTTTATATCTAGTTATACTTTTTGTTTTAAAGTCTATTTTGTCTGACAGTAATATAGCCACACCAGCTTTTTTGTGTGTGTGGTTGCTGTGTGCACAATATTTCTTTTTCCACCCTTTACCTTTCAGTCTCTTTGTTTCCTTGAATCTAAAATGTACCTCCTGTAGACAGCATAGAGTTGGATCTTGTTTTTTTTTTCCATCCAGTCTGAAAATCTCTGGCTTTTAGTTGGATTGTTTAATCCATTCACATTTCATGTTACACCTGTCATTTTACTTTTTGTTTTTTGTATGTCTCATGTCTTTTTTGTTCCTCTAACCTTTTTTTTTAGTGCACATAATGGGTACGTGTTTCAAGAGGGGCAAACTGGTTTGTTCCCTAGTTGGTATATGCTGCTGTTTCCAAACCCAACATTGAATATAATATTAGAGATAATGGATGATAAGTAAAGCAGACTTGCCCAGTCGTTCTTAAAATGTGGGTCTCAGACCAGCAGGTAAGCATCACGTAGGAATTTGTAAGAGGGAAAAGTTTAATCTCTGTAGTCAAATTTGGGTTGAATCTCAGCTCCACCATGTGTGATTCAGAACAAGTCACCAAATCACTGAGTCTCAGTTTCCTCATTTAATAATCTTATCCTACAGGGCTGTAGTGAGGACTAAAAGAAATGGAGATCATGAAAATAATTCTACTTCTAGATCAGGATTTCCATGGGGTTAACTTTCTCTCCCATTGCCACAATATAACAAAAGTTTCTACCTTTTGCAGAGGTTTTTTTGTTTTTGTTTTTTTCCAGTGTGACTACCAGGTGCTTAAATTACTTAATCCACTTCTCATTTTAGCAATTACTTAGAAGGAAAAATGCAGAAACATGAATAGGAATAGAAAACATGGATTTTTGTGGTATTTAAGCAGGGAAAAAGAGAAATTCATTCAGAGCTCATATTTCAAGGTTCTTAAAAATATATTAGGAGTGGGGCAGATGTGGTTCAAATGGTTGGGCATCCGTCTCCCATATGGAGGGACCTGGGTTTGAACCCCGGGACCTCCTGGTAAAAAAAAAATACACACACACACACACACATATATATATATGTATGTATGTATATATATATACATATATGGCAGCTATTTAAGTATCACCTTGGTTGATGGTATATGCTCAATGCCTGAAATAATAGCAATAGAAAATAATCACTATTCAATGTATTTTTTTAAACTTTATTTTGTACATTTAATAACTGAAAACATAAACAATAAGTAAAAATAAAAAGAAAATACAGCTGAATAAAAACATACATTCTCAATTAAATGTACTGGACACAAATTAAAAAAAAATTTTAAACTTTATACATTTAATAATTGAAAATGTAAACAATTAAAAACTAAAAAGTTATACTTTCCTGTAAGATACAAATATTGACATAATTAAAATAATATTCTATAAAAAAAAAAAAAAAAAAGGGAAGCCAATTTATTCTCACCTCCCTTAGTTTTAGAAGTCATGGGTTTGTATGTGGAATCTTTTATAATAAAAATTACAAAACAAAACAAAACAAAACAAAACAAAAAACTAAAAAGTAAACACAGATGAATAAATATATACATTTCTCAATTAAATGTAATGTATACATGTAAATTTTTTTTTTTTGAATCAAACAATATATTACACAATATATTTTGTTCATAGTAATGCATTCATACAGTATTTGTCCTTTTGTGTCTGGCTTGCTTTGCCCAACATAATGTCCTCCAGGTTCATCCATGTTGTCTTATGCTTTCCAACTTCATTTCTATGTATTTTTAAGTTTTATTGGGAGCATGCAAATAATCGTGTGAGGGAGTAGGGCAGACATTACTATCTCTATTTTACAGGGATCTAAAACTCAGAGGAATTTAGTGAGTTCCCTGTGGCTACACAACTAGTAGGTAAGAAAGCTGGGATTGAATCCATGTCAATTAATTCCAAATCCAGTTCGTTTTCCACCATGTTACATGGTTTCACAGCTTTTGAGAAGGTCTGAGAATAAAGATATACCAAGAGGATAGACATCACTATGCATCTAGTAAATACTATTGAGTGCCTACTCAATCTCAAGACCTATGCTAGGCTTCTAATGTAGACTGTCTCATTTAATCCTTACAATAACCACAGTGGTAGGTATTATTCCCATTTACTAGTGAGATACCAAAGACAAGATAAAAGCTAACTAATTTGACCAAAGTTACATAGCTGGTGATAGTGCAGTGCCTTGAAATGAGGTCTGACTTCAAAACCCATGTTCTTTCCACTACCCTATGCTGCCTTTGATGTTTTAAAGTTCTTTCACAAACCTTAGTTTCTCATTTTCAATTATATCATCTCCCTTAAATGTATAAAAGTGGTGTAACACTTGAAATTCAAAAAAACTCTGAAGATAATCTTGAGACTTTAAGAGATTGTCCAGAGTGAAGCAAGCCAGATGCAAAAGGACTAATACTGTATGGTTGCGTTACTATGAACCAAATATATTGTGTAACATATTGTATGATTAAAAAAAAATTTACACGTATCTAATAAATTTAATTGAGAAATGTGTTTTTATTCAACTGTGTTTTCTTTTTCTTTTTAAATTATTGTTTATATTTTCAGTTATTAAATGTACAAAATAAAGTTTAAAAAGTTATGCTATGAAAAAATAAAATAAATAAATAATAAAAATAAAGAAATTGTCTAGGCCTTAAATGCATTTGGCATGCCCAATGAGATACTCTATAGGACTCAAGTAATCCAAATGATCCTTTGGACCAGCTTAGATTAGTACAATAAAGTCAGCAACATGATAAGCAGCTGTCACCAGAATGAAAATCAACATACCACTCCCTTAACTGAGGAAGTCTTGCTATGAAAAAATGTCAGCTGAACTGAACAGTGTGTATAGCGACATAATTGATTTCATTCTGGCCAAGGTTCCTTATCTCACTGGTAACAAACAATTTTTTCTGATCATTGGCTGTTCTGCAGACTGAGTTTTGGGTAGCACTGGCATATGGTACATTTCAGCAATCCCATCTAGAGCAAATCTACAATGTGAATCACAGTATTATATAGTATTTTCATTTTATAAATAGAAAAGCTAAATCCCCAAAGAAAATGGGTAATCTACTATAAAGTAAAAATAAATCAGGACAAATCCATGATTGATTGAATCATTCAGTCAAGACTATTATGCAAATACATTTAAGACAGAATCTCTGTCTTCAGCCCAGAAGAGGGTGGAGTGAGGAAGCGTTATAAAAGCAAAACAAAGCATTATAATAAAATTTGATTATCTTTGACTCCTCTTTCTCTCTCCATAACCAATGCATCAGCAAATCCTGTTGGTACCATCTTAAAAATACAAACAGAATTTTCACTCCACCCAGGACAACTGCATTATATAACTCCAGAGGACACCATTTACATTTAGTCTCTGTGAATAGGTGTACCTCTGGGGTTTTGCAGTGTCCTCCCTGCTTCTGCTGGTCCCCACCCTTTGCAGTGTCACCTCTACCTCCCTAGCCCAAGCTACCATCATCTCTTCTAACTTTTCCTTGCTTCCACTCTTGTCCCACTACACTACACAGCAGCCAGGGTGTCACTCCTCTGCTCAAAAGACTCCAATGGCTTACCATCCCTCATAGAAAAACATCCAAAGCTCTTACCATAATCTATAAAAATGGCATGGGGTAGGATTGAGTAGGAGGAGCATGGTATAGAATCAGAATAGTCAGCCACTGAGAGGCATAGGGAAGGAAGCTGACAAGTAAAAGAATTGAAAGGGACAGGAGGAGCAGAAATCCAACCTCAGGGTCCACAGAAAAACCTCTCCACAATAAGCTGTGACCCTAAAGCACCCAACTGAAAGGTGATACTATTAATTTGTAGTAGTTCCAGTCTGCAATGTTGGGCAGTGTTCTCGTTATGCAAGACTACCTTGGTGTAAGAGGAGAGAAAAGTGCATTGGTTAACTTTTTTTTTTGGATGTACTTGGAACTGAACCCAGGACCTTGTATGTGGGAAGCTGGTGCTCAACCACTAAGCTACATTGGCTTCCCTGAGTTGTTTTTTGTTTTTTGTTTTTTTTTTTTTTTGGTTTGTTTTGCTTCTTCATTTTGCTTTTTTTTCAAGAGGTACTGGAACCGAACCTGGGGTCTCCCATGTGGGAGGCAGGTGCTCAACTGCTTGAGCCACATCCACATCTCTGCATCAGTTAATTTTTGTGGCATAAAAATCACCCTGACACTTAGTGACTTAAAACAACAAACGTTTATTATTTCTCATGATTCTGTGATTGACTGGGTGGTCCTTCTGGTCTAAGGCAGCTCAGTTGGGCAAAGTGGTCTAGGGTGGTCTTACTCAGATGCTGCATGGTTGGGAGGCTGGTTGGTTGGGAAAGCCTCAGCTGGGACTAGTTATTTCTGGTTCAAATGATCTCTCATTCTCCAGCAGCCAATCTCAGGCATCTTGGTAGGCTCATATTCTAAAGAGCAGAAAGACAGAACAAGCCCCAAGTGTGCCAGCATTTTTAAAGCCCCTGCTTGACTTATAGTTGCTAAAGTCCCCTGGCAAGAGCAAACCACATGGTCAATCCCAGAGTCAGTGTGAGAGAAGACTACACAAAGGCATGAAGATATATAAAGGGGGAGTGAAAAAAATGAGGGAGTGGGAGGGCACAGAAGGTGGATTGGGTCTTGAACTAGGTTTAGAGTTTCCTGGGCAGGATTGGAGAAGGATAAGGCTGTAGAGAAGTACAGAACTTTTGTGAGAAAGAATGTTGTTGAGATGACCAACCAGGGACTTCAGCTTGGGAAGGAAAGGAAGTAAGATCAGAAGGTGTTACAGACTGGGAAGAAATGAAGTACCAACAGGAATGGAGGTCTCCATGAGCTGAGAGGACAGGTGTGTTGGTAGCAATGGAGAGAGTTGGAAGGACAAAAGAGGTGACCAGACAGTATGATATTGATTATAAGATTGCAGGATTGACAATTTAAAAATATGGTCAAACACTGGCATATTTCAGAAATAATATTCTCTTTAGAAGTTATATTTTTAATTTAAAAAATAACAGCTTTATTGAGATATGTTACATACCATCAAATTCACCCTTTTAAAGTATCCAATGAGATTTTTAGTATATTCAGAGTTGTGCAACTATCATCACTATACAAGATGATTTTATATTTAAAATTATAAACTTAACACATAATATCATAGGAAACTTGACAAGAACAGAAGAAAAAAATATAATACCACCCTAGTACACCTAAGTTGGTGTCTTCTGAGTCTAGAAGGGATAGGCTTACCAAACAATTTGGGAGACTATAAATTAGTAAAGTTTTTTATATTTGATATATTTCCTCCAGTTTTTTTTGTTTTTTTTTTTTAAAGATTTTATTTATTTATTCATTTACCCCCCCTTGCTGCTTGTGCTCGCTGGGTCAGCTAACCACGCCGTGTGGGCGGGCTTGCCTTCACCAGGAGGCCCCGGGAACCGAACCCGGGCCTCCCATATGGTAAACGGGAGCCCTACTGATTGAGCCACAGCCGCTTCCCTCCTCCAGTTTTTTTGCCACTGTATTTGTCCTTTACATAGATATAATCAGGGTGTACATAAAGTTCTATATTTTGCATTGACTACTTTATCATAAACATTTTCCATATATCTTAAAGAATGTTCATATCCATAATTTATCACAGCTGCATAGTAGCCTATCAAGTGGATGTATCTTTTTTTAAGATTTATTTATTTATCCCCACCCCACTCCCCTGCCCCCTGTTGTTTTTGTGCTCACTGGTTACTCTCTGTGTGTTCTTCTGTGTCTGCTTGTCTTAACTTTAGGCGGCACCAGGAACCAATCCTGGGACCTTCCGGAGTGGGAGAGAGACGCTCAATCTCTTGCACCACCTCAGCTCCCTGGTCTGCTGCATCTCTTATTGTCTCTCCTCTGTGTCGCTTTGTGTTGCATCATCTTGCTGCGCCAGCTCTCTGCGCAGGCCAGCACTCCTGCACAGGCCAGTGTGCCTTCCATCAGGAGGCCCCAGGAATAGAACCCTGGACTTCCCATATGGTAGATGGGAGCCCAATCGCTTGAGCCACATCCATTTACCTCAAGTGGATGTAATTTAACCATTTCCTTATTGTAAAACATTTTGGTTATTTCTAATCTTCTGATCTCAGGATTGAATTTTATCTTTACACATTTTGATTATTTCCTTTTGTTATATATCTAGATGATATCAAACACTTTTATGGCTTTTGAATCATATTGATAAGTTACTTTTCAAATGGTTTATCAATGTAAAATATTAACAGCTTCAAATGAGGGAGCAGTAGTTTCATTAAAATCTGGTTAGGATTTAGTAATATTTAAACATTTTAGAGTATGTCATCAATAAAAAGCTACTTCAAAATATGGATTTATTTTATAGGAATGACACATAAAATGTGGAATTCTAAAACTTAAAATAACAAAACAAGATTTTCTCAAGTCTCTGCATCCATGGGAGAAATTTCTAACCATCAGCTAAATAAATAACCTATTTATCAATATCCTAAGCTTCCAAATCAAAATGCTATCTTTTTAGTAAGGAATTACCTGGCCAAAACAAAACAGAATAAAAGGAAATATGCAAGACAAACAAACACCAAGCTACTTTTGCCCTAAGAGTATGTCTTGGTTCCAGAAAACTGGAAAATGTATTTAGACAGCAAATCTGTGTTACAGGGACAGAAATCCAATCCCAGAGTCCCCAGAAAGCATGAAGTCTAACAGGAGACCTTCTCCTCAATAAGCTGGGACCCCAGTGGGTTACATTCTCAGGGTAAGAGCTGGATCCAGAATAGAACTGCCCCATAAGGAATTGTAGCCTGGTTGTTCAGGAAGCTTAATACCTTAAACTTGGTTTAAAGTAGTCTTGGAAGGGTAAGCCTACAGGAACCTGGCAGAAGGATATGAATAACCTTTCTGAACAAAGATACTTTCATCCTAGACTTCAATTTTTTTTCATCCTAAACCTACAAATAACTTTTCAAATGCAATGACCAGTACACAAAAATAACTTGGAACACAAGGAAAGTAGACTCCATGATGGAGAACCTGCCTACATAAGGTAGACAATAGAAACAGACTGGCCAAGAATTCAGGTACGGGAACTATCACACAATGACTGCAAAACATATTTGCGCACTTGGGTTAAATATATAAAAGATAAGCTTAAAGATGCCTGCAGAAAATAAGAAACTATTCAAAAGCAACATAACATATTGAAAAAGAACCAAATCAAATATCTATAGAAATAAAAAAACATAGTAATCAAAATTTAAATTCAATGTATGGATTAATAGGTTAGGCAAAAATGAAGAGAAAATTAATGAAATAATAATATACCTTACTAGGTATAATATTTCTGATATTTTTCTGTTTTATTTTATTCTATCTGAGGTTTAAATGATGGTTGAGACCCAACAAACATTTTACATACCCCTGTGCTGTAGTCAATATAATTAAATTAAAACTGATGATTGTATTATTTAATGAAATAGTATTGGGGAAATATGAATTTTTCTTAAAGTTTTTACTACAAAACAAGGTTGCAGTTTGAAATACATAAGCACGACGAATCCCTTAGGTGCTGTTATGGTTAGAATAAACCAGATGCAGCTGACTTCATTAATATCTCCCCTGTGGCTTTTTCACTCTTGGGCAGAAAGAGGAATCAGGAACAAGGCAAGTTTGGCTTTATTCTGGTGTCAGTTGTCTGGGGGTCTATAACATTTTCCATTGGGAAAGTTTTAAACTAGTGAACTGCCATCTATGAAGTAAACTTAGTCAAGGTTACTATAGGTAGAGATTTACATAGAGTTTATTAGACTCAATATTATATTTGGAAGGACTGATTGATTTCCCCTGGTCAGAAGTGTTCACCAGTCTACAATGAGATGAGAAAAATAAGGTCTATATAGTTTTTCATAAAGCTAATTTATTCATTTAAAAGGGCTGACTGTTTAGAGAATATGTTCTTAATTTTTATTTTTTATTTTAGGAGTCAAAATATAATAATTTAAAATAAAATGATTGATTTTACTGAGAGCCATTGATCATACACTTTGAATGAATGTATGGTGTGTGAATAAAACTGCTTTTAAAAAAAAACAAAAAACAACACAGATAACCAAGAATCCTGTATCTAAAAAGGCCATCTTTCAAAAATGTCTACCTTCCAAAAAATTATAAAGTAATATTTATAATTAAAAAAGGGAAGTGAAGAGTGAAAGCTTGAGGGATAACGAAATAAATGTGTTTGGGGAACGAAAAAAATGAGATGACTAAAAATGGCAGTCGTTTTTTGCTTTTGTTTGGCAAAATTTTAAAATAGCAGTCTTGTTGGTTCTCAAAATTATTATGAAAATTTGGACCAATCCACAAAATCCAAGACTGGGAACCACCACTGAAGTAGTCTGACCTCCTATTAGTTCATTTAACAAATATTTTGAGGGCCTACTATGTAAAAGATGGGGCACAAATAAAAAAATCTATTCTCCAGCTCACAGAGAGAAAGGAAGACATTTAATCAAGTTACAAACAAGTTAGAGCTAGGTGCCCTGGGAACAGAATAAGGCAAAGCTTGTTTGCCTAGGGAACCAATCTCTTATTCAAAGAAGAAACAAAGCTTAACTGTCCTGAAAATGCACAGGTATTTGCCTGCTGATGAGGGAAAAGGCAAGAGAAGCCTGTTTAGTACAGGGAATTATAAAAAGTTCTAGATGGCTGGAATAGGGGTACCAGATGGAGGCTAAGGTGATGAAAACTAAACATAAAAGTGGGTAAGGCCAGATAAGAAAGGTTATGTAGGTTTTGTAGGCCCACCTAAGGTCTTTGCAGGCAACTGAGATTTTTGGAATTATTGAAAGAGTTCAGAATCAGATTAGAGATTTAGGAATATTGTCTTGGAGGGTGGGTGTAGTAGAAGATAGGGGATAGAGGCTAGAAAGACTGGAAGGGATTGTAGGACATAAATGTTTGCCGCGGGAGGTGGGAGTGGGAGTTAGTTTCTGCTTGGCCTTTGGGTTGGGATGTTTTGCCAGAGGGTAAGTTAGACAAGGAAACTCATATATCACCGGCTGAGTACCAAGCCTGTATAGAACAGAAGCTCTCCAGGGGCTGCAAACTTGAGCTGGCCTGACACATTTAGCCAGGATGTGGTTTGTTAAACCCCTGTAGCTAAAAAAAATATTTTTTTGGATTAGTTGCAAAAAATGAAAAAAATGTGCATTTCCAGCTTTTCTTGAAAATTCAAAATATCTGGGAACACTGGATCCATGGTGCCTCAGGGCAACAATCAGCAGCGTTTGCTTCACTAAAAACAAAACAAAACAAAAAAAATTAAAACTTTCTCTCTACATAGTAAGTGTATAAGGTGGATGAAAGTGAGCCTACTTAACTAACCAGTTCCCGTAACAACAAACAGAGAATTACACTATCCAGGCGTTACACTCATTTAATCCAAACAGCTTTATGAAGTAGTTAATCTTATCCCCATCTTACAAGTAAGAAAGCTAAAGCGTAGGGTGTTGAGAACACCATTTGAATCTACATCTGCTCTGCTGAATTCCAAAGCCCCATTCTCTTCAGAAACAGTTTCGGACGGTTAGACTGTGAGTTCAGCTTTGAATAAAGGCAGCTTACGGAAGCGGGTATCTCCGGCCGCCTGCGCCCACGCCTTCAGAGCGCAAGGCTCCCGGTGCTGCGCGGCCTCCCCACACACGAGGGCGCTGTCTTAGCTACAGTCGGACGTGTGCGTCTCTTTGTTGTCGCGATATTCTTGAGGCCGGAAGAGCGCAAGATCGAAGGTCACGTAGACGGCGCGCCCCGCCCCCGTAAGCCTAAGTTCTCGCGCGAGTTGTACTTCCGCCCTTTTGGCTCTCTGAGGAGCACCATGGCGGTTGGCAAGAACAAGCGCCTTACGAAAGGTGGCAAAAAGGGAGCAAAGAAGAAAGTGTAAGTGGCGATTGTCGTGGATCCCCACTCTTTGAGATCCAGCTAGGACCGGCGGGCGGGTTCTGGGTCGCGGCGTGGGCCGGATGGCGCTGATGCCAGTCGGATTGCGCGGGCCATGTCGGGTTGGTGCACTAAAGACCGCGGCGGAGCTGATCTGGGCGCTGCGTCGGGGCGGGTCGGCTGCCTTCGCTTGGTTTCCAGAGCCTGGCGTGCTCCGTATTTGAGCCGATTGCTGCCACGGCTCGGGGCCGGCGTTTTCTGTATTGTGGACTGTAGGACTTAGTAGAATCCTCCGGCATTTGGTACCTCTCCAAGATCAGGAGTTTTGGAAAGCACTAATTACTTTCTCAACCAGAGCCCTGCACCCCCCATCACCTTGGGCCCCGTGGAACCCGGGAGCTTCTCATAGTGCCATGAGGCCCTAAAGTGTCTGGGATGGGTACGTGCCATCAAGTATTGGTAAAGTTCATGACATTTGTCCATGTTACATGCTGGCAGTGCTACCTGTGTAGTGGAAGGACCGATGAGGGGTGGTGTGTGTCTGGTCTGTAGTGACATACTGCGAAGAGCTAGATTTCCATATGCACCCCTCTACCACTGAGGGGAAGTTTATTCTACTAAGTTCCGGTTCGTCGTTTAGACTTTTAGAAAATATTAATGGCCTTATTGGAATGAGGAAAAGAAATTCACGGTAAGAATTAGGTGATCTGTAGTGAAACTTAAGCAAGCTTTTTTTTTTGTTTTTTCTTTTTTTTCTTTTAAATCCAGGGTCGATCCATTTTCTAAGAAAGATTGGTATGATGTGAAAGCACCAGCAATGTTCAATATAAGAAATATTGGGAA
This sequence comes from Tolypeutes matacus, assembly GCA_026826555.1. Taxonomy (NCBI): domain Eukaryota; kingdom Metazoa; phylum Chordata; class Mammalia; order Cingulata; family Chlamyphoridae; genus Tolypeutes; species Tolypeutes matacus. The sequence goes on from JAKSZT010054458.1 coordinate 25,771,505, forward strand.
AACACTAGTTACAAGGACTCAAGGAACCAGTGAGTATAAGTTGGAGCATGGATATTGTAGCATGCCTCTTGGTCTACATTTGGTCCTGTCGTGGGAAACTTCATGGAAATGTCAGCCCTTAGTTGCAGCTTTTGTCTGGTGTTTTGGAAGGTGGTGCTTTTAGAATTAAGAAAAAATGCATAGGTCCTTTTTTAAGAGTTTTTGTTTTTTTTTTTTTCCATATCCACCCCGCCCCCATGGCTCCCTCCTTGTCTGCTTGTTTGCAATCATTAGGCACCAGTAACTAAACCTAGTACCTCCCATGTGGGAGGCAGGCACCCATCTGCTTGAGCCACATCTGCTCCCATAGGTCATTTCTAATGAGCACTCGGAATAAGTCATTGATGTCCAAGTGGGTTTAATAACAAAAGTTAAGGTCTTCATAACTTACCTGAGCTTAACTTTTATCCATGAAAATTATCTTTGTAGGCTTGATTTTGCTAATGTGGTTCCTGGTGTTAATAAGAATTGGTTCTTGTTTTGTAGAAATTGCATCTGATGGCCTTAAGGGTCGTGTTTTTGAAGTGAGCCTTGCTGATCTACAGAATGATGAAGTTGCATTTAGAAAATTCAAACTAATTACTGAGGATGTGCAGGGCAAAAACTGCCTAACCAACTTCCATGGCATGGATCTTACCCGTGACAAAATGTGCTCCATGGTCAAAAAATGGCAGGTGAGCCATAAAGTTCTTAGTCTATGGTGTATGACCAAGGATGCCATGATGTATCCTTGATGTTTCTTGGTATTTTTGAATGCTTACTCTGGGCTTGGCACAGCTGAGCTTGAGCAATAACAGTCAAAAACTGTGATCAAGTATCTGTTTAAATTAAATCCCAGTATTAATAACTGGTTATCATCAAAGTGAGTTTGCATTGTTGCATGGATTAGTGGTTGTTTGTAGAAGCTCTGGATACATGTAGGTCGTTTTGACTGTGTTTAGTGTGTCTTTGGACCTCAAATATAGTGATTTTTATAGAGAAAGGTTGACTAGTCTTTTGATTATCTCTGGTAATATAGAATAATAGGAGTGGCAGACCTCTGCTGTCAGGTTGAAATCTGCTCCACTTCTAAATTGTGTCCCCAGTGCAGAATAATTTAAGCTTGAAGCCTTGATTTCCTCTTAAAGATCCTAAACATGGTTAGCACAGTGCTTCACATATAGCGAGCACTCAATAAATGCTAACATTATTGCAAGAAGTAATTGTATTGGTTCTGATGTTTATTGGTCTGCCTAATCATCCAGAATGGGGATATTATGTATGTGGGAATGAATGATGACAAAATGTTTCGGTCCCAAATGATACATACTGATTATACTGTTACATTTGTTTCTGACATTCCCCTAAGGTTTTTTAAAGTATAAGATTTACAAAATGCAAAGAAGGCAATTCAGTTTTTATCCTTACCTAAGATAGTTTTTGTTTCTTAAATTTAGATAATAATATGACTACTAACAATGGATTTTAATTATGAAATTGAATGCTTGATAATGGGGATTAGAAAAAGGTATTAGGGGAGGGTGACAGTTGAGCTGACTTGGTATTTATGGATACTTTCTATTGTATAAGGAATATTAGTTTTTTCATATTAGAACTTGAGGGATAACTGATAATGTTAAGACATGTTTTATGTGACAGTATCTTTATTTATCCCTAGACCATGATTGAAGCACATGTTGATGTCAAAACTACCGATGGTTATTTGCTTCGTCTGTTCTGTGTTGGTTTTACTAAAAAACGCAACAATCAGATTCGGAAGACCTCATATGCCCAGCATCAGCAGGTCCGCCAAATCCGGAAGAAGATGATGGAAATCATGACCCGAGAGGTGCAGACAAATGACTTGAAAGAAGTGGTCAATAAATTGTAAGTGTGTCATTTTCTGTTTTCTTCCCTCAGTGTAACCTTGAATGTGATTCTCCCTCAGATGAGGGAAAGATGTGAGCAAGATAGTCAATCCTGGCCTGTGTTTAAATCCTGTCACTGAATACTTCCAGTTATAATCCCTTTAAGTGAAAGTGTTAAATGTATAGTAACTTTGGTATGGTTTCTTTATTCTGATGAAGATATCCCATCCCTTGGCAGTTAGTGAGACTTGAAGAACAGGAAATGCTTTTGCCTTAATTTGAAAATAAACTGGTTAGACAAAACCCTCCACAAACTATAATGTATGGGAATACATGATGAGAAAATGTTTCGGTCCCAGCTGATGTCTAGTGATAACTTACATTTTTCTGATGTTCCCATGCAATCTAGATTTGGCTAGGTGAGTGTAATGGAAAAGGCATAAGGCTTGGAAAGTTGGAAGGCTCAAATACCAACCTATGACTAATTAGTTATATACATATATGTCACATCATATAACATTTACATATAAAGGGGCAATAATAGGATTTATGTGGATTAAAGGAGGTAGATATTATAATTGTCTTTACTGTTGATTTCCAGGATTCCAGACAGCATTGGTAAAGACATAGAAAAGGCTTGCCAATCTATCTATCCTCTCCATGATGTGTTTGTTAGAAAAGTAAAAATGCTGAAGAAGCCCAAGTTTGAATGTAAGTGAAAATCATGGGATTCCTGAAAGAAAAAATGGTGGGAACAAATATATTGGGTTTTTTTTTGAGACCGAATGATGGCCTCCAAATACTAGATACTTAACGTTTTCTTTTCCCTTTTAGTGGGAAAACTCATGGAACTTCACGGTGAAGGTAGTAGCTCTGGAAAAGCAACTGGAGATGAGACAGGTGCTAAAGTCGAACGAGCTGATGGATATGAACCACCAGTCCAAGAATCTGTTTAAAATTCAGCCTTTTAAAAGTGACAAATAAAATGTCTTATTTGTGATGGTTTGCTTTAAATAACCTGACAGCTTGGTGTATCAAGTGTTCTGATTTGATAGTGAAACTTCTAATCTGGTGTATGGATTTAATCCATTGCCTTTTGTTAAAAGGGATATCATTTGCTATTCTAAGCTCTTGGGATTTGGAATGGAAGTATGTATATGGTTAATGAAAGGAAGCCCTTTCTTTACATGGCTTACATTTTTTAGATGTTATTCCAGATTTGAACATGCCTCTGAATCTCCTGGAAGGCTTATTAAAAGATTGCTTAAAAAAAAAAATTTTGCTGCAAACAGATTGCTGGCGCTGTCCCCAGCATTTCTGATTCAGTGGGTCTAGGGTGGATCCCAAAATTTAAGAACTACTGCTAGACAATTGCTTTCTTTTGGCTTAAGCTATAATAAAGTGAACTGATAAATATGTAAGTCCTACTGTGCACTTGTACTGAGAAGCTGAATTTGGCTAGAGAAACAATGGTTACAGACCTCTTATTAACTACATTCAGTGCTGCCAACCAGCCAGTATTTCCTTCTCCAATTGCCCATTCTGTTTAGTACCTCCTCAAACCTCCAGCTTTTCCCTATTATTGCTCAGCTGATGACTTTGCTTGCTATAATATCTTAAGTAGATGAGAAAAGGACTTTACAAATTCTACCCTGTAATCTATGCATGTGTTCCTATTCTCTTCTTGATTGGATGAATTATGCTAAGACTTATCTTTACACTTTCAGATCTCAGGCTTCTTGCCTGATCAAGCTTGTGGCTTCAGCAGTTCTTTCCTGCATCGATTTTCCTTCTAGGACTCCCGTCATACAAATTGAAATACTCTGCCCTTCCAGATTTGCACCTTATTTAACCCTCTTACAACATCCAAATTCTCCTTTTGAATCCATTGCAATTAGACTTTCCCCCACACCACTCCAGATGAAGCTGCTGTGCTCTCAAGAGTTCAAATTAATAGTCCAGTCTCAATTTCCATTTTACTTGACCTCTTGGCATCATTTGAAGGTTGATTGTTTCCTCCTTTCTATGCTATTCTTAACTGTCTTTCAGGACCTCACCTCAAAGGTTTTGCTCCTACTTCAATGGCTACTCTCCTATGTTACTTACTCATCTCAGACCTTTAATCAGGTTTGAAGGCCCTAAAGCTCAGAGCTTAGGCCTTGGACATTTATTTATATTTTCCATAAATATTGTTTCTTGGTTTTCAATAAACTGATAATTCAGATTTTTATGTTTCTAACCATTCTGAATTGTCTCTCCAACTGCCTATTTGATTATCTCTACTTGAATGTCAAATAGACATTTCAGATTTAACACGTCTAAACTATATTCATGATCTCTACAATTTTACCCATCCTTCCAGTTGTTTAGGCTGAAAATCCTCTGGGCATCCTTGATGACTTGTATTTCAGAGTATATTGAATCTAACCATCTCTTGCCACTTTCATTGCTGTCACGTTGCAGTAAGCCCATTACTACCACCTAGTTTATTGTCATTGCCTGATGGCTCTGCTTCCTCTCCTGAGGAAGTCTATTTTAGAAGGTCAGTTTGCCCAGAAAGTCCCATGTGATCTTAGCTCTGAACTATCTCTTATTCCCCTTCTCAACCTGTTAACCCAACTATCCTATTTCTTAACCATTCTAGGAATGTTAGGAGGTACTAGGGATTGAATCCAGGATCTCATACATGGGAACCAGGTGCTCAACCACTTAGAGCTATATCCACTCCCTCTACAAACTTAGGGCTTTTATGCTCATTTTCCCTTGCTTGGAAGATTCTTCCTATAGAAGGCCACAGGGACTCTGATAGTTTAATCCTATTGTACCCCCCACCCCAGCATTCCCAATTTTCCCTTTATTTTCATACTTTGTTTTGTCTCTACTAGAAAATTCCATGGTGATAGTGATTTTTCTCTTTAAGGACTGATTTTTTTTTTTTTTTTTTTTTTTTTCTTTATAACTGCTGTAATCCCCAGTGCCTAGGAGTTCAATATTTGGTGAACAAAGGAATGAATGATGCTCCCTGTTAATATGCCATATTGAAACATACTCTAATGTACTACTGAAGGCTGACTTAGTTGTAGGCTCTGACAGGGCCTTATTCATGTATGGATAGAAGCTGGGACTAAAGAACAGTGACAGGGTGGAGACTAGGATTTGTTTTATATGAATGGCATTTCTCTTGATGCTTTGAGGCTGGGCATCATTTAGTAAGAAGATATCCATAATCAAGCTCCCATCTGCTAAACCTGAAGAAAGCTTGACATAAGGGGCAATTATACATTTCCCATTTAGTCTTGAATCGGTAAAATCATAGGTGATCTTGTCTCCTTCATCAAGGGGTACATGTCTGGCTATTTTCATGTATTCTTAATTCATTATAGGCTGCAAAATGGTGATGTTCCACTCATTTATTTGTTGAAATGAGTTCTATGAAAAGAAAAAATCTTACCTGCTTTTTGGTTACCCCGGTATGGTACTTACAGAAAAGGCCACTTAATATTTCACTTAGTATTTACCACTTTTCAAAATAAGCAGTTGCATCCTTAGTATGCTCCAAAGGTGACCAATTAGTGTTTGTTTTTTAATTTAAAAAAATTTTTGTGTTTGGGTTTTCTATTTCTACCAATGTTTTATTTTGGTATTATTATGAACTCAGATTTAAATATATTTGAGACGCTCCCACTGCAGTTATCTTTTCTGATTCTCAGATTATTTCATCTTTGACTAATGGGAGCCTCCTCAGGATGGGTCCCAAGATTCTAAACCCTATTAATCGTTGAAAGCTTTTTGCTTTTTGGTATTACATTGTGTTTTAAGTCTCAAACGTTTCCAGCCCTAGACCTAAATCAAGAAGAATCAGTTTCTTTTAGTGGGAAATGGTATTTTGAGAGCATAGCCTGGGCACTAAGGGTACTCAGCATTACCGGATTGGTTACTATTACAAGGCCTTTTTAGAGGACTAAATGCACCTGTAAAAACAAATAATACATTGAGTTTGTTGATGTTCCCTGTCAAATTCCAGGACCACAATTTTTACTTAATTCATATTTCATCTGTTATCTCCTTTCATATTGAGAATCTAATTCTGAAGCACACAGTGGATAATAGAGCTGTAATAGCCAGACAATTATTCATTTACTTTATCCCACATTATATGCACAATAGTGCCAAAATACTACCACCACCAATATAATTATTGAGAGCAATTTTTTAAAATGTGGTGTATTGTGTTTTAGGTTGCCAAAAGCTGCTGGGAGCAATAGACCAGAAATGTGTTAGCTTTTATAATGGAACTAGGTTAAAAGCTTAGAATTCTACTAGAAGAAAATGTAGGGAAACATCTGAAAGACCTTGTGGTAGGTGGTGGTTTCTTGGGTCTTGCACCCAAAGCATGAGCAACAAAAGGAAAAATAGATGAATGGGACCTCCTCAAAATGAACACCTTTGCCCCTCACAGGACTTTGTCAAAAGGGTGAAAAGGCAGCTGACTCTCTGGAAGAAAATATTTGAAAATCAGATCTGATAAGGGTTTATTATCTGATATATAAAGAGATACAAGTCAGCAATAAAAAGACAATTGGCTTGAGTAAAAAGTGGCAAGATGAATAGACATTTGTCTAAAAAAGAAATAAAAATGGTGAAAAAAGACCATGAAAAAATGTTCAACATCACTAGTGATTAGGGAAATACAAATCAAAACATTTCACACCCATTAGAATGGCCACTAAAAGTGTTGCAGAGGATATGGAGAGATAGGAACACTTATTCACTGTTAGTGGGAATGTAGAATGGTACAGCCACTGTAGAGGACTATTTGGCAGTTCTTAAGGAATTGGAATACAGACTTGCCATGTGTCCCAGCAATACCACTACTAGGTACATACCCAGAAGAACTGAGCAGTGATATGGACAGACATCTGCCAAAAGATGGAATTAATCCAGTTGTCTGTCAACGGATGAATGGATAAATTGTGTATACACACGATGGAATATTATGCAGTGGTAAGAAGAAATGAAATATATGACAACATGGATGAACCTGGATGACCTGTTGAATGAAGCAAGCCAGATACAAAAGGACAAATTTTGTTAGGATTGCGCTGACTAAATATATTGTGTAAACTCGTGGAGTTAATAACTAGACTACAGATCACCAGAAAATAGAATGAGGTTAGAGAATGAAAAGCTGAGGGTTAACCTGCAGAATTGGTAAAAAAAAAAAAAAATCTTTGGAAATGAATAGAAATGGTGAAAGCACATCATAAGGTTTGTAACTAGCAGAGCTATTATATGGGTATCACTGGTGTTGAAAGGGAAAGTCTAAAGATATGTATATTACTAGAAGGAAAGCTAAAAAATATAACATGGGACTGTATAACAGTGAAACCTCATGTAAAATATGAATATGAGTAATGCATATATGTCTGTTTTTACAAAATATAAATACAAATAAAGTAGAGAGGCAAAACAATAGCAGCTATGTATGGCAGGGGAAGCACAGATTGAGAGGTAATGAGTTGGATTTTTTTGTCTTTTTTTTTTTTGTCATCTTTTTTATTATTGGAATAATGAAAGTGCTCTAATAATGATTAACATTATGCATGCACAGCTGTGAATGTACTAAATACCATTGATTGTACACTTTGTATGGATTGTATGCTTTATGAATATGTACCAATAAAATTGATTTGTTTAAAAAAGCTTACAGTTCTGAGGCCATGAAAGTGTTCAGATCAAGGTGTCATCAGGAGACCACCAGCAATCCTGGAGTCCTCTCAGATGGCAAGGCACACGGAGGTGTCTGCTTCTCTTCTGGGTCTTGGTCCTTCAGCTTCTGGCCTCTCTGTCCGTGGCTCCCTCTCCTGGCTTCCTCTCTGAGCTTCTGGTTCGTCTCTCCATCTCTGCAGCTTTTTCTCTGTGTCTGTGGCTTTTTAGTCCTCTGTATATAAGGACTCATAAAAGAATTAATACCCACCTTGGGTCCCCACATCTAATGAAGTAATCAAAAGTTCCCACCTACAATAGGTTTACATGCAGAGGAATTGATTAGCTCTAAGGACATTGTCTTTTCTAGGATCCACAAAAAGCTTCAAACTGTCACAATATGCTTTCCCCATTCTTGCCCACTAACCTTTTATAGTAGTACTATGTTTACATAGCTTGAGCATATAGCCTTACTATATATTACTTATACTCTTTTTTCCACTTAGCCCTCATTTAGTCTTTTTTTGTTTTTTTTTTTTAGGAGGTGCCAGAGATTAAATCCAGGGAAATACAGGGGAAGCTGGCACTCAACCACTTGAGCTACATTCACAACCCCTTCATTTAGTCTTAGTGCTATAAGTAACTATGTTTAATGCCCAACACCAGTCCTTATGTTAGTGACTCTAATTATTTTGGTTGTCTGAAGCTTGTTCTCTGGTAGATTTCTCAGGAAGTTCTCATAGCAACAATATTCCCTGACTTCTTGAATGTTGAGTACTATTTGTCAGTACCCTTTATACCTGAAAGCCACTTCTGGATATAAAATCCTTGGCTCACACTTACTTTCTTTGAACATCTTAAAGATACTACTCCATTTTCTTCTTGCACAGAGCACTGCTAATGAAAAGTCACTTCCTCGTTTCAGCTAGAGGCCAAACAATTTTCTCTTTCTTTAAAGTCCAATATTTTTCCTAAAATATGTCTTGGTCTTGATGGTTCCGATGGACTAGTCTCAGGTGTGCAATATACTTACAATCCACAGATCTGGCATTGTTGAACATTAAAAAGACTTCTGACTACCCCCCCCCCACTTCCTTTTCCACACCCCTGAGTAAGGTAATTTGGTCACTGAATATGGCAATCCCCAGAAAGGAATCATCTCTCACTACTTCCTGGCAAATAATCAGGACAAAAGATCTCGACGAAAGAAGGGATCATTGGGAAAGAATGAAATAGGTATTGGATTAATCACACTAATTTTGTGGCAGTGGAGGGAAAGCAACAATACTGGCACCTGGGGAGATAACACCTTAGACTCCAGGAATGAAGGAAACCAATTAATGCTTTGTTCCTAGATTATGGTTTCTCAAGCTTGGCACCACTGATATTTTAGGTCAGAAAGTTTTGCTGTGAGGGGCTGGCCTGTGCATTGTAGGATGTTGAACTGCATTCCTGGCCTCTACCCACTAGATGCTGAGTAGCACTCTTCCCTCACTTGTGACAAGCAAAAATGTCTTTAGACATTGGCAAATGTCCCAGGGGTGGTGGTGGTGGGGGAAGGGGGTTGTCCCCAGATGAGAACTGCCTTGATTCAAAACTGCCACCTGAATTAAGTGGCAGCTGTGGCTAACAGTTTGATCTGCTGCTTGGTTTGTCATCCCTGTCCACCTGATATGAAAACAGAAAAACTCATGTGGTCCTGAGTTGGTCCTGAACTATTCTGCTGTGCCTGATGCCATCAACAGCAGTTCTCAGTGGGAATGTGTACAAACGTGTATGGACACAACCTTGTTTCAACCTGACCATATGCTTCTGATGTCTGCATGGCTTTGGGTTATGCTATGTATGGTGATTGAAGCTACAATTCATTGACACTGCCTGTAACAGTTTGATATTATTTATGAATTTCAAAAAAGGATTATGTTTGTAAACTGGTCTGTTCCTCTGGGTGCGATCCCCTTTGATTGTATTAGATTCACCTGAGATGTCTCTGATTAAATCACCTGTTAAGATTAGGGTTTTGATTTGACCGTGTCAGTAGGGCGTGACTCAGGGTTGAGTCCCTACCCCCTTGGTGGGCTGATATAAACGGACACTTACTCGAGAAGACACACAGAAGACACAGGAAGAGAGAGAGAGCTCTGTAGACATGGCAGAGGAGAGAACTTTGATCCTGTGGCCCCGGGAAGAGAGATGAGCAATTTGCCTGATAGCTTGCAGCTGAGCCCGAAAAGAAGCCCTATGCCAGTGCACTATCTTGCTTCAACACGTAGCAACTGACTTGGGTGAGAAAGTACCTCTTATGGTAACTTGAGTTGGATTCTTTAGGGCCTTGTAACTGTAAGCTTTTACCCCAATAAATACTCTTTATAAAAGCCATCTGATTTCTGGTACTTTGCATCAGCACCCCTTTGGCTGACGAATACACTGCCCTCGTGAATTAGCCAAATGTGACGATCCAAATGAGGTTTAACAATTAATCCTGAATGAACTTGAGTCACTTGTGCCCCTTCACGTTATATTTTTGTATGTGGGAGAAAATAGGCCATGAGATGTCTCTGCATTTGGGACAGGGGTTGCTTTTTGGCCCATCTATCCTCCTGTAGTTATTGACAATTACACCAAAGATTAGCAGGTCAGTCTAAACTGCTTTGCACAGGCTATAATGAATGGATTTAGACTACATTCTGGCTGTATGATAAGACCTACTGGTCCCCCTAGGATTTATTCAGAATTGGCTGAGTCTGGGCCCCTGGGGAGCATGACTGAGGTCAATACTGCAGGTTGGCTTCACCCTGCTGCTTTGAGTCTTATTGATAGTAGCCTTAATTAAATGCTGTATGAGACAGAACAGATTTGGTTCTAGCCTCTGTTGGCTAGTGGCTGACAGACTGGTGTACTCATGTAAAAATTTGAGTTTGGCCAAGAACATGTCAGGCTGAAGAGTGAATTGTGGGAGGGGCAATCTGCCATAGACCCTGAGTGTCTCTGCACGGTCTGCATGGTTATATTAAGACAATCCCGACTGCTCTTTACCTGGGTTTTTCTCAAGGTTGTGTTTGCAACCTTGTGTGAGCAACCTTGAGAGGTAACTCTCCCCTGGAAAAAGAGCAGGCTTGCTTCCACTTGCTATAAAAGCAGTAAATCTGCATTCCTCTCCTGTAACACAACCCACTGCATGATGGCCCTTTGCATTACCATCATGGGACTTGGGGGACATGGGAAACTGACACAAATGAACATGGAGCTCTGGCTACTGCTTTTGCAACAAGTAATAAAGTCCTTTCTTTCTGACTTAGGGGTCTCATGTATTTTGCCAGCAACCATGAACTGTGGCAGGCTAACATTTTAGCTTGTAAGTAGAGCAAAATCTCAAACCCTGCACAGTTCCTGACCTTTTCTCCCACCCCCCAATTTTTTTGAAGCAAATCCCAGATATCAAATGTAAATACTTCAGCATATATCTCTAAAATAATTTCTTAAAAAGACATAGCCACAAACATTACCATACCTCCAGATTTCAACAATTCCTTAACATCATTAAATATCTATCATACCAACTGAATGGGTGATTAATTCTCTGTTGCATGTAATGCTGTGATAGGCAATACAAGTGTGAAACCTATGAAGGGTAATGAGATTCTGTTTGCTAAGTTTCATGAAGTCAAGGTAGAGAAATTACTGCAGCTGTAATTAGTTCCTAAAAGTCTGTAGTACAGGCATACCTTGTTTTATTGTGCTTTGTATTATTGTGCTTTGTAGATGCTATATTAGTCAGCCAAAGGGGTGCTGATGCAAAATACCAGAAATCGGTTGGTTTTTATAAAGAGTATTTATTTGGGGTAGAAGTCCACAGTTACCAGGCCATAAAGCATATGTTTCTTCCTTCACCAAAGTCCATTGCCACGTGTTGGAGCAAGACAGCTGCCGACGTTTGCCAGGGTTCAGGCTTGGATTCCTCCCTTCCTGGGGCTCCATTTCTCTCCGGGCTCAACTTCTCTGGTTCCTCCACAAGGTCAGCTGTAGACTATAAGACTCTCTAGACTTTGCCTCTCTCCACAAGGCCAAATGTAGACTCTCAGGCAAACAACTCATGTCTTTTCCTGGGGCCTTCTCTCCTTCCTCACGACCAAGCTCTATTACTTCCCGGGGCTCCAGCTCAAGATCCCAACATCAGAACTACTACAACTCTGTCCTTTTATATAAAAATATGCCTTTTATATTTGATTCCCCACCCACTAAGGGGTGGGGCTCAATGCCCTACTGACATGGCCCAGTCAATGCCCTAATCATAACTTAATCATGTCCAAATTTAAAAAAGACCAGTATACAAGCATAATCCAATATCTATTTTTGGAATTCATAACTATATCAAACTGCCAAACTGCTACAGATACTATGTTTTTCACAAATTGAAGGTTTGTGGCAACCCTGCATCAAGCAAGTCTATTGGCCCCATTTTTCCAACATGTGCTCACTTTGTGTTTCTGTGTCACATTTTGGTAATTCTCACAATATTTCAAACCTTTTCATTGTTATTATATCTGCTATGGTGATCTGTGATCTTTGATGTTACTATTGTAATGGTTTCGGGATGCCACGAAACATGCTCATATATAATGGCGACTTAATCGATAAATTTATGTGTTCTCACTACTCCACTGAGCAGCCGTTCCCTGTCTCTCTCCTTCTCCTCAGGCCTCCCTATTCCCTGAGACATGTCAATATTGAAATTAGGCCAATTAATAACCCTTTAAGGGTTCAAGTGAAAGGAGGGGTCACATGTTTATCTCTTTAAACCAAAAGCTAGAAATGATTAAGCTTAGTGAGGAAGGCATGTTGAAAGCAAAGATAGGTAGAAAGCGAGGCCTCTTGTACCAGTTAGCCAAGTTGTGAATGCAAAAGAAAAGTTATTGAGAGAAATTAAAAGTGCTACTCCAGTGAGCATATGAGTAATAAGAAAGTGAAACAGCCTTATTGCTAATGTGGAGAAAGTTTTAGTGGTCTGGATTGGTCAAACCAGTCACAACATTCCTTAAGCCAAAACCCAATAAAAAATAAGACCCCAACTCTCTTCAATTCTATGAAGGCTGAGAAAAGTGAGGAAGCTGCAGAAGAAAAGTTTGAAGCTAGCAGAAGTTGATTCATGAGGTTTAAAGAAAGAAGGCATCTCCATAACATAAGGTGAAGAAGCAAGTGCTGGCAAAGAAGCTACAACAAGTTATCCAAAAGATCTAGCTAAGATAATTGATAAAGATGGCTACATAAACAGATCTCAATGTAGGTAAAGCAGCTTTCTATCACAAGATGCTATCTAGCACTTTCTAGCTAGAGAGGGGAAGTCAATGCCTGGCTTCAAAACTTCAGAGGACAGGCTGACTCTTTTTAAGGGGCTAATGCAGCTGGTGACTTTAAATTGAAGCCATGCTCATTTACCTTACAGAGAATATTAGGGCCCTTAAGAATTATGCTAACTCTATTCTGCCTGTGCTCTTTAAATGGAACATCAAAGCCAGGATGACAGCACATCTATTTACAACATGATTTATTGAATATATTAAGCCCAGTGTTGAGACCTACTGCTCAGAAAAGAAGATTCCTTTCCAATGATTACTGCTCATTGACAATGCACCTGGTTACCCAAGAGCTCTGATGGAGATATACAACAAAATTAATGTTGTTTCATACCTGCTAACACAACATCTATTCTGCAGCCCATGGATCAAGGAGTCATTTCAGGTTTCAAGTGTTATTATTTAAGAAATACATTTCATAAGGCTATAACTGCCACAGATTGTGATTCCTCTGAGGGATCTGGGCAAAGTAAATTGGAAACCTTTTGGAAAGGATTCACCATTCTAGATTCCATGAAAAGCATTTGTGATTTATAGGAGGAGGTCAAAATATAAACATTAACAGGAGTTTGGAAGAACTCATAGATTCCTTTGAGGGGTTCAAGGCTTCAGTGGAGAAAGTAACTGCCGATGTGATAGAAATAGCAAGAGAAGTAGAACTGGAACTTGAAGATGTGACTGAATTGCTGCAATCTCATGATAAAACTTGAACGATTGAGGAGTTGCTTCTTATGGATGAGCAAAGAAAGTGGTTTCTTGAGATGAAATCTACTCCTGGTGAAGATGCTCTGAACACTGTTGAAATGACAACAAAGGATTTAGAATATTATATCAACTTAGTTCATAAAGCAGTGGCAGAGTTTGAGAGAATTGACTCTAATTTTTTTCTTCTTTTTTAACTTTATTTTGTACATTTAATAATTGAAAACATAAACAATTAAAAACTAAAAAGTAAACACAGATGAATAAATATATACATTTCTCAATTAAATGTCATGGATACATGTAAATTTTTGTGTTTTTTTTTGTTGTTTGTTTCCTTGTTTTTTTGTGAATCAAACAATATATTACACAATATATTTGGTTCATAGTAATGCAGTCATACAGTATTTGTCCTTTTGTGTCTGGCTTGCTTCACTCAACATAATGTCCTCCAGGTTCATCCATGTTGCCATATGCTTTATGACTTCATTTCTTCTTACAGCTGCATAATATTCCATCGTGTAAATAGACCACAGATTGTTATCCATTCATCTGTTGATGGACACCTGGGTTGTTTCCAACTTTTGGCAACGGTGAATAATGTGGCTATGAATATCGGTGTGCAGATGTCTGTTCGTGTCACTGCTCTCAGTTCTTCTGGGTATTTACCCAGTAGTGGTATTGCAGGGTCACACGGAAAGTCTATATTCAACTTCTTTAGGAACTGCCAAACAGTCCTCCATAGTGGTTGTACCATCCTGCATTCCCATCAACAGTGAAGAAGTGTTCCTATCTCTCCACATCCTCTCCAACACTTGTAGTTCTCTGTCTTTTTAATAGTGGCCATTCTGATAGGTGTGCAATGATATCTCATTGTAGTTTTGATTTGCATTTCCCGAATCATGAGTGATGTTGAGCATTTCTTCATGTGTTTTTTTGCCATTTGTATTTCTTCTTTGGAGAAATGTCTATTCAAGTCTTTGGCCCATTTTTTAATTGGGTCATTTGTCTTTTTATTGTTGAGTTGTAACATCTCTTTATATATCCTGGGTATTAAACCTTTATCAGATATGTGATTTCCAAATATTTTTTCCCATTGAGTTGGCTGCCTTTTCACCCTTCTGACAAAGTCCTGTGAGGTGCAAATTGTTTAACTTTGAGGAGGTCCCATTTATCTACTTTTTCTTTTGTGGCACGTGTTTGGGTGTGAGGTCCAAGAAACCACCACCTACTACAAGGTCTTGAAGATGTTTCCCTACATTTTCTTCTAGTAGTTTTATGGTCTTGGCTTTTATGTTTAGATCTTTGATCCATTTTGAGTTGATTCTTGTATAGGGGGTGAGATAGGGGTCCTCTTTCATTCTTTTGGTTATAGATATCCAGTTCTCCCAACACCATTTGTTGAAGAGACTGTTTTTTCCCATCAGCGTGGGTTTGGTAGGTTTGTCAAAAACCAGTTGACTGTATAGGTGAGGGTTTATTTCTGGATTCTCAATTCTATTCCACTGATCGATATGTCTATCTTTATGCCAGTACCATGCTGTTTTGACCACTGTAGTTTTGTAATATGTTTCAAGGTCAGGCAGTAAAATTCCTCCAACATTGCTCTTCTTTTTTAGAATA
>JAKSZT010054458.1:25791775-25901914 GCA_026826555.1 Tolypeutes matacus
TCCTTGGTCTGCCAGGAGATGGCGCTTGTTGGCAGCTCTCAGTTCAATGCCTGGTCAGAGCGTATTTGTTGTGACACAGACCAGATCAATGTGATAGAGCTTCCTGTCTGGGGGCTAAGAGCCCTGTGATTCAAACTTTCTGAGACAGTTCTCCAGACTTCTCTGGTAGCGCCCCCCTTTTCCCAGCTAGGAAATATTTCCACTCTCCTCTGAATCCTCAACAATCAGTCCCTGTTAGTAGAGGAGGAGATTGGGAGGTTTGTATATCTTTAGCTCCTTGCAGGCTCCAAGGCAAACAATGGTGCAGCCCCACCCAGCCTGGAAGGGCTCTTGGGACAGGGCAGACCAAACCTGGGAGTCAAAAGCAGGGTCAGCCCCAGGCTCTCTCTCCCCTCTCCTGTGGAGTCCTCAACAATTAGTCCAGGCTAGAAGAGAGGGAGGTTGCGAGGTCGGATTTCTCCAGTCCTTTCTAGGCTCCCAGGGCAAACCGCTGTGTGGAAGGGTACATGGGGCTCCGCAGCCCAAATTTCAGGTCAGAACCTGAGTCAGCCTAAGGCTGTGTCCCTCTCTCTCCCCTTTCCGGGAGTGGCAGATCCCTGAAGCCCCCTTTGTCTGTGGTCGCAGGCCCTGAGGCCCGAGAATACTGAAGAGTGTTGGGGAGGGTGCCGGCAGCAGCAGAAGCTGCTACTTGCAACTCACAGTTCTGTAGTCGCGATTTCCCTCTTCTGTCCCTCTCTCCTCTGGGTGGTGTGCAGACTTCATCTGCTGTCCTAAACCCTAGTGTCTCTAATTTTGAAAGAAGTTCTACTGTGGATAAAATGCTATCAAACAGCATTTCAAACATAAGCCATCCTAATGCTGCTTACAAGAGACTCATCTTAATCCCAGGGATACAAACTGGCTGAAGTGAAAGGTTGTAAAAAGATACTCCATGCAAATAGTAACCAAAAAAGAGCAGGGGTAGCTATACTAATATCGGACAAAACAGACTTTAAATGCAAAAAAGTTATAAGAGATACAGAAGGCCATTATATATTAATAAAAGGGACTATCCACCAGGAAGATATAACAGTCATAAATATCTATGCACCTAACCAGGGTGCCCCAAAATACATAAGGCAAACTCGGGCAAAACTGAAGTCAGAAATAGACATCTCTACAAAAGTCATTGGAGTCTTCAACACACCACTCACATTATTAGATAGAACAACGAGACTGAAGATCAACAAGGCAACAGAGAACTTGAACAATGATACAGTTATACCTAACAGATGTATACAGAATGTTGCACCCAAACTCAGAGGGTTATACATTCTTCTCAAGCGCCCACGGATCTTTCTCCAGGATAGACCACATGTCAGTTCACAATGCAGCTTTCAATAAATAAATATAAAAAGATTGAAATGATACAAAGCACCTTCTCAGATCATAATGGAATGAAACTGGAAGTCAATAATAGACAGCAAAGTGGTAAATTTGCAAATGTGTAGAGGCTAAAAAACACAATACTAAACAATCAGTGGGTCAAAGAAGAAACTGCAAGTGAAATCAGTAACTATAGTGAGACAAATGAAAACAAGAACACAAGTTATCAAAACTTATGGGTTACAGCAAAGGCTGTACTGAGAGGGAAATTTATACCCATAAACTCCTATATTAAAAAAGAAGAGCTAAAATAAAAGATCTAACTAAACAATTGGAGAAACTAGAAAAAACAGCAAACTAATCCCAAAGCAAGCAGAAGGAAAGAAATATAAAGATCAGATCAGAAATAAATGAAATTGAGAACAACAACAACAACAAAATCAATAGAGAAAATCAAAACCAAAAGCTGGTTCTTTGAGATCAATAAAATTGACAAACTCCTAGTTAGACCAACAAAGAAAAAAGAGAGAAGATGCAAATAAATACAATCAGAAATGAAATGGGGAAAGTTACGACTGACCCCACAGAAATAAAAAGGATTATAAGAGGTTATGAGAAACTGTATGCCAACAAACTAGACAATCTAGATGAAACGGACAAACTCCTAGAAATGCACATATACCCTACACTGATGCTACAAGAAATATAAGAACTTAACAAACCAATCATATTTAAACAGATTGGATATGTTATCAAAAATCTCCCAACAAAGGAAAGTCCAGGGCTAAATGGCTTCACAGATGAATTCTACCAAGCATTTTGAGAAGAATTAACAGCAATCCTGTTTAAATTCTTCCAAAAAGTAGAAGAGGAGGGAAAATTACCCAACACATTTTATGCAGCCAACATCACCCTACTACCAAAGCCAGAAAGACACTACAAGAAAAGAAAATTACAGACCAATCTCCCTAATAAACAAAGATGCAAAAGTTCTCAACAAAATGCTTGCAAATTGAATCCAACAGCATATCAAAAGACCAACTGGGATTTATTCCTGGTATGCAAGGCTGGTTCAACATAAGAAAGTCAATTAATGTCATATACCACATTAAGAAATTGAAGGAAAAAAACCACATGATCATCTTATTAATGCAGAAAAGGCATTAGACAAAATCCAGCAACCTTTCTTGATAAAAAAACATTTCAAAAGATAGGAATAGAAAGAAAATAGCTCAATATGATAAAAGGCATATATGAAAAACCCATAGCCAACATTCCCTCTAAGATCAGGAATAAGACAAGGATGCCCACTGTCACCATTTATTATTCAACATTGTGATAGAAGCTAGAGCAATTAGACAAGGAAAAAAAAAAAGGCATCCAAATAGGAAAAGAGGAAATAAAACTCTCACTATTTGTGGATGACAGGATTCTATATTTAGAAAACTGAAATGTCTGCAACAAAGCTACTTGAGCTAATAAACGAGTTCAGCAAAGTGGCATGATACAAGATCAACACGCAAAAACCAGTAGTGTTTCTGTACACCAGTAGTGAAAAATCTGAGAAGGAAATCAGGGGAAAAAATTCCTTTACAATAGCAACAAAAAGACTCACATACCTAGGAATCAATTTAACCAAAGGAGTACAGGACCTATATGCAGAAATGCTAGAAGAAATCAATGAAAGACCTAAACAAATAGAAAGATATTCTGTATTAATGGATTGGAAGACTAAACATCATGAATCCTACCCAAACTGATTTATAGATTCAATGCAATAACAATCAACAGCCTACTTTACAGAAATAGAAAAGGCAATTACCAAATTCATTTGGAAGGGAATGTGCACCCGAATAGCCAAAAGCATTCTAAAAAAGAAGAGTCACATGGGAGGAATTTCACTGCCTGACCTTGAAGCATATTACAAAGCTACAGTGGTCAAAACAGCACGGTACTGGCATAAAGATATACACATCCTCAGTGGAATAGAATTAAGTGCCCAGAAATAAACCCTCCACTAGTTTTTGACAAACCTACAAAGTCCATGTTAATGGGACAGAACAGTCTCCTCAACAAATTGTGCTGGGAGAACTGGATATCTATAACCAAAAGAATGAAAGGGGACCCCTATCTCACTCCCTATTCAGGAATCAAATCAAAATGGATTAAAGACTAAATATAAAAGCCAGGACCATAAAACTACTAGAAGAAAATGTAGGGAAACATCTTAAAGGCCTTGTGGTAGATGGTGGTTTCCTGGATCTTACACCCAATGCATGCGCAACAAATAAAAAAAATAGGTAAATGGGACCTCTTCAAAATTAAACAAACACTTTTGCACCTCACAGGACTTTGTCAAAAGGGTGAAAAGGTAGCCTACTCAATGGGAGAAAATATTTGGAAATCACATGTCCGATAAGGGTTTAATATCCATGATGTATAAAAATGTTACAACTCAACAATAAAAAGACAAACGACCCAATTAAAAAGTGGACAAAAGACTTGAATAGACATTTTCCAAATAAGAAATACAAACGACAAAAAACACATTAAAATATGTTCAAAATCACTAAGATTTAGGGGAATGCAAATCAAAACTACGAGATATCATATCACACCTATTAGAATGGCCACTACTAAAAAGACAGAGAACTCCAAGTGTTGGAGTGGATGTGTAGAGAATAGAAACACTTATTCGCTGTTGGTGTGAACGTAGAATGGTACAGCCAATGTGGAGGACTGTTTGGCAGTTCCTGAAGAAGCTGAATATAGGATTGCTACATGACCCTACAATACCATTATTGGGTATATACCCAGAAGAACTGAAAGTAGTGACATGAATAGACATCACACACCAATATTCATAGCGGCATTATTCACTATTGCCAAAAGTTGGAAACAACCCTGGTGTCCATCAACTGATGAATGGATAAACAAACCAGTATATTCACACAACAGAATATTATGCAGCTGTAAGAAGAAATGAAGTCATAAAGCATGACAACATGGATGAACCTGGAGGACATTATGTTCAGTGAAGCAAACCAGACAGAAAAGGACAAATACTGCATGATTGCACTATTATGAACTAAATACATTGTGTAATATATTGTATGATTTCTTTTATATAAAATGTAAATATAAATCAATTTATAAAGATGAAATTAGATTAGTGGTTATGTAGGGCTGGGGAAGGCATGCTAAGAGGTATGGAGTTTTTCTTTTTGAGTAATGAAATGGTTCTAAAATTCTTTGTGCTGATGAATGTAAAACATTGTGATTATACTAAAAGCCATTGATGACACACTTTGGATAGATCATTTAATATGTGAATATATCTCAATAAAACTGCTTAATAAATAAAAAATTGGGCAAGGTAGCCAGAAATAGCAGCCATGTACAGCAGGGGAAACAGAGAGATTGAAAGGTGAAGAGTATTGTTTACTTGTCTTTTAAAAAAATTATTGAAATAATGAAAATGCTCTAGTAATGATTGAAGTGATGAATGCACAACTGTGATTATACCAAATACCATTGATTATATGCTTTGGATGAACTGTATGCTTTATTAATACACATCAATAAAACTAATTTGCTTAAAATATATATATTATTGCCATCTATGGCCTGGTGGAAGTGGTCCTCACTGCCAAATCCAGAAGAGAATCTCTTTTCAGCTGGGCACCGGCCTCAGTGATTTGATAGCTGGCTTTGCAGAGACCCTGCTCAGCAACCCTATTTGTGATTGTGATGCTGAATCTCATCTTCCCTGGGTATGCAGCTTCTACAGTCTCAACATTATCCTCATTCTCTTATAAAGTAGCTCCTCCCTGTGTCCACCAACCAAAAGCTGATAATAGAGATTGTCCATCTCTTCATCTAGCAGGAGCAGCCTGACACATTTGCATGGGAACAATTAATTGGCCTACTTGGCAGTCAGTCTGACAGATTCAGTGTCTTACTGCCCTGATTGTCTGTTGCTGTCTTAGTTTGCTAAAGGTTGCCAATGCAAAATACCAGAATTGGGTTGGCTTTTAAAATGGGAATTTATTAGTTTAAAAGCTTACAGTTCTGAGGTGAAAATATCCAAATCAAGGCATCATCAGAGATGCTGTCTCACCAAAGTCAGCTGCTGGCGATCCTGGACTCCTGCCACATGGCAAGGCAAATGGCAGCCAGTCTGGGCCTTCTCCTCCAAGCTTTTTCCCCAAGCTCAGCTGTGGGCGATAGGCCAGATGGCTCATCTTTTCCATTACTGTAGAGCCTCACTGCTTCAGCATGGACTGCTATGCTGATACAAGCCTCAGGCCTCTTTTTCAGCCTTTCTGCAGCTGCAGGCCATTCCGGAGTCCTCTCTCACATGGCAGGGTAAAATAGCAGCTTTGCTCATCTATGAATATAGAACTCCAGTGAGAGGATTAGGATCCATCCTGGGCCCTGTAATCTAATCAAAGGTCCTTAACTAATGCGATCTAACCAAAGGTTCCCTAAACTGAATCTAATCAAAAGATCCCCCTTGTAGACATATTGTGATTCAAGCAATGGAAGAAATTACAACATTGATGTAGAGCCAGTAGCCACTGGACGCTTTTGGGGCAGGGAGAGGGAAAAGCAGTTGTAATACAGGGGCTTTTTCGGGATTTGGGAATTATCCTGAGTGACATTACATGGACAGATATAGGGCATTTTACATCAGCACATAACATGCAGAACTGTGTGGGAGAGAGTGTGGTCTACAATGTGAACTATGGTCCATGCGTAGTGGCAAAGCCCCAGGACATGTATATCCATTGCAGGTGATGTGCCACACTAATGATGTTTATGTGGAGGTTATGGGAGGTATGGGAGGTGGGGAACATGGGAATCCCTATAATTTTTGGTGAACATTTATGTAATCTAAGCATCTTTTAAAATATTAAAAAAAAAAAAAAAGATCCTCCATACAATAGTTTCACATGCACATGGGTTAGCTTAAAAACATATTCTGGGGTCGACAAAAGACTCAAACCAGCACTCTCTCCAACCTTGTCCTCAACCCCTTCCTTGCAGCATACATCTGGGTCTTAGCATAGCTCAACCAGGTTCCTCTGATCAGCAAAAATGGAGGATTCTGTCTGCTTCCCTACATTCATCTACCCCTAGATTGCTCTGTATGTAACAATGAATTGGCTTTTTAAATTTTTTATCAATGCATGTTTATTTTTTTTTTAGTAGTTTTGACATTTTCACATCTAAAGAGAAGATACCACTGTTTCTCTACCACAGAGTATCAAGTAGAGTACTGTACAGGAGTGTTAGTCAAATGCTCTGAGGCTATTTTGCAAATAACAACTCTGCTCTTGGCTACCCTGGGAGGCTCCTTGTCCTCAGTCAATGCTCTATCTCATCAAGTACTTAGAGATGATTAGAGAAATAAATGTAGCTGTTGTTTTATTTTTTCATTGTAAATATGAACAAGGATAGGCTTTTTTTTTTTTTTTTTTTTTTTGGTTTACCATTTCTTTGTATTTTTATTGAACATTTTTATTATTTTTTTTTCTTTAATTTCTGCCCAGTTACAATAACTAAATGGGAAACAATTACAATTCAAAACTGTGACATGAAAATAACACATACGCAATCATGAATAACACCAAATCCTTTCTTTTTATTCATTCAAAAGAGAGTCCAATGCACAAGTGTCAAATGTTAGCACCTTTTTTTTTTTTTTTTTTAAGAAGGGGAAAAACATTTATTCTGGCAGCGATTTTAAATTCCAGGAAGTGGTTTTTATACCGCAAGTTGCATGAATAGAAACCATAACAAATGCGGAAAGAATTTGCTTGAGAGTCAAGGGACTACCTGGTTGGAAAAACTGTGCTTAGCGAATGGCCTGTCAGCCCTGCCTGGCTGCTGAGTCTACTTTGACTTCATGTTGGAAGTCAAATTGGAATTTCCTGCAGAGGAGAATGTTTTCTGTATATTCAACTCTGCCCCCAGCATCCCACCCCCAAGGAAGTTCTCAAAGTTTTCTGGAGCTTCTTTTGACTCTGTGTCCATTTGCTGTATGTTCTTTCTGTGTCTGCTTGTCTTTTTTCTTCATCTTTCTTTTTAGGAGGCACTGGGAACTAATCCCGGGACCTCCAGTATGAGAGAGAGGCACTCAATTGCCCGAGGCACCTCATCTTCCTGCTCTGCTGCATCTCTCACTGTCTCTCCTCTGCGTCTCCCTTTGTTGCGTCACCTTGCTGCGCCAGCTCTCTGAGGCGCGAGCCAGCTTGCCTTCACCAGGAGGCCCTGGGAATTGAACCTGGGGCCTCCCATATGGTACATAGGAGCCCAATTGCTTGAGCCACATCCGCTTCCCCCTACATGATCTTCTACATGATAATCTTTTTGCTGAAAGCCCTGCGACCCCAAGGTTTCTTACACTGCTTCTCTAGGGCTTAGATGACAGCATAAAATACCACTTATCAAAAAAACTGCAGATATTAAGAAGATGGACATGTCTGGTTCATAGTAATATGAAACTCTGGAGGATATGTCACCCAAGGGAAGGTTTTTTTCCCTTTGATATGATCCCCTAGGGAGTAAGCCTAAATAGGGAATTAGCCTATTTTCAAGAATAGGCTAATATTTTGATATGAAAATTTTCAGTCAATTTTTGTCAAAAGACAACTAGTAGGTAATATTCCTTTCTGAATTTTGATTTTAAATCATTACTTCTCCTGGAAAAATATTTCATTTAGTTACTAATTTGCAGCTTTTAATGATAAACAAACCCTCCCTGGTTTAGGTACAACTAGGATTCCTTTAAAAAAAAATCCAAAATATATCCCAGACACTATAAATTTAGTAGCTTAATAGTGATTGAGTTAATCTTTTGGACTCTAAAGTACTAATAACAATGTTTTATGCCACATTTGTATGAAAAATTAGGTTTAAGATTGTTCTGCTGTTATCAAGAACACAGTCCTATAGACAATATCTGAGATACCAAAAAGCTGAATATTCATAAAAACAGAAAAAGGAGTCTCCATTAAATGCATGTTCATATTTGAGTTTCTAGGTAACATCAATATAAATTGTCTGAATAAAACTGAAAGAGCTAAGCAGAACTTTAATTCTTTAAAGAAATACATTCAAGACTTCATATTTTATAACTCTTTCTAATCACAAGTTTGTTTTGAGAAGTAACCTTTACAGGCCAATGAGATGAGTTCTACTTGCTTAACTGCTAAAGAGATATGTATCACTTCAGCATAGTAAGTGGAAAAACCACTGGTTTGGGAATCAGAGTTAGGCTTTACTTTAAGTTGTGCCGTAAACTATGTGACCTTACGCAAATTAGCCTCTGTAGGTTGAGCTTTGTTCTTCCAAGGTCTTTATTTGGTAGTTTAACAGGATGAATTTGCAATTAGGGAAGAAGCCCCTAGATGGTGCTATTGTTCTGAGTTAAGCTTTGTATTTTTCCCCCTATAAATACAGTGAAGTGAAAGAGCATAGTTTAGAAAATGATTTCCCATTAGTTCTGAAAAAACAAAACAAAAACTCACTGCTAAGAGTTCATTCACTGGCATTCAAATGGCATTAGATTATGAATCATATGACCCTTGTGTATTTGATATTAATTAAAAGGAATAAATCATTCATTAATCATACCAAAAAGAATGTATCTCCTTATAATGTCACCATATATCCATCACCATTTTTTCTAGGTATATTCATCTAAATTTAAGAAACTGAATAAAAACTAAAAAAATGCTGAATACTAACCTTATAGAAAAATGATATTCCAATGCCAGTTTTAATAATAAATTTTGATAAATGCACTGAATTTTTAATTCTAAAATTTTCAGGCTGTATTCAAAACCTATCATTTCCACAAGCACAATGACAGAATATCACATCATTGCTCTACCTTTTCAGCCATGTAAACAAGGGCATCTTTTTTTTTTTTTTTTGCTCCCCGTCCCCAAAGACTCCCTCATCTGTTTGCTTGTTGTCTGTGTTGTTTTTAGGAGGCACTGGGAACTGAACCCGAGACCTCCTTTGTGGGAGGCGGGCACTCAACTGCTTGAGCCACATCTATTCCCCCAAGGGCATCTTTAAAAGAAATCTTATATCTTTTAGTGTTCAAAAGGGTAGGGATAATAGAGTAAATGGCTTCTCAAGTTTAACCAGCAAAGTAAAAGGATTCAGAGATCCTAGTTTGCAGAGGGTTAGATGAACAATATTAGATTTTCACCTAAAATTCCTGAAAGGAAACAGAATGCATTCTTTCTATTTCTCTCCTGTGAAATTCACCGAGTACAAAAATGTTGATCCTCTTTAAACCTGGTTGAGTCTTACAATGAGTTCCAACAATATACAGAACAAGAAAGTGGCTATGATAAAGCATATACTACATTTTGGCTTTCTATCGGCTGAGTGGGTAATAAATGGGCAAGCCAAAAATATTGCATGACAGAATGAAATTATATCCTATAGAAATAGGAATTTTGTTTCAGTATAGGCCTTGTCAACAAATCAAAAAGGAAAGATTTGGGTGACCAAGATGGTATTGCTCCATGTGAAAGTTATCCATCCATCATTCCATTCATCCATCCATCCATCCATCCATCCATCCATCCATCCATCCATCCATCCATCCATCCATCCCTCCATCCATCTAAGCAAGCAACTAACATTTATTGCACCTATCAGGTACACAGGACTGGGAATACAAAGATAAATAAGATACACCTCTATTCTCAAAAAACAGTTTAGTACAAGAAAGGAATATGAAAAGTTCAGTTCAGTTTATTATAGGGTCAAGAGATTTACAACTATTGCATTTATCATTGTGCTGATGGAAGGCCAAAATTTAAAAGGGGTGTTTTTCTCCAATAAAGCTAGCTTTTCATAATCTTCAATTTAAAATGTTAAAATTACACAAGCAAAGATATATATCTCATGTCCCCATTGTGCACATCTCCTTCCTTGGTACTGTACACCTGCTGCAAGTAGGAATTTAGTTGGGATAATGCTTTAAGTCATCTCTTTCTCATGAAATTACTTTTGAGTGAAATTTGAAAAGAGTTTTCCTTATGCTGTCTTCTTTACCTAAAACATGTAGAAAAAACAGCTCCTATATTCCAAAACCAAATGGGAGATGAAATTTAATCAAACACAGAGTTAAACATCACCTCCCTTGCAGAACCCTACGTGAGTTTCACATAACAATATGATCAATGGTTGTCTAACTTTCTGGACAGTGGGAAACAATAATAAAAGCTAAAAAAGTGACCCAGAATATGAAACTCTTCTCAAAAATAGAAGAAAGTCATAAACATTGTTGGGAAAGTATTTTACATTTCCAATGAAATTCTATTCTATTGATCTGTTTGGAAGATTGTCTTCAACCTATTTGGCTTTAGCCCATAAACTGTAATTGAGTCAGTCAAATAAAGGACTACTTTTATGTTAAGCCTGCAATGCATAACAATGGATAGCAGGAAAGCATTTTTTTTAATTTACTATAAAAATTGTGCAGGGATGAGCTGGCAGGAAAAAAAAAAAAAAAAAAAAAAAAAAAAAAAAGCAAAGCAAAAAACCCAGCCTTCCTTCAGTCCTCTAAATTATTTTTCACTCTGATTATATTGGGAATAAATGAGCTGTGGGAGTTGGCATTGTTTTCCATCTGAACAGTTGCTATGATTTTATATGTGATTCATAATGTACCACAATAACAAGACACAGATTTTATATATTACTGGCATAATGCAAAGAAAATTAATTTTTCTTTGGGTACCAGTAATTGTCAAAGGAATGATTGCAGATTCAGAAAATGTGCTTTGTAATAACCCTGTTACATAAAGTCTACACTGAGGAAAGAAATAAGTATGCCAGGTATATGGGAAGGTTAGTTGTATTAACAAGGCATTTCAGGGAAGGTTTTGGACCTTTTGACTAAGCAAGATATATCAAATTTTGAACCTTTTCAAATCCTTAGCAAAAAGAGTGTTTGGTGAGCATGAGTTGATTTCACCACATGCTTACAAATGTTCCAACTATTCGATAAATTATCACCTCACCTGGAGCAAAGATTTGCCCTGGTAATAAAGATATGTGTTCCAGCTGCTAGAATTAATTTGAATATCAAAAATGAGATTTAGATTACTGACCATATCCTGATGGTATAGCATGTATAATGTCAAATGTCCTCTTATTCTACTAAAGTAAAAAATGAAGAAGCCTGGTTAATTCATATGTGCTGATTAAAATAGATGTCCAAGTGCAACTTTTGCGTATGAGCCTCCCTGTGCTGCCACGTTGCCAGATGCTTTCTCTGGGAGAAAATGTGTATCTGCCTTGCTAATCCTGCCTGATGTTTTCCTTGGGAAGCTTCTTGGCTCATGGGTTTCCATGTACATACTTCAACTGTGAATGAAAGCTAAATACAAAAACTAGAAATTTTCTGCTTCCAGAAAATTCTAGTGTACCATGTACAGTGTAGACATTTCTCTTTCAGTTTAAAAAAAAGTGCAAAAACATATCTGATAGTCAAAGTGATAGTTCAAGTGAGTTTTTGTGCCAAGGAATGCAGTCAAGCTTCCCCCTTAGCTGACATGTAGAAACTGAATGTAGTTTTTGGGAAATATACCAGATTTTCCCATTAGTTCTCCACTCATCCAGTCGTCATCCACAGATTCCAGCTCTGTTATTATATCTCCTGCCTGTGAGAAGAGAGTAATTGGAAATAATTATTGGTTTCTGTTGAGTGTAAGCACGGTAAGCAGCCCACCTGGAGAGCATGAATAATTTTCTCTTTATGTAACTCATTTATCTTAATTTACTGAGAGGATTAAATGATATGCCACAAAGACGAGCTATTCCTCATGATGCCATTTGCTTGTATGCTTATTTTCTCAAAGCCCATTGTCAGTCTCATTTTGACTGTCTTGTTCATGACATTCTTAGTCTTCTTACTCAAGTCATTTCTTGCTTATACTTTTGTCCCTTAAATTCACTAATCCTAATCTAAAATTAAAAATCCTCTTGAATAAATATTAATGCCAACTATTATATACTTCTTTTTTTCCCCCACTAACAATTGGTTTTAGTCCCGACTATGGGTCAGAGATAGCCCCAGGTAGTGGAGACACAACAATGAATAAAGACCTCATTCTAGAGTGAGAAGATGGACAGATAAAGAAGCTGGCTGAGGGGGAGAGAAAGTGCCATATAATTAGGGCAGTCAGGGAAGGCTCACTGAAGATGACATATAAGCAAAGATTCAGAGATGAGAGAATGAGCCATGTGCTTATTGTAAGCCTTGTCCTATTCCAGGTACCGACTCACTTAAACAACACTGCAGTCCTAAGAGTTGGGTATTATTATTATCATCACCTCCATTCTAAAATGGATAACTTTTAAATAATTTTCTTATTTTACAGAAAAGGAAACTGAAGCTCAGAGAAATTAAGTAACTTTCCTAATGGCATTCCTAGTTAGTGGTGGAGCCAGAATTCACATCAAGTACGATGCCAGGGCCTGTGTTCCTAACTGCTAGGCTACATGGCCACCACCTTCTACAATGGCCCTTTGGAAGATTTTACTATAATTGCCTTTTGTCAGCATCCTGAGCATTTTTGCACTCTGCATTTATTCTTCCATGTAATGGTATTCTCCTCTACCATTTGGTTTATTCTATTCTTTTGTGGCCTCAATATCAAATATGCATTCTTTTCTGTCTTAAAAAGCTTTGCTCTGACTCAGAACACTGAATTGTCCTCATCAGCTGAGTTGAAGGTTGTGTCTTATTCGTCTGAGAATAATTCCTGCAGCAGATGAAGACAAAATTTCTGAAATTATCTCCTCAAACTACTTTGTTCTTATGGTTTCTAACCATTTCTTAAATTCTGGTCCAAGATGACCCTGGCGAGTTTTAAGAATATCTTTATCAGGCTAAATGGATTTATTTGTAGCCCTAGTACATTGCCCTCCAGAAAAGTAGTTTGATTTAAGGCTTTTCTTTTTGGAAAATGGAAAAGAAAAATGCTGACTATCAAATGTCATTAATTTACTCTACTCTGTGAAAATCTGTAAAAATCCTGGCTATTTAAAGTTTCTATTATAAATAACTTCCCTCTGGTTTCTAACTGATAAGATAATGATTGACTAAAACTAATTTTTTTTTTTTTTAGCTCTGGTCCATATGTACATATTCCATGTTCATTTCCTGAGGGCTAGGACATTAAAAAAAAAAAGTTCTATGTACTAACATTAATATTTAATAAAATATTAACGATCGATATTACTGGAAGCAACGCAGATGCCCTTAACTAAAAAACTCTGGAACTATCTTGCTTATAGTCAGTCATCTGTAGAATAAAGACAATCTATCTTCTGTAGGATACTGTGAATTCTGTTTTTTATACTGACATAACTTAAATGAAGGCCAAAATTACATCCAAAAATTCTGAAAAGAGGTTATTCATTGCTGTACTATTTTATGTAAAGATAAAAGGATTGTATTTTGAACTACTGACTGTCAAGACAGAAAAGGACTAAGGCAAGTTTCCAAACTTTTGTATTCTAATGACCACAAAATTTTAAGAAAAAGGAACTGATTTAGGGTTACCAACTTTTAATTTTGCTTAGTTAGGTCATAAAAAATACTTATTATTTACTAATATTAATATTTTATAATAGAAAGGATATTTTAATATAAAAAAATGGAGGGACATTCTTGGAATAAAGGAAAATACCATCACAAAATAGGAAAGTTAGCAACCTTATACTCTAGAGATGCCCCCTTCACTCCCTACTCTGCCAAAGCCTGCATACACATAATATTGCCTTGTTTTCCTCACTTTGCTGTAGGCAGGGGAAAACTCTGGACACTCAGTGTTTTAAGTCTCATCTCATCTAATCACCTACCTGATGCTTTACTTCTTTCTATAGCATCCCTGCCTGTGACTAAATGCCTCTAGTGATGGGGAATTTACCACTGTCTGACACAGGTTATTCTGACAGCAATGACTATTAAAAAGTTATTCATCACATAAAGGTAGATGGATTGCTTTTATAACTTCCATCCAGTTTCTAGGTTTATCATGGGCCCTACAAACAACAAATCTAATTGTCTTCCAAGGGACAGTCCTTTAACTATTTGAGCCCTGAATATCCCCTGGTTTCTTAAGCCACCCTCTTGCCTCTGGGTGCTTTTCTCTGACCATGGCCCAGCAGTGACTGGGAAACTGGATCATGGAACTGCTGTTTTTATTTTAGGGGGAAAGAAAAAGAAAAAGAAAAAAAAATCACTTCTTCAGTCAAAATTAAATTTTAGGCTTCTTAAAAAACCTTTGCCGGAAAGCGGCTGTGGCTCAATCAGTAGGGCTCCCGTTTACCATATGGGAGGCCCCGGGTTCGGTTCCCGGGGCCTCCTGGTGAAGGCAAGCCCGCCCGCACGGCGTGGTTAGCTGACCCAGCGAGCACAAGCAGCAAGGGGGGGATAAATGAATAAATAAATAAAATCTTTAGAAAAACAAACAAAAAAAAAACAAACAAAAAAAAAAACAAAAAACAAAAAACCTTTGCCAAGTGGCTTAACTTTTGGGACCATTTTCCCAAAGCTCTGGTCAATGTCTTTGCAGACAAGAGTCCAGTGTCTTATGAGGCACTGCTGAAGTGCCCAATGGTAGCAAATTCCACCTGATTCCACTATCTGTTTCAAAGACATGATGTAGCAGGCTGTCAGGGCCATATAGAGGATAAAGCATCCTTTATGAGGACTACCAATAAAACCTCTGATATTACTGAGATTAGATAATATAAGACCAAGGAATGAGGAATCAGGTTGGGGATTCTGAGGCTATAAGACCAAGGAGTGCTCCTAAACTCCTGGCTGTTAATGTAAATTTTCAGTGTCATCTGCCTTATTTGCTTTCTCTAATCTCTTCCTCTAGAATTAGGGTCTGAGATCTTTCCATGCTTGGCTAATGATGAATACTCCACCCAACTACTCTACTCTTCAGTGTCCCCTTCATTATATATTGCTATATAATGTGATATAACATTATGAAGAGATATACATTCTGACCTTGAAGGAAAGCTCATCTTCATTCTCCCCATGGAAATCATACAAGGCTTTGGCCTTCCTCCCATTGGGTACTAGAGCAGACAGACTTTTTGCCTCAGCTGTGAAGACACCAAAAAATGTGAATGTATAGAATGTATAGAAAAACACTGAGCTGAAACACAAATCAAACTTTTAAAGAACAGGATATTTTTCATTAGTGCTGAAGTTATATACTTGCAAAAAGATGAAGGATGTTTTCTTAGGAGGAAAAAAATATATTTAGTTGACAAAATTAGCCAAAGAAGGCATTTTATCTTTCTTTTTCCATAACTCCAACAAAGTATATGAATGAGTTTGCATAACTTTAACTCCTTAAAATGTAGCATACAGGCAAACAACAACTTAAACTGAGAGAGCTAGAGGGAAGAGGAATATATATATACATATATATGTGTGTGTATATATATATTCAAAAGTCTTGGGCTCTCCTTGCAGAGTACAATTCATCTCTTGTAGTTGTCATACCTGGGCAGGGCCGCACAAAAACCGCTGGGAAGATTCCCTCCCTGCCATGCAGTCTGCCCTTGTACCAGTCGGAGTCCAGATGCTCCAGGATCAGGATCCGGTCTCCCCTTTTGAAGGACAAGTCTTCACTTGTCTCTGCTGAAAAACTGTGAAGAGCTTCACACCATTCTCCAGAAAGATGGTTTTCCTGTTACAAATCAGAGGGTTTGGTAAGAAACATGTGTTTTATTTGAAATTGATTTCTACAAAGCTTAAAAAGTTGTGGAAGGATAGCTAAGGGGTCATAAGATTTCAAAGCCCAAGGCTTATTTCCAACAATTTATGTTGCTATTAAGTTTCAGAAATATCAAGTGTCATTAATTTTTTTCTTAAAATATAATTCTAAATGACAGGTGTGATAGACTCTGTGGCTTTTCTGCTTTTAAAGGATATACAATGCTTAAGCAAAAACTTTCATTATGATCTATTATATTAGTTACAGTAAAAGCACAATATTTATGTATTGTATTTACGGCACTGTAAAAAAATCCTGGTAGAGCATCTAGCTTTCAGTGAAGCTCTTATCTAAAGGATCAGAATGGGACAATGCGTTAATTTCCAGGTATTTACTTGATTCAGTGACTATTAGAGTCCATATTTAGGACTTCATTAATTCAGTTTTAATTTTATGAGCCATAGTTAGATCTAAGGCTGGCAGGATAACCACCAAAATGTGGTGGGTTAGTATGATGGAGTGCTTCAACAAGAATGCTTTTACCACAAACACATCAGAGGAAGGTTGTGCTCTAAGAAGAGGCATCTCTGCTGATTCAGGATGGGACCCCTATGGTCAAGAAGCTCAAGCAGGCAGTAAAGGATTAATGATAAGAGCAGAGGTTTTGGAGCCAGACAGGCATGGGTTCTAGACCCAGCTCTGCCACTTCATAGCTGTGGGACACTGGGGCAAGATGCCTCTCTTCTTTGAGCCACAGGTTCATCTTAGTGTTGTTGTGGTAATTAAATGAGATAATGTATGTAAAACATACAACAAAGTGCCTGGCACATAGTAAGTTCTCAGTGACTGATGGCTTATAAAACAGAAACAAACCCCCTAACCTTAGCTCTCTTGCTCCTGGACTTTAATATCCAACCCTAAAGAATGGTATTTGGGAAGTGGCTGTGGCTCAAGCAGTTGGGCACCCGCCTACACATGGGAGATCCCAGGTTTGGTTCCCAGTGCCTCCTAAGGAAGACAAGCAAGACAGCAAGCTGACACGATGGGTTGGCATGGCGAGTTGATGCAACAAGATGATGCAATGAGATAATGCAACGAAGAGACACAACAAGGAAACACAATAAGAGTGGGGAGGGGAGGTGGCTCAAGTAATTTGGTGCCTCCCTTCTATATGGGAGGTCCTGGGTTCAGTTCCCAGTGCCTCCTAAAAAGAAAGCGAGCACACAACCAATGGATACAGAGAACAGACAGCTAGTGCAAACAACGGGTGTGTGTGTGTAAATTTTTTGGAAAAAAAAAAAAAGGTATTTATCATTCCCAAGAAATGCAGGCAACCATGTGAACATTTCCTTTTGGAGAACTGTAGTCGGTTTCTTTTCTGTTTGACTTTATCAGTGGGGGGAGATGAAAGAATTTAGAAACACTCGGCCCAATTACCAGTGACATTTGGACAAACACAATAAGCCCCCATCAGGCTTACTTTTCTAAAATAGGTCCCAAAGAAAACAATGGAAGTCACTCACATTCCTATTCAGTTTAAACACTTTTTTCCCCCTAAACCCCAGCTGCACCATTTATTTGTTATATGATGTCACTTCCAATCTCCAAGTGTCAGTGTCCTCTTTTTTGAGGTAGAGATAAGCTGATAAGATGACAGACTAGCACAAGCCATCCCTAGGCCAGGGGATACCTAAGAGTGGAAAGGAGGTCGACAGATCTGAAAAAGTAGCATGAATGCATGAGACCTCCCTGAAGCCATCAGAGAGGGGTTAAATCTGGGGGTGGGGGGAGAAGAGCAGGCCAGGCAGAAGAGAACAAGGCTCTGCAGAAGGGAGTTAGGCCCCACAAGGGAGTTTAAAACTTCTGAAGTCATGTTATACAATGTAAAAATTTTAATCCAATTTTTTTCCTCCCTTCCATTATAAAAATAATACAATTGTTCTTAAAAAATTTGGGAAGTTTAGAAAAGTATAAAGAAGTGGGGAACCATCCCCTCCCGCCCCATATCCCACCACCTAGAGGCAACCAACTGAATGTAATCAATTTAAATATATGTTCTTCCAGTCTTTTTATACAAACATATGTGGTTATTTTATATATATAATGTTATATCCCCTTTCCCTATGACAACATATGTTTTCCTCTCATATCTTTATTTTATAAATCTATTTTTTCATGGCCTCAGTACATGATCACAGTAATAGTCATAATTAATTGTTTCCAATTTTTCCCTAATATAATAACATCATTCTGACCACCTCTGTGACTAAAATTTTGTCTTAAAGTGAGAAATAACTCACTTTCTTAAAGTGAGAAATAACAGTACGCCCCCCCCCTTTTTTTTAATGCTCACCATACTTGTAATTACTAGTTTATTGTTGAGTTATATTGAAACTTCATTAACTGGACAGGTTAAACGGTATATTATTGCTGCTTTTGTATGCATTTACTTGACAGTAAGGTTAAATATTTTTTCAATATTATCCACTTATAGTATCTATTGTATGAATTCTCCAATTATGTCTCTTCCTAGTTTTCTACC
Source organism: Tolypeutes matacus (assembly GCA_026826555.1). Classification (NCBI taxonomy): domain Eukaryota; kingdom Metazoa; phylum Chordata; class Mammalia; order Cingulata; family Chlamyphoridae; genus Tolypeutes; species Tolypeutes matacus. The sequence goes on from JAKSZT010054458.1 coordinate 25,810,466, forward strand.
AGAGTGTATGTGCCTTTCTTATCCATTTGCATAAGCTCTATATATGGTAAAGATTTTAACGATATATCTGTTTTATTTATTACAAACAATTGTTATATGCACTGAAAAATGATTTCATAATATATTCTCTTGATAATTATGATTCCTCCCAGATTTTAAGCCTAGCTGTCACTACGTTATCTGTTCAAGCAGCCTACCTGAGAATTTGAGCCAGGATCTTCTTTTTTGGTCTTCGGTGGTACCTTTGTGTCTACGTTAGGGAAAAGAAAAGGCTGAGACATCAGATGTAAAGACAATATAGAACTGGAGAAAAAACTGTGTGTGTGTGTGTCAGGGGGTGAAGAGCCTGGGATCAGACCAGACAATTCATGTATTGGCCATGTAACTTTGACCTGGCACTTCCCTCTCTAGGCTTGCTTACTTAACTCTAAGTGAAGGGGATCTACATTAGTTAAATTCTAGATTCCATTTGTGTTTAAAAGTCTGTGATTCTTGCCTGGAATTTCTGATATAAAGGTATAACTTAATATCCCAAATATTTAAAAAACAGCTCTTTGAGGTTACCATGACTTCCACACACAAATTATCATTTTAAAAACAATCTTCCTTCTACCTTAAAAAATATGGCAATATGGATTATTATGCAGCTTCAGCATTATCCATCCTCTTATTTGGTTTATTTGAGTTAGGACATGACACAACCAAAAACTATATTCTCTATACTTACTTAAAACATTTGCATCAGAGGTGGGGTGATCCTCAACAAATTCTACAAAGTTAAGGGGGAAAATCCCAGTCTTGTCTCGAAGTTCTCCTCTGGCCCATTCCTCATTCACATACTCTTTTAGAAGAATAATTTCTCCCTCTGAGAAACTTAATTCATCCCTCTGGTCTCCAATATATTCAAACCGAGCCACACATCTTGGGCCCCTGAACAAAGAACACATTTGTAGGTTAAACTAGAAAGAAATAACTTTCCAAATGCTTTAAGATCTTCATCCAGTCTTTCAACAAATATACTAGGCACTTCTAAATGACAGTCCTTACTTTTTAGAAAGAACATATTCACTCAGAAATTTCCAGGGCACAAGGTTCAGGCAGAATTCCAGAGAAGCCGTTGGGTCATTCATGTCTTTGATCACCTTTATTTCATTAGAGTCTCTACCACCTCCATGTCTTTGTATCTTAGGGCCATAGCAATCCATAGGCCAGTCTAAATCACCTTAATCTTAAATGCACTGAGTTTAGGAAGGCTAACTCTGAGACTCTCAGGGCAAAAAAATCTGTTGCCACAGCAGAATGCAATTAGCATTAGCCAGGCATATAGTAGATGATGGGTATTCACTGAGTCAATCAATTAGTTGAATATATAGATGAATGGCCTTCAAAAATAGAAGGTAGGATCAAAACAGAAACTCAGCGTATCATCTTATAGCAGTTAAATTTTTTTTTTTACTTTATTTTGTACATTTGATAATCGAAAATATAAACAATTAAAAACTAAAAAGTAAACACAGATGAATAAATATATACATTTCTCAATAAATGTAATGGATACATATAATTTTTTTTTAATCAAACAATACGTTACACAATATATTTGGTTCATAGTAACACATTCATACAGTATTTGTCCTTTTGTGTCTGGCTTGCTCGCTAAACATAATGTCCTCGAGGTTCATCCATGTTGCCATATGCTTTACTACTTCATTTCTTCTTACAACTGCATAATATTCCATCGTGGGAATAGACCACAGTTTGTTTATCCATTCATCTGTTGATGGATACCTGGGTTGTTTCCAACTTTTGGCAATGGTGAATAATGTGGCTATGAACATCAGTGTGCAGATGTCTGTTCGTGTCATTGTTCTCATTTCTTCTGGATATATACCCAATAGTGGTATTGCTGGATCACATGACAAGTCTATATTCAACTTCTTTAGGAACTGCCAAACAGTCCTCCATAGTGGTTGTACCATTCTGCATTCCCATCAACAGTGAAGTGCTCCTATCTTTCCACATCCTCTCCAACACTTGTAGTTCTCTGTCTTTTTAATAGGGGCCATTCTGATAGGTGTGAAATGATATCTCATTGTAGTTTTGATTTGCATTTCCCTAATCGTGAGTGATGTTGAGCATTTCTCCATGCGTTTTTTTGCCATTTGTATTTCTTCTTTGGAGAAATGTTTATTCAACTCTTTCGTCCATTTTTAATTGGGTTGTCTTTTTATTGAGTTCTAACATCTCTTTTTATGTCCTAGATTAAACCCTTATCAGATATGTGATTTCCAAATATTTTTTCCCATTGAGTTGGCTGTCTTTTCACCCTTCTGACAAAGTCCTGTGAGGTGCAAATTGTTTAATTTTGAGGAGGTCCCATTTATCTACTTTTTCTTTTGTTGCACGTGTTTGGATGTGAGGTCCAAGAAACCACCACCTACTACAAGGTCTTGAAGATGTTTCCCTACATTTTCTTCTAGTAGTTTTATGGTCCTGGCTTTTATATTTAGATCTTTGATCCATTTTGAGTTGATTCTTGTATAGGGGGTGAGATAGGGGTCCTCTTTCATTCTTTCGGTTATAGATATCCAGTTCTCCCAACACCATTTGTTGAAGAGACTGTTTTTTCCCATCAGCGTGGATTTGGTAGGTTTGTCAAAAACCAGTTGACTGTATAGGTGAGGGTTTATTTCTGGATTCTCAGTTCTATTCCACTGATCGATATGTCTATCTTTATGCCAGTACCATGCTGTTTTGACCACTGTAGTTTTGTAATATGTTTCAAGGTCAGGCAGTAAAATTCCTCCAACATTGCTCTTCTTTTTTAGAATATTTTTGGCTATTCGGGTGCACTTACCCTTCCAGATGAATTTGGTAATTGCCTTCTCTAATTCTGTAAAGTAAGCTGTTGGGATTTTGATTGGTATTGCATTGAATCTATAAATCAGTTTGGGCAAGATTGACATCTTCACGATATTTATTCTTCCAATCCATGAACACGGAATGTCTTTCCATTTGTTTAGGTCTTTTAAAATTTCTTTTAGCATTGTTTTGTAGTTTTCTGCATATAGGTCCTGTACTTCCTTGGTTAAATTAACTCCTAGGTATTTGAGTCTTTTTGTTGCTATTGAAAATGGAATTTTCCTCCTGATTTCCTCCTCAGATTGTTCAGTACTAGTGTACAAAAACATTACGGATTTTTGCGTGTTGATCTTATATCCTGCCACTTTGCTGAACTCATTTATTAGTTCGAGTAGCTTTGTTGTGGATACTTCAGGATTTTCTAAATACAGAATTATGTCATCCACAAACAGTGAGAGTTTTACTTCCTCTTTTCCTATTTGGACACATTTAATTTTTTTGTCTTGTCTAATTGCCCTAGCTAGAACTTCTAGTACAATGTTGAATAACAATGGTGACAGTGGGTATCCTTGTCTTGTTCCTGATCTTAGGGGGAAAGCTTTCAACCTTTCCCCATTGAGTATGATGTTGGCTGTGGGTTTTTCATATATGCCTTTTATCATATTGAGGAATTTTCCTTTTATTCCTATCTTTTGAAGTATTTTTATCAAAAAAGGATGTTGGATTTTGTCGAATGCCTTTTCTGCATCTATTGAGATGATCATGTGTTTTTTTTCCTTCAATTTGTTAATGTGGTGTATTACATTGATTGATTTTCTTATGTTGAACCAGCCTTGCATACCAGGAATAAATCTCACTTGATCATGATGTATAAGTCTTTTGATATGCTGTTGGATTCGATTTGCAAGTATTTTGTTGAGAATTTTTGCATCTATGCTCATTAGAGAGATTGGGCTGTAATTTTCTTTTCTTGTAGAATCTTTATCTGACTTTGGTATTAGGGCGATGTTGGCTTCATAAATTGTGTTGGGTAATTTTCCCTCCTCTTCAATATTTGGAAGCGTTTAAATAGGATTGGTGTTACTTCTTTTTGAAATGCTTGGTAGAATTCACCTGTGAAGCCTTCTGGTCCTGGGCTTTTCTTTGCTGGGAGATTTTTGATGATGGGTTCAATCTCCTTGATTGTGATTGGTTTGTTAAGTTCTTGTATTTCTTGTAGCATCAGTGTAGGCTGGTTGTGTGTTTCTAGAAATTTGTCCATTTCATCTAGGTTGTCTAGTTTGTTGGCATATAGTTTCTCATAATATCCTCTTATGATTCTTTTTATTTCTGTGAGGTCATTTTTAACTTCCCCCCTTTCATTTCTGATTGTATTTATTTGCATCTTCTCTCATTTTTCTTTGTTAGTCTAGTGAGGGGTTTGTCAATTTTATTGATCTTCTCAAAGAACCAGCTTTTGGTTTTTCTCTATTTTTCTGTTCTCACTTTCATTTATTTCTGCTCTAATCTTTATTTCTTTCCTTCTGCTTGCTTTGGGATTGGTTTGCTGTTCTTTTTCTAGTTTCTCTAGTTGTTCAGTTAAATCTTTGAGTTTAGCTCTTTCTTGCTTTTTAATATAGGCATTTAGGGCTATAAATTTCCCTCTCAAGACTGCCTTCGCTGTATCCCATTACTGATTTCACTTGTAATTTCTTCTGTGACGCACCAATTATTTAGGAGTGTGTTGTTCAGTATCCACACATTTGCAAATTTCCTTTTTTCCTGTCTATTATTGATTTCTAGTTTCATTCCATTATGATCTGAGAAGGTGCTTTGTATAATTTCAATCTTTTTATATTTATTGAGAGCTTCATTGTGGCCTAGCATGTGGTCTATCCTAGAGGAAGATACATGGGCACTTGAGAAGAATGTATAACCCGCTGAGTTTGGATGCAGTGTTCTGTATATGTCTGTTAGGTCTAACTTGTTTATTATATTGTTCAAGTTCTCTGTTTCCTTGTTGACCTTCTGTCTAGTTGTTCTATCTAATGATGTGAGTGGGGTGTTGAAGTCTCCAATGATTATTGTAGAAATGTCTGTTTCTCCCTACAGTTTTGCCAGAGTTTGTCTCATATATTTTGGGGCACCCTGGTTAGGTGCATAGATATTTATGACTTATATCTTCCGGTGGATTGTCCCTTTTATTAATATATAATGGCGTTCTGTATCTCTTATAACTTTTTTGCATTTAAAGTCTGTTTTGTCTGATATTAGTATAGCTACCCTTGCTCTTTTCTGGTTACTATTCGCGTGGAGTATCTTTTTCCAACCTATCACTGTCAGCCGGTTTGTATCCCTGGGTCTGAGGTGAGTTTCTTGTAAGCAGCATATGGATGGCTCATGTTTTTTTATCCATTCTATCAGCCTGTATCTTTTGACTGGGGAGTTTAATCCATTCGCATTAAATGATATTATTGTAAATGCACTATTTACTTCCTCCATTTTATTCTTTGGTTTTCATATGTCCTCTTGTTTTTGTCTCTCTTTTTTCTCTTTTGGTTATCCTATCTGCTATTCTTTCTTCTATACTCTCCTCCAAGCCTCTCTCTCCTGTCTTTTTCTTTCAGGTTCTAAGGCTTCTTTGAATATTTTCTGCAAAGGTGGATTCTTTTTTGCAAACTCTCTTTGTGAATATTTTATACTCATCTTCATATTTGAAGGACCGTTTTGCTGGATAAAGAGTTCTTGGCTGGCAGTTTTTCTCTTTCAGTTTCCTAGTTGTATCATACCACTGTCTTCTCGCCTCCATGGTTTCTGAAGAGAAATCTGCACTAAGTCTTACTGGACGTCCCTTGTACGTGACCGTTTGCTTCTCTCTTGCTGCTCTGAGAATTTTCTCTTTATCTTTGACATTTGACATTCTGAGTAGTATGTGTCTTGGCGTAGGTCTATTTGGATTTATTCTCATTGGGGTACGGTGTGCTTCTTGGACATACAAGTTCATTTCTTTTGTGAGAGTTGGGAAATTTTCAGCTATTATTTCCTCAAATACTCTTTCTGCCCCCTTTCTCTTCTTTTCCCCTTCTGGAACTCCCTTGACACGTATGTTGTTGCGTTTTGTGTTGTCATTCAACTCTCTGAGCCCCTGCTCAATTTTTTCCATTCTTTTCTCTCTCTGCTCTTCTCTCTCTTCAATTTTAGCTGCTCTGTCTTCGGTATCACTTATTCTTTCTTCTATCATTTCAAGTCTGCTGCTGTATGCTTCAAATGTGTTTTTGACCTCACCTATTGTGTCTTTCATTCCCATGAACTCCGTTACTTTTCTGTTCAGGATTTCAAATTTTTCTTTGTGTTCACTCAATGTCTTCTTGATGTCATTTATCTCTTTAACTATATTGTCTTTCATCTCATTAATTTGATTTTGGAAATTTGTGCTCATCTCACTGATTAGTTCTCTCAAATTCTGCATCTCTTCTGGCACTTTGATGTATTCCCTTTCTTGGGCCATGTCTTCTGTTTTCTTAGTATGACTTGTAATTTTTTGCTGGTGTTTAGGCATCTGGTTAGGATGTTGTTTACTCAGATGCTCAATCTCTTTCTCTTTTATAGGGATTTAGTGGCAGGAGGCTGTGAGTTACCACAGCTCTTTGATTTTTGGCTCAACCTGGATTGTTAGGATTGCCCTGCTGGTTTCTCAAAACTGGGCACTGGACCCAGTAATTGGTTGTAGAGTCACTTCCTAGGGCCTTGGGCAGAGAGACTATAGAGGCCAGTAAAAGCCTCTCCTACTTATTTTTAATTTTCCTTTGTGCACGTCCTTGGTCGGCCAGGAGATGTCACTCTTGGGCAGCTCTCAATTCAATGCCTGGTCAGAGTGTATTTGTTGTGACACAGACCAGATCAATGTGAGAGTTTCCTGTCTGGGGGCTAAGAGCCTTGTAATTCAAACTTTCTGAGATAGTTCTCCAGTCTTCTCTGGCAACCCCCTCCCTTTTCCCAGCTAGGAAATATTTCCACTCTCCTCTGAGTCCTCAACAATCAGTCTCTGTTAGTAGAGGAGGAGATTGGGAGGTTTGTATATCTTTAGCCACTTGCAGGCTGCAAGGCAAACAATGGCGCAGCCCCACCTGGCCTGGAAGTTCTATCAGGACACAGCAGACTAAACCTGTGAGTCAAAAGCCGAGTCAGTCCCAGGCTCTCACCTGTCTCCTCTGGAGTCCCCAACAATTATTCCAGGCTAGAAGAGAGGGAGATTGCCAGGGTCAGATTTCTCCAGTCCTTCGTAGGCTCCCAGGGCAAACCATCATGTGGAAGGGTCCGTGGGGCTCCGCATCCCAAATTTGCGGGTCAGAACGTGAGTCAGCTTTAGGCTGTATCCCTCTCTCTCCCCTTTCCTGGGGTGGTAGATCCCTGGAGTCCCCTTTGTCTGTAGTCGCAGGCCCAGAGGCCAGAGAATTCTAAAGAGTGTGGGGGAGGGTGCCGGCAGCAGCAGCCGCTGCTGGTTGCAACTCACAGTTCTGTTGTTGCGATTTCCCTCTTTGGTCCCTCTGTCCTCTGGGTGGTGTGTAGCCTTGACCTGCTGTCCTAAGTCCTAGAACTTTTTCGGGGCTGTTTCAGCTTGTCCTCTAGCTATTTTTCTCAGTACTTAATTTTTCACCACTGCTTTTTTTTTTTTTTAATTCCACCCCCCTCATTGTTTGCTCTCACTGTGTGCTCTGTGTGTGTGTGCATCTTTTTTTTTTTTTTTTTTTTTTTTTTTTTGGAGGCACCCAGAACCAAACCCGGGAACTGCCATGTCGAAGGGAGGTGCCCAATCGCTTGAGCCACATCTGCTCGCTGCTTGTTGTGTCTCTCATTGTGTTTCTTCGTTGTGTCATCTTGTTGCGGCAGCTCTCTGTCTTGCTTGTTTCTTTAGGAGGCACTGGGAACCAAATCTGGGACCTCCCATGTGGTGGGTGGGTGCCCAACTGCTTAAGCCTCATCTGCTTCCATTATTTTTTAAAGATTTTATTTATCGGAACTAAACCTGGGACCTCTGATGTGGGAGGAAGCACCTAATTGCTTGAGCCACCCCCACTCCCTGCTTTGTTGTGTCTCTCATTATGTTTTCCTTGTGTCTCTTGTTGTGTCATCTTGTTGCATCAGCTTGCTGTGCCTGCCTGTCGCGTCAGCTCCCTGTCTTGCTCGTCTTCTTTAGGAGGCACTGGGAACCGGGCCTGGGACTTCCCATGTGGTAGGCAGGAACTCAATCACTGTAGCCACATCTGCTTCCTCTTAATTTTTTTTTTTCCCCCTTTTCTCTTCTTTTATTGTTTTAATATAAGCATTGAAGGCTATAAATTCCCTCTCAGCACTGCTTTTGTTATATCCCATAGGTTTAGATATGTTGTATTCTCATTTTCTTTCATCTCAAGATATTTACTGATTTCTCTTGCAATTTCTTCTCTGTCCCACTGTTTTAAGAGCGTGTTGTTTAATCTCTATGTATTTGTGAATTTTTTCTTTTTCAGCCTGTTATCAATTTCCAACTTTATTCCATTATGATAAGTATACCACTTCTTTTAAAAAATGTTTTTTGTATCTTCTTTAAAAAGGCTTCATTTCTGAGAATTGGAATAATTCTTAAATGATGTGCAATTTTGACTAAAAATAAGATAAAAGCTGGGGTTGGATGTGGCTCAACTGGTTGGGCGTCCGTCTTCCATATGGAGGGACCCGGGTTCGATCCCCGGGACCTCCTGGTAAAAAAAAAATAAAAAATAAAAATAAATTAAAAAAAAAGGTAAAAGCAGAGATAAAACTGGTATGACTTAATACCAAACCTTTGAGGAATAGAGGCTTTAGAAAGGAAGTTTCAATAGCAACAGGCTAAGGAAAAGTAATTGCCTAAAGAGAAAAGGTTGGTCCTGACTCTAATCAAATTCTGATTTAAGTAGTCTATGGATCAACAACTGTGAAAACCACTTTAAATTCAACCTGCTGACACAGGAAACACTGCTTAACAATAGGAAAAAAAACTGAACCTAAAATAGAACTCAACTATTTTGGCCTCAGAACTTTTCTTATTTGTGATAACCTTTGCATTTATTTTCTAAAGTCCTCAGGGAGCATCTCCTTATGCCTGACCTATTCAAAAGCAAGTTTACAGTCTTCAGCAGATAGTGAATTCTATTAATTTGCTCATTTAACTAGAAAATAAAGTTGCATTGTGGCAGTGTTTTAAATCACCAAAGAGTTACAATGCTGCATAAAAGGACATATAAATTCACAGAAAGGTCCCAAGACATAAAGGAAGACTCCTTTCCAACTTAACTTTTCCTTCTCTTTCTCTGGTTCCTCTTAAAAATCAAACAATAACAAATGTCTACAATTCATATTTCTATAGGGGTTAAATATTTTCCATGACAAATATATTTGAACCTTCTAAAACCTGGTTGGAGGATCAACACTAAAAGGCCTCAAGCTGAGAAGACTGTGGGAAGCATTTTGATAGACTCTGCTGTGTGGCTGTCTTTATGTCCTTTATAAATATGGAGAGTCGTACTGATGTCAGCTTCTACCAGCACACTGCATTTTCACCAGAATTTTAATCCACTAAGGTTTTTAAAACAAGTTACTCCAATAATGACAGAGATACACTGAGAATCTGAAAAATTACACATTTGAAGTCTTTAAGTTCGGTAATTCTGAATGATATAAATGCCTACCTCCTTCATATTTTGTGGAAAAGAACACAAATAAATCTTACTTAACACAGTGAGATGAAATCAGTTCTCTTCTTCCAGCTTCTCGTTCTGGTATATCAATCTAGTAAAGACAAAAGCAAGGTATAAGTTGTTATTTTTTCAAATTTTAGTAAGATAGATTTAAGATTAAAAAATTAGGAAATGCACCATTGAAATCAACCAGTTTGGCCAGGTGCTAAACTGAGTAAGTGGTACCACATATGCTAAGAAGTAAGAAATCCTGAATTTTTGTTTTGGAAAAAAAAAAATGTGTTACCTTGTAATGTAGCCTTCCTTGTGGAGCCAATAAATCCTTCTTTTGTTTGCTAGAACAAACACATTAATATCATTCTACCCCTGACTGAGATTTCTCTATCCCAGATCCTCCAAGTTGAAAACTTCAGATGAGAAAGTCTTAAGATAGAAACCAAGTGACAGGCATCTGAGCTGTCACCCATTAGCACCACAATACTCAACTCAAAGTGTTGGGAGAATTATGCAATAATTCCTTGACCCCCAAATCAAATATTTAATCAAACTTTTAGATTCTCTCCATATTCATTACTCTGGAACATTTGTTTTATTCTTTCAATGTTAACAGGGAAAGAGGAAAGGAATTAGTACTTAGCGAGCCTCTACTAAGTGGCAAGTGCTTTATGTAATACCTCATAGACAAGGTTCAGTAGAGCTGGGTTGTAATAAAATACATGGCCACAATGCACACAATCTAAAACTACTTAAAGGGAAGCGGCTGTGGCTCAATCAGTAGGGCTCCCGTTTACCATATGGGAGGCCCCGGGTTCAGTTCCCGGGGCCTCCTGGTGAAGGCAAGCCCGCCTGCACGGCGTGGTTAGCTGACCCAGCGAGCACAAGCAGCAAGGGGGGGATAAATGAATAAATAAATAAAATCTTAAAAAAAAATAAAAAAAATAAAAAAAAATAAATAAAACTACTTAAAGCTTTGAGGTTTACATTAAACAAACCAGTGCCCTTCTTGATGAATTCTAAAAGTCCTAAATTTTAAAAACTTTGAATTTTAAAAAATATGTGGGCTTAGGAATAACACATACCAAAAATGTGGTGGATTCAGTATGATTGATTTTAGCCTTATAATTGTGCTTTGTAAAGTACTGCTACGTTGGGCAAAAGAAAAATGAAGAAGAATGCTAAAACTAACATTATTCTTAATATTAATTTAAACTGGTTGGATTTCTCAAGAGAATCAGGGTATATATACAGGACAATTTTCAAGACCCACATTTTTTTTGTAATTCCAGCATCTTTAACTCATTTATATTTGAATTTTAAAATAGAGGTTCCTCTGTTACAATAGTTTTCTAAGCTTCTGATATAATGAAAAAACATTTGCTTTCCCACCCCCATAAGCTGTTAATGTTCAATTATTTAAGCTACCTTTATTGTTATTTTCCAGCATCAGTAAGTTATGTTAGGGACTAAGTCATGCTCTTCCTGTTGATATAAATGTTCAAGTGGCAGTGTGATTTTATCCCCATGTTTCATAGTCACCTGGGCTTAGCACTTAGGGCTCCATCATACCAGTCTGCTTTTGTAAATTAGGCTGTGGTAGTGAACAAAATCCTGCTGCTTTAATATAATCTTTTCTAATCAGATTTGAAATTATGTGAAAAACCATCAATTGACCACTACGTCCAATAAAAGCACTTTAGTATTTCCAAGTACATATTTTTCATAAATAGAGGAAAATGGGAATGGAAAGGATGAAAGAAAGCAAAAGTAAAATGCACTCCAAAAAAAGGACAAAGTGGAACCATAACCTCAGAGAATATTCCTTCAGGACGAGGTAGTAACATGTAATGCATGTTTGCTAAATGTCTCAAAAACTCAAAATATGTCATTAAGTGCTTAACAGTCTCTATTTGATACACCAGCTGACTGGCAGTGGTTTTTCACCTTAGGATTGCAGAGAGCATTTAGGCATTAAGTTCTAACACCCCAAAATATAATAATAGTAGTTAACCATTACCTGTACACGGAAGTGTTAAATGTTATAGGAGCATGATGTGTGCAACCTACTGTCAGATGTTTAGAAAATAGGTAGATAAATAGACAGACAGAATGATATAAAAAATATGGCAAAATGCTAATAGTTGGCAAATCTGGATATCTGGGTAAGGGTTATGTTTAAGTTCTATGTATTGTTTCTGTATTATTTTTGTAATTTTCCCATAACTCTGAAATTATTTTAGAATAAAAGTTTAAAATTAATCATTATCAATTAAACTACCCTCTATTTTTCCAATTTTTCAAACACCATATGAATCAATGGGAGAGAGAGAACTAGAATCCAAGGCTCTGGACTTCTGGTTATTTTTTCCTAACATGCACATAAGACGCACTCTCCTCTTTCACTGAGTATATGACCCATTAAAACATACATGACCCACTTACAATTACTTTGACGAAGTTGGCAGGAAATAGGCCAGTCTGGTCTCTACATTTCCCTCTGTACCAGTCTGTATCTATTTTTTCCAGAAGATAAACAATTTCTCCAGAAGTGAGGTTCAAATCATTGACTTGCTCTATAAAATAAAATTATAATTATGTATGATGAAATATCCTGGTTGCCAATTTGATTAAAGTAGAGCACAAACGAGCATTTAGTTCTGTCCACTAAGAAAGTATGCTGTATGGATTCTGAGAACAGATTATACTAATCAAATTGACTTTTAAAAACTAACATTTTTTTTTTGTATACATTGTTATAAGCTCCTTCTTTTAAGACGAAATTAAATATATTTTCCTTGCACTGATTTGTGGGAGATGGTTAAAACAACACTGTGCTTGGCCAATGAGTCCTACTGTGCCAATATAAATCCCTTGCTACCAGTCTTAATATACATTAAATAGCTTAATGGGCTTTATAAACACAGTATACTATTTTTACCATTATTCTCAATCATGCTTAAAAATCATATCAATTTGAAAATATTAGCTAAGGGATTACTACATATAGCCCTGCTGCAAGTAAAGTTACCCACACTAAAATAAAAATCAGTCTACCAAATGCATAAAAAGGAGGTTGTAAGTAACTCAGTTTATCAAAATTAATGATTACAGAACAAATTTATATTTGGATCACACAGGTAGTAGCTGAGATATGTATGTAGGTTTTACAGCACTTGGGACAAAAGAACTTCACTTTTAAATTTAGAATTAATTTGATTGCAGTTATTAATTGGCACACCCTGTTTTGAAAGAGTTAAAATGTCTACAACCAGTAGGGAATTTGTTATTTATTTAAAAGGGAAATCAGTCTCTCTTTCTCTCCCCTCTTAGTTTCAAAGGCAAGGGCATAAGCTAAGCCCTCAGGAAAAGCTGGGTGCAATCAACTCCTCCTGAAGACTGAGTGATGGGTGAGAGGACCTCTGTAGAGGGGGCGCCATGGGAGGAGACAAGGAAGGATGCCCTTGAGAGGTTAATCCAGGCAGGAGGCCCAGCCTGGGTCCCAGGGCTCTACCACTTCAGTATACTGTCTTACCTGCTGGGAAATCATGGAGTACAAGAGCGTGAGGAACATTACTGTCAACAAGAGGCTTCGAAGCGTGGCTTGGATCCTTAGGGGGAAAAACAGGGTTGTGAATGAAGTGTCCAGGAAGGATGCTGGATTTATTATTCACTCTGAGAGTATTTTTTTTTCTCATTAGAGTCCTTCTGACACAATTACATTATAAGTACAAGATGTAAACCAGGGAAGCGGATGTGGCTCAAGCGACTGAGCTCCCGCCTACCACATGAGAGGTCCCCAGTTTGGTTCCCAGTGCCTTCTGGAGAAGATGAGCAAGACAGCGAGCTGGCATGACGGGCATTTGTGGTGAGCTGATGAAGCAATGTAACGCAACAAAGGAGACAGAAAGAGGAAAGACAATGAGAGACACAACAACAAAAAAAGTAGGGAGCTGAGGTGGCTCAAGTGATTGAGCACCTCTCACCCATATGGGAAGTCCCAGGTTCAGTTCCCGGTGCCTCCTAAAGAGAAGATGAACACACAGCAAATGGACACAGAGAACAGACAGTGAGTGCAAACAATGGGGATATTAAAATAAATCTTAAAAAAAAAAAGAAAAAAAGATGCAAACCACACAGTTGTTCCAACTAAGGGAATCATTATCAAGTTGAAAAGGAATGTGTCTTTGCCAAGAGAGGACAGAAATAACTCTCAATTATCAACATTCCCCTGCGTGTTTTTTTTTTTTAACTAAGAGTTTAAAATTAAAAAAAAAAAAAAAAAATAAACCTTTTTTTTTTTTTTTTTAACAGTACCTATTCTACCTTGAATTAGGCCTCTTGACCTCCTTCCTTATCAGGGGTGACCTTTTCTTTAAACTGTGATCATGAATAAACCTTGAGGTCAGAGCCTTAGAGTTGTACCTTCAGTAGAATGGGAAAAGAAGGAAGTCCTGCAATTTATGCTCTTGCCTTTTGTATTGGAAGGAGCTAATGAACTCCCACAAAAGTATAATTCACAAAAAGTAAAACTGATTTTATTTATTACTACTTAATAGTAATAATAACTGAATGCCTTCCCTAATTTGAAATCATTACTACTTGGGATGCTGTCCTAGATTTTCCATTTAATTGGAATGGTTTATTCAATGGTAATTTTATGTAAACTAGCAAAAAGAATCCAAAATTCTCTATCCATCTAGCCAACTGCCTAGAGATTGGCTAGAGAAAGAGCAATTTTGAGGAATGACCTTTTCTTGTTGACAGGTGTTGTTTTCTTAGTTTCTCTGTATGAAGAGTTAGGCTTATTGGCATCATTATAAAATCAGATTGAAGGATATTATTTGGAGTTACAACTTACAACTCTTTGACACAGGCCAACCTGTGAAATACAAGAAGGCAGATTATTTTGCCCCTTCATGCAGTTTTATCGGTATCAATGATTCTTGTTCCCTTAGTGATATCCTAACACTTCTATTCTTCCACCCCCTCTCAGGGACATGACGCATCCTGCTGATCAGACCCCACTGAGGAATATGGTCCACTTTATCTGTTTCCACCTGGCAATACCTTTGTTCTGAATCTCTTCTGACTCTTTACCAGTTCTTTAAACCAAGATGCACCTGTGGAGGCGCAATGCAGTCCCTCAAGTTAGGTAAACTGAAATACTAATTTAAATCAACAGAGAAATGGCTAATGGCAGCTTACTTTATTAGCTTCCCAAGGTAACACTGACAATTTCTTAGAGGTTGGTTAGTGCTTTTCCCTAAATATACGAGCAACATGGAAATTTTAGGAATTGTGAGAAATTTTAGGTCTGGAGAAGCTTAAAAAATTATGATGTATATAATTTGTTATTGTGTGCATGGTTTTAAATCTTATCTGATTTATATTTGGAGAAAGGAATGACTATTCAATAAATGATGTTAGGATAGATGGCTATCCATTTGAAAAAAAATCAAAGTCAGAGGACTTCCTCACACCAAATACAAACAAATTCCAGATACAGATCTTAGCATAACAGAGGATAAAAAAACATAGCATCAACAAAACCAAAAGTTTGTTTTTGTGGCTGTGGCTGTGGCTCAAATGGTTGGGCGTCTGTCTCCCATATGGAGGGACCCAGGTTCGATCCCCGAGACCTCCTGGTTTAAAAAAAAAAAAAAAAAAAGTTGGTTCTTTGAAAAGATCAATAAAATTGACAAAGCTTTGGCTAGACTGACAAGAAAAAAAAAGAGGACACAAATAACTAAAATCAGAAATGAAAAATGAACATTACTACCCACTCCACAGAAATAAAAAGGAATATGAGGATACTATGTACAACAAATTTTTTTTAACATTTTAAACTTTATTTTGTACATTTAATAATTGAAAACATAAACAATTAAAAACTAAAAAGTAAACATAAATGAATAAATATATACATTTCTCAGTTAAATGTAATTCATATATATACATTTTTTTTTTAATCAAACAATATATTACACAATATATTTGGTTCATAGTAACGCATTCATACAGTATTTGTCCTTTTGTGTCTGGCTTGCTTCACTCATCATAATGTCCTCCAGGTTCATCCATGTTGCCGTATGCTTTATGACTTCATTTCTTCTTACAGCTGCATAATATTACATCGTGTGAATAGACCAGTTTGTTTATCCATTCATCTGTTGATGGACACATGGGATGTTTCCAACTTTTGGCAATGGTGAATAATGTTGCTATGAACATCGGTGTGCAGATGTCTGTTCGTGTCACTGCTCTCAGTCCTTCAGGGTATATACCCAGTAGCGGTATTGCAGGGTCATTTGGCAAGTCTATATTCAACTTCTTTAGGAACTGCCAAACAGTCCTGCATAGTGGTTGTACCATCCTGCATTCCCACCAACAGTGAAGAAGTGTTCCTATCTCTCCACATCCTCTCCAACACCTGTAGTTCTCTTTTTAATAATTGCCATTCTAATAGGTGTGAAATGATATCTCATTGTAGTTTTGATTTGCATTTCCCTAATCGTGAGTGATGTTGAGCATTTCTTCGATGTGTTTTTTTTGCCATTTGTATTTCTTCTTTGGAGAAATGTTTATTCAAGTCTTTGGCCCATTTTTTAATTGGGTCATTTGTCTTTTTATTGTTGAGTTGTAACATCTCTTTATATATCCTGGATATTAAACCCTTATCAGATATGTGATTTCCAAATACTTTTTCCCACTGAGTTGGCTGCCTTTTCACCCTTCTGACAAAGTCCTGTGAGGTGCAAAAGTGTTTAATTTCGAGGAGGTCCCATTTATCTACTTTTTCTTTTGTTGCACGTGCTTTGGGTATAAGGTCCAAGAAACCACCACCTACTACAAGGTCTTGAAGAAGTTTCCCTACATTTTCTTCTAGTAGTTTTATGGTCCTGGCTTTTATATTTAGATCTTTGACCCATTTTGAGTTGATTCTTGTATAGGGGGAGAGATAGGGGTCCTCTTTCATTCTTTTGGTTATAGATATCCAGTTCTCCCAACACCATTTGTTGAAGAGACTGTGTTTTTCCCATTTGCTTGGGCTTGGTAGATTTGTCAAAAACCAGTTGACTTTTGGCTATTTGGGTGCAACTTATCCTTCCAGATGAATTTGGTAATTGCCTTCTCTAATTCTGTAAAGTAAGCTGTTGGGATTTTGATTGGTATTGCATTGAATCTATAAATCAGTTTGGGCAAGATTGACATCTTCACGATATTTATTCTTCTAATACATGAACACGGAATGTCTTTCCATTTGTTTAGGTCTTTTTAAATTTCTTTTAGCATTGTTTTGTAGTTTTCTGCATATAGGTCCTGAACTTCCTTGGTTAAATTAACTCCTAGGTATTTGAGTCTTTTTGTTGCTATTGAAAATGGAATTTTCCTCCTGATTTCCTCCTCAGATTGTTCAGTACTAATGTACAAAAACATTACGGATTTTTGCGTGTTGATCTTATATCCTGCCACTTTGCGGAACTCATTTATTAGTTCGAGTAGCTTTGTTGTGGATACTTCAGGATTTTCTAAATACAGGATTATGTCATCCACAAACAGTGAGCGTTTTACTTCCTCTTTTCCTATTTGGACACATTTAATTTTTTTGTCTTGTCTAATTGCCCTAGCTAGAACTTCTAGTACAATGTTGAATAACAATGGTGACAGTGGGCATCCTTGTCTTGTTCCTGATCTTAGGGGCAAAGCTTTCAACCTTTCCCCATTGAGTATGATGTTGGCTGTGGGTTTTTCATATATGCCTTTTATCATATTGAGAAATTTTCCTTTTATTTCTATCTTTTGAAGTATTTTTATCAAAAAAGGATGTTGGATTTTGTCGAATGCCTTTTCTGCATCTATTGAGATGATCATGTGGGTTTTTTTCCTTCAATTTGTTAATGTGGTGTATTACATTGATTGATTTTCTTATGTTGAACAAGCCTTGCATACCAGGAATAAATCCCACTTGGTTGTGATGTACAAGTCTTTTGATATACTGTTGGATTCGATTTGCAAGTATTTTGTTGAGAATTTTTGCATCTATGTTCATGAGAGAGATTGGGCTGTAATTTTTTTTTCTTGTGGAATCTTTATTTGGCTTTGGTATTAGGGTGATGTTGGCTTCATAAAATGTGTTGGGTAATTTTCCCTCTTCAATTTTTTGGAAGAGTTTAAACAGGATTGGTGTTAATTCTGTTTGAAATGCTTGGTAGAATTCACCTATGAAGCCATCTGGTCCTGGAGTTTTCTTTGCTGGGAGATTTTTGATGACGGATTCAATTTCCTTAATTGTGATTGGTTTGTTAAGTTCTTGTATTTCTTGTTGTGTCAGTTTAGGTTGGTTATGTGTTTCTAGAAATTTGTCCATTTCATCTAGGTTGTCTAGTTTGTTGGCATATAGTTTCTCATAATATCCTCTTATGATTCTTTTTATTTCTGTGAGGTAATTTGTAATTTCCCCCCTTTCATTTCTGATTGTATTTATTTGCATCTTCTCTCTTTTTTTCTTTGTTAGTCTAGCGAGGGGTTTGTCAATTTTATTGATCCTCTCAAAGAACCAGCTTTTGGTTTTGCTGATTTTCTCTATTGCTTTTCTGTTCTCATTTTCATTTATTTCTGCTCTCATCTTTATTATTTCTTTCCTTCTTTTTGCTTTGGGATTGGTTTGCTGTTCTTTTTCTAGCTTCTCAATTTGTTCAGTTAAATCTTTGAATTTAGCTCTTTCTTGTTTTTTAATATAGGCATTTAGGGCTATAAATTTCCCTCTCAAGACTGCCTTCGCTGTATCCCATAAGTTTTGATATGTTGTGTTCTCATTTTCATTTGTCTCAATATATTTACTGATTTCACTTGCAATTTCTTCTTTGACCCACTGAATATTTAGGAGTGTGTTGTTCAGTCTCCACACATTTGCAAATTTACTTTTTTTCCTGTCTGTTATTGATTTCTAGTTTCATTCCATTATGATCTGAGGAGGTGCTTTGTATAATTTCAATCTTTTTATATTTATTGAAAGCTGTATTGTGACCTAACATGTGGTCTATCCTGGGGAAAAATCCATGAGCACTTGAGAAGAATGTATAATCTGCTGAGTTTGGATGCAGTGTTCTGTATATGTCTGTTAGGTCTAACTTGTTTATCATATTGTCCAAGTTCTCTGTTTCCTTGTTGATCTTCTGTCTAGTTGTTCTAGCTAATGATGTGAGAGCGGTGTTGAAGGCTCCGACGATTATTGTAGAAATGTCAATTCTCCTTTCAGTTTTGCCAGAGTTTGTCTCATATATTTTGGGGCACCCTGGTTAGGTGCATAGATATTTATGACTGTTATATCTTTCTGGAGGATCGTCCCTTTTATTGATATATAATGGCCTTCCACATCTCTTACCACTCTTTTGCATTTGAAGTCTGTTTTGTCTGATATTAGTATAGCTACCCTTGCTCTTTTCTGGTTACTATTCGAGTGGAGTATCTTTTTCCAACCTATCACTGTCAGCCGGTTTGTATCCCTGGGTCTGAGGTGAGTTTCTTGTAAGCAGCATATGGATGGCTCATGTGTTTTTTATCTATTCTGTCAGCGTGTATCTTTTGATTGGGGAATTTAATCCATTCACATTCAATGATATTATTGAAAATGCACTATTTATTTCCTCCATTTTATTCTTTGGTTTTCATATGTCCTCTTGTTTTTGTCTCTCTTTTTACTCTTTCGGTTATCCTTTCTGCTACTCTTTCTTCTATACTCTCCTCCAAGCCTCTCTCTCCTGTCTTTTTCTTTCAGGTTCCAATGCTTCCTTTAATATTTCCTGCAAAAGTGGAGTGAATTCTTTTTTGCAAACTCTCTTAGTTTCTGTTTGTTTGTGAATATTTTATACTCACCTTCATATTTGAAGGACAGTTTTGCTGGATAAAGAATTCTCGGCTGGCAGTTTTTCTCTTTCAGTTTCCTAATTGTATTATACCACTGTCTTCTTGCCCCCATGGTTTCTGAAGAGAAATCTGCACTAAATCTTACTGGACGTCCCTTGTACATGATGGTTTGTTTCTCTCTTGCTGCTCTGAGAATTTTCCCTTTATATTTGACATTTGACATTCTGAGAAGTATGTGTCTTGGAATAGGTCTGTTTGGATTTATTCTCATTGGGGTACAGTGTGCTTCTTGGACATGTAAGTTCATTTCTTTCATGAGAGTTGGGAAATTTTCAGCTATTATTTCCTCAAATACTCTTTCTGCCCCTTTTCCTTTCTGTTCCCCTTCTGGAACTCCCATGACATGTATGTTCTTGTGTTTTGTGTTGCCATTCAACTCTCTGAGCCCCTGCTCAATTTTTTCCATTCTTTTCTCTCTCTGTTCTTTTCTCTCTTCAATTTTAGCTGCTCTGCCTTTGGTATCACTTATTCTTTCTTCTATCATTTCGAGTCTGCTGTTGTATGCCTCAAATGTATTTTTGACTTCACCTATTGTGTCTTTCATTCCCATGAATCTGTTACTTTTCTGCTCAGGATTTCAAATTTTTCTTTGTGTTCACTCAATGTCTTCTTGATGTCATTTATCTCTTTAACTATATTGTCTTTCATCTCATTAATTTGATTTTGGAAATTTGTGCTCATCTCACTGATTAGTTCTCTCAAATTCTGCATCTCTTCTGGGACTTTGCTTTATTCCTTTTCTTGGGCCATGTCTTCTATTTTCTTAGCATGGCTCATAATTTTTTGCTGGTGCTTAGGCATCTGGTTAGTTTGTATTTTCCTTAGATGCTCTATCTCTTTCTCTTTTATGGGGTTTTACTAGCAGGAGGCTGTGAGTTACCACAGCTTTTTGATTTTTGGCTTAACCTTGATTGTTATGATTGTTCTGCTGGTTGCTCAAAACTGGGCACTGGACCCAGTAATTGGTTGTAGAGTCACTTCCTAGGGCCTTGGGCAGGGAGGCTATAGAGGCCAGGAAAAGCCTCTCTTACTTATTAATTTTCTTATGTGCACTTCCTTGGTCTGCCAGGAGATGGCACTTATTGACAGCTCTCAATTCAATGCCTTGTCGGAGCATATTAGTTGTGACACAGACCAGATCAACGTGATAGAGCTTCCTGTCTGGGGGCTAAGAGCCTTGTAATTCAAACTTTCTGAGATAGTTCTCCAGACTTCTCTGGTAGCGCCCCCCTTTTCCCAGCTAGGAAATATTTCCACTCCCTTCTGAATCCTCAACAATCAGTCCTTGTTCGTAGAGGAGGAGATTGGGAGGTTTGTATATCTTTAGCAGCTTGCAGGATGTAAGGCAAACAATGGCACAGCCCCACCCGGCTTTGAAGGGCTCTCGGGACAGGGCAGACCAAACCTGGGAGTCAAAACCAGGGTCAGACCCAGGCTCTGTCTCCCCTCTTCTGTGGAGTCCTCAACACTTAGTCTAGGCTAGAAAAGAGGGAGGTTGCGAGGGTCGGATTTCTCCAGTCCTTCCTGGCTCCCAGGGCAAACTGTGGTGTGGAAGGGTCCGTGGAGCTCCACATCCCAAATTTATAGGTCAGAACCTGAGTCAGCCTAAGGCTGTGTCCCTCTGTCTCCCCTTTCTAGGAGGGGTAGATCCCTGAAGCCCCCTTTGTCTGTGGTCGCAGGCCCAGAGGTCTGAGAAATCTAAAGAGTGTGGGGGAGTGTGCCGGCAGCAGCAGAAGCTGCTACTTCCAACTCAAGGTTCCGTCGTTGCGATTTCCCTCTTTGGCCCTCTCTCCTCTGGGTGGTGTGCAGCCTTCAGCTGTTGTCCTAAACCTTAGAAGATCTTTTTCGGGGCTGTTTCAGCCTGTCCTCTAGCTATTTTTCTGTGTCTTACTAGGCCCTGTACAACAAATTAGATAACCTAAATAAAATGGACAAATTCCTAGAAACACACAAACTACCTATACTGACTCTAGAAGAAATAGAAAATATAAAAAACAAATAAACAAAAATAACTAGTAAAACCTCCCAACAAAGAAAAGCCCATGACCAGATAGCTTCCAGGGGAATTTTATCATATATTCCAAGAAGAATTAACACATATCCTGCTCAAACTTTTTCAAAAAATTGAAGAGGGAACACTCCCTAACTGATTCTATGATGTCGACATCACCCTTATATCAAAGCCAGATAAAGATGCCACAAGGAAAAACAATTACAGATCAATATCCCTTATGAATATAGATGCAAAAATTCTCATAAAATACTAGCAAACCAAATCCAACAGCACTTAAAAGAAATATACAATATGATCAAATGGGATTCATCCCAGGTATGCAAGTCTGATTTCAGCAAAAGAGAATCAATAAATTTAAAACACTACATTAACAGAATGAAGGGAAAAAAAATACATCTCAATTGATGCAGAAAAGACATTTGACCAGCACCCCTTCTTGATAAAAACACTTAGAAAACTGGGGGCATATGTGGCTCCAGTGACTGAGCTCCCATCTCCCACATAGGAGGTACTGGGAACCACATGAAGATTTGGTTCCTGGTGCCTCCTGAAAAAACAAAAATGAACAACAAGCAAAAACAAACGAATAAGCCAACTCAGGAAGCCAATGTGGCTCAGTGGTTGAGTGCCAGCTTCTCACGTACAGGGTCCTGGGTTTAAGCCCTGGTCCCTAGTACCTAAAAAACAAACAAACAGAAAACTAGGTATAGAAGGAAACTTCCTTAACCCGATAAAAGGCATCTCTGAAAAACTCAGCGC
Organism: Tolypeutes matacus; assembly: GCA_026826555.1. Classification (NCBI taxonomy): domain Eukaryota; kingdom Metazoa; phylum Chordata; class Mammalia; order Cingulata; family Chlamyphoridae; genus Tolypeutes; species Tolypeutes matacus. Next base: position 25,832,720 of record JAKSZT010054458.1, read on the forward strand.
AAACATTATACTCAATGGTGAAAGTCTGAAAGTTTTCCCTCTTAAGATCAAGAAGAAGACAAGAATGCCCACTGTCTCCACTGTTATTTAACACTGTAATGGACATTCTAGCCAGAGGAATTAGGCAAGAAAAAGAAATAAAATTAGAAAGTAAGTAGTGAAACTTTCCCTATTTGCAGATGACATGATCCTATATAAAGAAAATCCTGAATAATCCAGAACAAAGCTACTAGAACAAATAAATGAATTCAGCCAAGTGGCTGGGTACAAGATCAACACCCTAAAATCTGTAGTATTTCTATTCACTAGTAATGAGTAACAAGAAGAAATCAAGAAAAAAATTCCATTTATAAGAGCAACTAAAAGAATCAAATTTCTAGGGATAAATCTAACCAAGGATGTAAAGGACTTGTACACAGAAAACTACAAAGCATTGCTGAAAGAAATAAAAGAAGACCTAAATACATGGAAGGACATTCTGTGTTCATGGACTGAAAGACTAAATATGTTAAGATGCAAATTCTACCCAAGGTGAATCACAGATTCATCGTAATCCCTATTAAAAAAAAAACACAATTTTGACTTTATCATGAAATAAATGACAACCAACACAATGGTAGAGAAACTACATATATGATAAGAGTTTAAATACTCACAATATATAAAGAAATCCTACAACCAAGAACAAAAAGACAAACAACCCACTTAAAAAATGGGCAAACCACTTGAGTAGACATTTCTCCAAAAAAGATATAGAAATGACTAAAAAGCACATGAAAAGAGGCTCAACATCATTAACCATCAGGGAAATAAAGATCAAAACCATAATGAGTTGCCATTTCACACCCACTAGGAATGGCTACTATTAAAAAATAAACAAACGAAAAACAGAAAATTCCAAGAATTGGAGAGGATGTGGAAAAATATGAACACTTGTTCATTGCTGGTGGGAATGTAAAATGGTACCACTGCTGTGGTGGACAGTTTGAAAAGTTTAGTAGAGAATTACCACATGACCCAGCAATCCCACTTGTAGATATGTACCCAAAAGAATTTTAAAGCAGGGACACAAACAGATATTTGTATACTGATGTTCACAGTGCCATTATTCACAATTGCCAAAAAAGATGGAAGTAACCCATATGTCCATCAACCAATGAAAGGATAAACAAAATGTGGTATATTCACACAATGGAATATTATTCAGCCATAAAAAGGAATGAAGTTCTGATACATGTGACACATGAATGAAACTTGAAGACATCATATTGAATGAAATAAGCCAGACACAAAAGAACAAATATTGTGTGATCTAACTGATAGGAAATAATTCGAATAAGCAAACTCATAGAGTCAGAAACCAGAATATAGGTTGCCAGGGTTAGTGGTCCAGGAAGGGAATGGAAAATTAAGGCTTAAAATGTACAGAGGTTTTTTTTTTTCTTTCTAATCCTAGGTTTATTCAATACAATTCTTTCATTCTACACAACAAAGTACAAACACAACATCACCTAAAATGCTACAAAACTCAAAAATAGAAACTTTACAGTACTGACTGTACAATAAAAGCCCCCCAAAAAACAATGTACACTTTGCAAATTTAACCTGCAAGACCGCCAAGACTAATGGCCGCAACAGTGGCTCCATGATGACCCGGCTGAGCTGCTGAGCTGGCTCTCCAGCTGCTCACCAATTTCTGGGATGGAGATTTTTTTTTTTTTCTTTTTTTAATTAATTTATTTTTTACTGTGGGTAAAAATCAAAATTTTCACAATACATACCAATATTTGTAAAATGATATATAAATATATATGCATATATGTGCATTTGCTTACAAAAATGTTATTTATATATATATAAATATATTTTAAGAGGTGCTTAGATTACCCAAAATATTACACGGAACTCACTGGGATTCCCATGTTGCCCACCTCCCACACCTCCCACCACATCCCACATAAACATCTCCCACAAGTGTGGCCCACCACCCTCAATAGACTTACACATCCTGGGGCCTTCCCACCAACCATAGACCACAGTTCACATAGTAGACCACACTCTCTCCCACACAGTTCTGAGTGGTATGTGCTGATTTAAAATGGGCTACATCCGTTGCCACAACGGTACTCAGGACAACCTCCAAATCCCAAAGAAGCCCCTGTATTTCAACTGCTCGTCCCCTCCCTGCCCCAAAAGTGTCAAGTGGCCACTGGCTCCACCTCATTGTTATAATTTCTTCCATTGCTAGAATCACCATATGTGTACAACAGAATACCATCAAGTCCACTCTAGTCCATAGTTCTTCCCCCAATCCTGAGGGGACTGGGATGGTGATGTCCACTCCACCTCCAAGTGAGAGAGGGCTTATATCCCATGGATATGGTGGGTGGGATGATCCTGCCTGCAGATGCAGGCCCTCTCTATTCCCTGGGATGGCCGTTGCCCATCGTTGTCTCCTCGCCAGGTGACTTGGATGAGTCCATTGAGCTGTAGGGTAGGAGTTGCAGCTCCACCGAGATTCCACACACACCCAGCACATAGGTAGGCCAGAGGCTCCAGTCTCTGGAAGTATACCTAAAAACTTCAGCATCACATATAGGTTTGAATAGAAGGGACTGATGAACCATATGCAGGGAGGACTTATTTGAGTCCAATTCTGTCACTCTCAGGAGCACAGATTCCAAAATAGAGCCCACTGATAAGGCATCAGTCTCTGGGGCTATCCCCCCTTATATAGGACCTGGGTGTCTCCAGAGCTCTCAGGAGCCCCTCTGTGTGGGGTGATAGGCACTTAGATGTTCTATGAGCTCCTACTGAGGTGTGCGTAAGCGTTACAGAGATGAAGATTTTGGATGTGTGTGAGCACATGTAAGGAAACATTCATACCAACTAATGCAGGGCGAGAGAGGGGCTCTTCTTGGGATGTTCTGACCCTAGGGGTCGGGAGGGGACTTGAAGCAGGGGTACTGGGCAGGGCCAGCAGGAAGGGCAGCTGCACAGGTGCTCACCCACGTCCTTGAAGGGTCCACCACATGGCCGCAGGCCATTTGGGGAAAGGAGAAGTACCCGGGGAGGGGCAGCACCAACACCTTGCAGCTTCGCTTGCTGTCCCTGCTCGCTCTGCCTCTGAACCATCTATCTCTGGAATTGGGAAATGGTGAGCTTTCTAGCCAGAACCACTGGAAGGCATCTTTATAGGCACAACCCCAAACCAACACTTCTCCAGGCCAGACTTGGCATCCAGAGGAGATTGCTGCATTACCAGCCTGCCCCTGAGCTAGGGATTTCCTTTCCTACCTAGTCTCCTTTTGCTAGAAAAAGTGACAAAACTGAGTTGGAATGGATGTAAGTTTCAGGGGCCGGGAGCTTCTGCGGACGGCCCTGCTTTATTGTGAGGGGTTAGAGCTGGAGTGGCTTCTGTGGTGGCGGCGGCTAGGGTACTGGGATTGCGGGTGCACAGGCGACCTGTGCCTGGGGGAGCGGGACCTTCTCCTCATCCGTGGGGGTGACCTGCGTCACATGGGAGGTGGTGGCAGCTTTCTCCTGGGAGGGCCGGAACACGGGGGTTGTGACCGAGGCCAGCGGGCCAGCACAGCGGTGGCAGTGATCTCCTGCCTTCTATCTGTTCTCTATCCATGTGTTTCAGCGCCTTCTCAGCTTCATCTGGGTTCTCAAACTCAGCATAGGCATAGCCTTTGGACAGATCGGGATGCATCCTTTCCACGGGCATGTCAATCATTTAAATTTTCCCCTGGGGGAAAATATCTCCACGATGTGATCCTTGGTCACATTCCAGATGAGTCTCCCAATGTGCACTTTGGTGGGTTGAGGGGAAGGACTCTACCTTTTCCTTTCCTTTTCATCTCTTTTGGGTGGTTGGGATTTGGAGCAGGAACCCCCGCCAATATTCATGTCTGTGCCAAAAAGAACTCAGAGCCAGAGGAGCTGCTGGAGCTGGAGACAGAGCTGGAGGCAGAGCTGGAGCGAGACCTGGTACTGCTGCTACCACTGGAAGCACCGCACCTCTTTCGAGTTTTGTCCCTGCCACGATCCTTTTTGCTTAACTCCTTGGTGGCCCCTTTACCTTTGGTGATCCTTGGACTTCTCATCAGAGCAGTGTTTGCACTTGGTAGGAGAAGAAGCCCTAGTGGTGGACTTTTTATTTTCTTTGACTCCTAGCACGTTCTTCTTTTTCACTCCTGATAAATGCATTCTCCCCTTCTGAAGTGTTCAAAGCGGCAATGGTGCCTCACTTATCTGAACTCTCACTCCTAACTTAATTCTGAGAAACAATCCCTAATTGATTATAATTTACACCAAAGTGCAGCATCTTCCCGCAGCCTACACCTCCTTCTGCTCTCCTCAGCTGCCCAGGCTGGCGCCCTGTACAGAATTTCTGTTTGGGCTGATGGAAAAGTTTTGGTAATGGATGATGGTGAGGGTAGCACAACATTGTGGATGCAATTATCATCATTCAATTATATATTTGAATATGGTTAAAAGGGATAATTTTACTTGTATGTGTTACTAGAATAAAAATTAAACAAACAAAAAACAAACCATAGGCCCGTTCAACACAAACATTGAACCCTAAGTTAAACCATGGACCATAGTTAATAAGCACAATTACAAAAAGGTTCTTTCATCAATTGTAATAAATATCCCATACCAATGCAAGGAGTTAAGAATAGGGTGGTATATGGAAACTCTATATTTTCTACATGCTTTTTCTGTAAACCTCCAGCTTCTCCCAATTAAAACAACAATAACAAAAAAACCCAACCAAGCATGGGAGGGAACAGGAGGGAGAACTGTGACTTCTGCACCTCAATTACATTTTCCCTACTCTGTGTTCATGAATGGATCTCCCTGGCTGCTCATCGTCCTAGTTTGGCAGATGAAGGGCAAGAGGGACAGGCTAGCCGGGGCTGCCTGCAAGGGACTGGGACAGTTTAGACCACGTCATCAGGGTGGGTATCTGGTATGTAAATCTATCTCAAAGCTCATTCTAATATGAATATAATTGCTAATACAAATGGGCAAAACTAAAAATAGGTATTATTTACTGTTCACTCACTATGTGCTATTCATTGTATTAAATTCCTTATATGTATTAGCTCATTTAATTTTTAAACATCTTTATTGAGATTTAATTCACTTACCATAAAATCCACCCATTTAAAATGTAAAGTCCAATGGTTTTAGTATAAGCACAGAGTTATACAAGCATCACTACATTAGAGTATTCTCACCACCCCCAAAAGAAATCCCCTGGCCATAAGCAGTCGCCCCATAACCTCCTCTCCTCAGTCCTAGGCAACCACTAATCTACTTTCTTTCCCTACATATTTCCATTCTGGACTTCTCATATGAAGAGAAAAATTCAATATGTTACTCAATTCTAAAAACAACTCTGTGAGGAATAAGCATACTTATTTTATACATTAGCAGAAAAAAAAAAAAGTTTAGAGGGGAGCGGATGTAGCTCAAGTGGATGAGTGCCTGCTTCCCATGCATGAGGTCCCAGGTTCAGTCTTCGGTACCTCCTAAAAACAAACAAAAAACTCAATTTTCATTGGGGAGCAGATGTAGCTCGGAAATTGAGTACCTGCTTCTCATGTACGAGGTCCTAGGTTCAGTCCCAGTACCTCCTAAAAAAAAGAAAAAAATGTTTAGAGAGATTAAATAAATGGTTTAAGGTGCTAGAAGGGGAACTCAACCCAACTCCACAAAACCCAAGTCCGTGTTCGCACCATGTATTAGTCAATCAACTTCAACCAGTAATGTTCAATTTTCTGTTTATTAAGGTAGGGGAAAATAGAACACATTTTTAGAAATCTTTACCTTAAAACTAGGCTTTCAAATAGGTACATTTCATTTTTCTAAAAAAATATAATGATGGCCATTGGCCCAGAAGCCTAAGGAAGACTTTATTTCAGTATCACCCATAGATGGCCATTGGAGGCCAACTTTCTGCAAGCCGGTAGTACAAGGAGAGTATAGTAATGCTTTAAGTGGAAAAAACTCTGGACTGTTATAGAAGAGTAACTTCTAATTTTTTTTAAGGTTCTATTTTTCGCAAAGGAAAGCTTTTGGCAGTATAACTCCCACTGTCACTCGCTAGTGTGTTCTGACAGAGGAAGGACAACTATGACAGATGGATAACATTGTATCAAAAAATAGAGAAAATGAATAATAGAAGAGTTTTTCTTGCGTGAACTGAAGTTAGAATTTTTTTTTTTTTTTTTTTTTTTTTTGAGGTATCAGGGATCGAACCAGGACTTCATCCATGGGAAGCAGGTACTCATCTGCTCCCCAGAATTTTAGATATCCTAGCTGCAACTAGCTTCACAACATACCTTTGGCTCTAAAATACAAATTTTTAGTTTCTTGGAAAACTTCAAAAGATAAAGTGCCTCTAAGAAGAAAGAATTGGACCAGATTATGAAAAGTAGGATGAATGGCAAACCAAATATTTTACTTGGGTTAAATGTTTGGTGGTATTATTTTTCATGTTTACTACAATAACTGACAGTGAAATTTAAATGGATAACTTAGGAAATTCTTAAAAACATACCTCCACAAAATTCTAAATGGCATTTTCCTTGCTAAAATGACCTCTAATAATCACTGTATTCCCCCAGGCTCCATAAATTTGTTAGGCCCAAATTGTTACCTGAAGTCACTGGATTACATTTCATTTCATTATTTTATGAGCTTTAATCAGAGAGATTAGGTTTACACTAAGTTTAAATCTTAAAGGGAAGTACTTTTTATGCCAGACATAGCATTTATAGGGCCCCCCTTTAAAAATAATTATCCACTCTGCTAGGAAACTAATCTCTCCCACTTTGGTAAACATGTTTACATTACTTAAAAAATAAACAGCTCTCACAGTTGAAAATTAATGACTGAGTGCTCTGGTTGCTTTAAGTCAGCATGATATGAAGAAGGCAAAACCCGTGACAGTCACTCTGTGTATCAAAGTGATTAGTATGACAGTGGCAAGTCCCTTAGAAGTAATTTATTCCTAAAATGGAACAAAACACTACTGTAATTTTTACTCTGGCTAAAATAAGCATGCTAATAAAAACCTGAGGATGAGATATAATTAATAGCGCTATGAAATGTACTGCCATGTGTGATTTATAAGGGCTGCACAATATTAATTCCTTACTTTTGGTCTGTTTCTAAGATGTTCATCAAGTGGGGTGATAATCTTCATCTGAGACAGGTGAACTCGGGCAGTCTCTTCTCCCTTCTGGCATTCCAAATAATTATTTTCAGCCTGCTCCAGCATCACAAGTACGTCCCCATGCTGTAAGGTACAACACCACTCACTGAAGCAATTATTATTTAATAAAACATTATTATATTTTTTCACATTTTAATCTTTGGAGCCTCAAGCATTTAATAATGTGCCATAGCAGTAACAGAGGCCAGCAATTTTTCACATTAGTCAATAAAGAAAGAGCCCTTCTTTACCTTACAAGAGAAGTTTCCGGGGTTTTGTGAGACAATGTCTTCATTGGCAATTCCATGAGGCACAGACAGCTTAAATGTAAACCAATAAAAGGATTATTCTCAAATAACCTCCTCATAAATTACTGATCATCTGGGGATTTGGCATGTATGCCTAAAATGCAGCTCCTCCAGCAGTTAAACTCTTTATCTGGCTTCTTCATGCTCTAGACCTAGTGGGACCTTCCATTTTGCACAGATTCTAAAAGCTCCTGGGGTGTGGGGTTGAATGCACAGGACCACAAGGCCTTAGTGTGGCATCAGGTCCCCTCTACCAACCACAGCCAGGAAGCTCTGTTCTACAGGGGACGGCCCACCAGGTCCCCTGGGCATGTGAAAGATAGCTAGTCAGTAACTGGCCTCAGACTCTTGTCAAGGCACAGCTTTAAGACAGGGTTCTCAGCTGTTGCCATTTGGAGGCTGAAAGAGCCCTCTGTGTAGCGTCTGGCCGACTGCCTCCATTCGCACTGAACCTTCTCTTCTCCCAGAGTCTTTCAGAGACCAAGTGTCTGACCCCCGCCACTTCTGGTCCATTCAGCTCAGTCTGACCTTAGAATGTTTTTTTTTTACAGATGCATGCTGCCCTGGTTGGTTTTAGTGGATCAGTGCAGGTCAGAGGGCTTATACAATTTGAAAGGCATACCCAGGAAGTTTGATCATACAAGCTCATTTCCAACAAGGAAAAGGAGAACACCAGGGCCCTTGAATCACTCAGGGGTAAAGACACAGAGTACAGTGGTGTGACCCTTTACACTGAGTGGGGTGGTGATGCTTACCCACATGTGTCAGAGGCCTGGGGCTCCCACTGCACCCAGATTTCAAGTTAGGTTTGCCCATTTGAGGCCAGTATTAAATGGTAAGGTAGCCATGAGAAAAATGAGGGACTTAAATAATTATTTCATAATGAGGCACCATCATTTTGAATTTATTAATTTCTTTGAGTTCCTCAAATGCCTTACTGACATTACACAGCTATGCTTAGAACCATAAGTGAAATCTGGTGCCCCCTGCATGAGGCTCTTAACATGGAATGGCCAAAGCAAGTAGACGCTTAGAAGTAGTAATACTATGCTCTAGTATGGCATAATGGCTGAGTGTGGACCCCACCATGAACTGGCTTTGTGATCCTGGGCAAATTACTTAGTTAGTGTGCCTTATTTTCCTAGTGTGTACAATGGGGAAAATAATAATATCTACTTCAAAGAGTTGGTGTGTAGATTAAATGTTATTTAATCTATATAAAGTGCTTAGAACAGTGCCTTATAATTAATACTCAATAAAAACACCAGCTAAAATTTTTATATTTAAGTAATCTATCCCAAAGAGCTCCCTGGGTTTTAAGCAATTGAAATTTTATCTGTTTAAATGAATATGAATACATAAGAATATAACACCTCCTTCTTATCTAGCTATACCCTTCTCTAAGGAGGATTTAAAAAAAAACTCCAAGCAGTTTAAAGTAAAAAGATTTTCTGGGCTCAATGATGGAAACATAAAACAATATACAACTATTAATTGCTGCTCTTGTTAAGAGATACTGTCATACAATTGTCCTGTTTTTTTTTGATCATTTTTATTTGTTCTAGATTTTACCAGGCTAACCTGGTCAAAGCAGAGAGCACATCAACTCTGTTTTTTCAACTACTGCAAATAGAGATAAAGGTTTTAGATCATATGATGAGAAAAACATTCAAGGAGAACAAAATTAATATCTCAGCTATCTCAATTATTGATGAAAATGTCTGAATGTTAACTATTAAATGGGCCATGATAATTAGGCTTAAGAAAGGGGAAAAAGAGGGAAAACCATCCATCTTAATAAAAACTTTCTACTTCATTTTAACTTTTACCTAGTGGCAAGGCAGCAGCAGTAAATTATAATATCTGTCAGAGTTGCTCTCATTATTATAATCTACTGAGCTAAGTTTTCCAGAGTTTCTGTTTAGTCAAGCCAGAGAGCAGGTTATAATCCCTGTCTGCCTTATTCACTTTCCCTATATTTCTCCTAATAATGAAACCCTACATTAAAGACATAGGTTTTACTATGGCCTACTTATTTCTAAACTGCACTTGGGGTCAAGTGGTAATTCTACATTTGCGTCATCATGTATTTCTAAGAAACAATGTCATCTTCTAAATACTTTAGAATAAACCTCTTGACCACAGACATGTTTAAACCTAAATTTACCATGTATTTCCTGTAGAGAGGGTGCCCTGGTTTGGGGCGAGGGGGTAGCACCGGATCTTGATTTCTTAAGACCTGACTCTTGGCTTTTGAGAGCGCAGATGCCAAGTTACTTTGTTTTTTCTGAAGATCCATGTCAGAAGAGGACCTACTAAAGGGCAGTTTTTTATGCGATGCTCTGGTTGCAGGAAGTTTGGGGGGAGGTGGTCTCTCAGGGGCCGCCTTGGGAGGAGGCTGTCGAGCTGGTACAACTTTTCCATTTATGGGTCTGAAAGTCAATGCAGAAGCCATGAGTCAAGTTTTGACTGGTATTAGGGTTTGTCTTTTTTTTTTTTACAGACACACGTGTACAGACACACACACATACACAAACTCAGCTTTCTGCTAGAGGAACACAATTTCCCTGAAACATGCAGGGTATGCTATTTTCATGCAAATGACCGCTGCATTAAACACTGTATTATTAGAGGAAATACCATGATGTTCCAGCTTCCTCTTACCTTGCACTAGAGATTCATTAGTTCAAGACAAACAAGCACTTACTCTTATGAGCTCTCTAAGGCCCCATTTGCCCTTAAACATACCACGGCTACTTTAGGAAACTAAGCACTTTCTACCCAATACAAGGTCTCAGATGAAAAGCTTATAATAAGATATGAGGTGTCTGGGCTAGGGTCTTGAACATGATTAGAAAAGGAACATCAAAATCCTCTAATATTCATGCTATACGAATTACTATTAAAACTCTAATTTAGATTAATAGAAAGAAAGCTAGTTCTGGAAATGAACTAGGACAGTTATTATTTGAAAGCCTTTCCTTAGTCCCTATGATAAAAATAAGATCCAGCATAATAACGTCTTCTGATAGCATCACAGCCTTTTGTCCAAAGAGCTCTGAAACTCAGTAGGGCAGATCACCTCTGAGCTCACAAGGCCTGTCTCTCTTTGGAAATACCAAATCCCAGGCTGGTCTCTCATAATGGGAAGGATGTGTGTGCATGTGTGTGCAGACATTCCAGAAGTAGAGTTGTTCCAGGTTCAGGAGCGAGTCTTTGTTTGTTTGTTTGTCTGGGGAAAAGAAATATAGATCCATGTTTGTGCTCTGGGAGGTTTGGATTGTGTTAAAAGGAAGAAGGAGCATCTCCTATCACCTATTAGGAGCAGACTATGGGTTAGTGGCCTGGGTAAAAATGAGTTTAATATATCTCTAAAAGAAGTACAAAGGTCAGAACTCATCTTGATGATAGAAAAGAGAGTTAGGTCTTCAGGTCTCCCCATACTTACATACCTTGGTGGCAACCTGGGGGGTCCTCGCACGGAACCTCCTGTCTGACCAGCCTGCTCAGATTCCTGCAAGTATTGGAGAATGCTTTTTAGGTAAGGTTAATCTGAAACAAAAGCTTGCCAAGAGTAATTTGGGACAGGTTTTTGGTTGGATCAATAAATGGAAATAAGCCGAGGTTTAGGAAGTAGCTTAAAAAAGATTTTTATCGTAACAATATTAAACTCATTACCTCAATTATCCATGTCCCAATACAAGTGAAAACACTGAGAGGAAGAAGCCCTGTTGTGGCTCACAACCATCCCATTGCACGGTTACATACCCAGAGGATTCATGAGGTATTCAGGATGCTATTTAATCATGATAGGTTACACAGTAACAATTTAAGCAGGCCCCACAAGGAATTAAAAAAATAAAAATAAAAGAAACGTAGGGTCTTTACTCATCCCAGGATAGCACATAAGACAAGCGTTATTCCTTAGTTTAAAAATATAATGGTTAAACTACAATGTAAACTATGGTCCATGCTTAGTGGCAATGTTCCAAAATGTGTTCATCAATTTTAACAAATGTACCATGCTAGTGAAGGATGTTGTTGATGTAGGAAAACAAGGGAGGGGTAGGGAACGGGGCATATGGGAATCCCCTATACTTTTTGGGGAAAAAAAAAAGAAAAAAGTATATTAAAAAAAAATATATATATATATATATATATACACACACACACACACACACACACACAATGGTTAAAAACAAGTGGGTGAGGGGCAGGTGTGGCTCAGTGGTTGAGCGCCTTCTTCCCATGTATGAGGTCCTGGGTTCAATCTCTGGTATCTCCAAAAACAAAACAAAATGAAACAAAACAAAACAAAAAACAAAAAGTGGTTATTAGTATGTTTTGCTTTGAACAGTCAGATCTTATGTTATCACTGAATGGTTTATACTTGGTTTTGAACCAGAAAGAGGCAGGTACATAAAAGAAGCTTAAGGGACAGTGTGAAAGGAAGGCAAGTGAGGGCGAATAGAAAAGGCCCACGAAAGAAGAGAGGCTTGTGCCACTATAACAAAAAGGTTGGATGAGATGGGAAGAGTTGTGAAGGAAAGAGGAAAGGAGGATTATATGAAAAATAAAAGATCGCTGGAATGTTTTAATCTAACAGTAGATGAGAGAAACTGGAAGTACAGGCATCCATAGGAAGATTTCTCTAGGGTAAGGCATTCAAACTGTGATTTAAATTGGCTTCCCAAACATATTATAAACTTCTGTTGTTGTTGTTTGCGTGGGGTAAGTCCTCATTAAATTTTTAAAATTCTGACAGAGTCTCCTTCTTTCCTTTCTTTCTAAACCCCCACTACTGATACCCCTAGAATAATGTTTCTCCAAGACTTCATAAGGGGTAAAAATGCTAGCCCTTTAAAATTACACTCCCCCACCCCCTTTTTTTTTGGTAAAGGGGCTTATCTATAGCTTGGGAATCTTTGAGCTAATTCAGACTATTTTCCTCCTTCTCATCTTATAAACAAGTTAAAACTCACTTCCATGGTTTTTTGAGTCATACTGAATAATTACCACTTTTCTTTAAATACCAAATGATTAATTGCCAATAACTGCACTCATTTAAATTTTCTCAGTTTTTTAAAATCCCATCTTTAAAAACAAATTAAGCTTGCCCTTAAAACTTGGTTTCACTAATGAGTTCAGTTAATGTAGTGAGACAAATCATCAGCTCATAAACCCTGAAATATTCCAGAATATAATCCATGCCTTATAAACATGCTGCTGCCTATTCCCCTTCCTGCCATCCCCCCAAAATACTGCTATGATATTTGAAAAACTCATTTAACTCTTTGGCCACCTTTAAAATGAAAACAAAAAACAAACAATTCTAGCCGATAATCAGGACCTTCTATTGCTTTTCTCAAAATTGTAGTTGTTAGATACATTAATATTTAAGAGAAAAGTTTAAAAAAATATAGACGTATAAATTTAACATGGAAAGGTATAAATGATTTACTGGAATAAATATATATAATATGACCCCAATTTTGTACCACCTAACAGCTGCAGTTATCTCTGGATGGTGGCATTTTCATGAGAAGTCTTCAATTTTTAAATTTCCCAACTTCTTACAGTAAGCACATTTTAAATCAGAAAAAAAAAAGTCTATTCAAATTCCCCGGGGAGGTCAGGCATGTCCTGAAAGGCAGAGTTGTGCCTGATGAGCTTCAGATACTGAGAATCAGGGCATTGCTTCCTGCAGGAGCTACTGTCTGGACGTTAGCCTTGGCCTGCATTCCTGCCAGCTTCTGCCGGTAGTCTTTGGAAGACTGTTGATTAGGTGCTTCGTTCTCTTCAAAATTCCATAAGTAACTAGGAGTTTTCTGTATCTGATTTTTGGTAGTTTTTCTCTAGCTCTGACATCCATAGACTTTGGTTTTTGATATGTTGGGTTAAGCCTTTTTAGTTTCTGGCGAAGTTGGTTTTTCTGCTTGTACAGTCCCTGTAGATGCCATCTTTTCTTTCATCTGCACTGGAACAGTTTCTCATATCCTAATTTCAAAATAATTCCCCATTTTGGGGGTGTATTTTCAAAAGACAGATATTCCTCAAGACACTACACTCTTCTCTGCTGGAGTAGTCTCCCCTGATGTCTCTCCTTTTCTTTCACTAGGAACTGGTACTACTTCTTAGGTCCTGAATTCAGAATCAGCTTCTGCCTTTTTCTTCACTTACAGAACAAGTTTAGGTGCATTGGCCAGCTTCTGGGTCATTTCTTTTCTTTTTGGCTTAAACAATAGGAATTTTCTGTATCATGGTTTTGTTCTGGATTATTTCTTGACCGGTCAGCATCTCCCAGCTTTCTTTCCGTAATGATTGGCAGCCTCCCTGGGGAGCCCTGTGTTCACTCTGTGGACAAAAGGGCACACAGAGGCATCTGCTCCTGCTGACAAGATAGCTCTTGCGGCTCTTCACTCCAGAGTCCCTCGTCATTTAAGTGAAGAAAATGACGATTGCCAATTGCAGCCATTTTATGCCGAGATGGAAGTTTTCTGGCACTCAAGGCAGGAAACACAGTAGAGGGTTTTTGTTCTGTGCCTTGTCAGGAGACACAGTTTGCAAAGACCATATCTATACTCATTGGTCACTAGATTGGTAAAATATTCTTTATGGCCTCTGATGTAAGATGTATTCAGTAACTGTGATTCTCAAACAAAAGGAATTTCTCAGGTGTAGATTTGACTTTCTGGCCCTGGAAAGCCAAACGTGTGACTTCAGACAAATCAATTACCTTGTGGGTCTATTTCCTCATCTCTTCGTTCTTCAGACTCAGCGTGTCCTTTCTGGCAGAAAGCTCCAACTCTTTGTAAACAGTACAGGATGGGATTTTCCTCATATTTTTCATGTGAGGCACTAACTCAATAATGAATATTGTTATCACTACAGATGGCTTAGTTTTTAGTCTAATTTCCTTTTCATGTTTTTCTAAAACATAGGAATTGCTTTGTAGATCTACTTAATGCAAATGTAATAATACCTAAAATTTTAACAGAGCTTTGTAGTTTACAAGGCCATGATATCACTTAACGAATGATATGTATTTCTTGTTCCCTCTTACTCCCTTTTACAACCCTTTGAGAGTAGAAGCCAGCAACCTTCTCAAGTGACTTTTCCTCTATGGAATTTTGGGATTTTCCTATTCAAGTATGGCAGGGGCCCCACTATCCTTTTTTTGGGCTTTCTTGACTCAGTTTTAATAAAAATTTATTACCAAGTACTTTGAAAATGCAAGTGATCCCTCAATTTTAATTCATCCTACAGGAAAATCTCATTAACTTGGTATTGGCAAATTCACTTTAATGCCTCCTTAAAAGAAATTTCTCTTCACTAGATAATTAGATGGGTCTGCCTGCATAAGTATAGTTAAGGTACAATAGAAAACTATTATGAAATTTTAATTGAAAATTTGGTTCAAAGACTTTAAAAATTGGTTTCTTTTGAAACAAAAATTATTTGCCATAAGGGAATCATGACAGTGTAAATGATTTAATCACCTAAAAAATCATATGGGGATCTGATGTTGAGGTTGAAATAAAAAAAATATTTAAAAAAAACTCTTTGGCCACTATTTGTTAACAAGCACACCATAAAGCAATATTTTTCAAATTAAAAAATTGTTTTCTTAAGTTTCAAATTAACAAATTCTTATAGTAATTATCTTAAAATTATGCCACTAATTGGGTATTTTAAATAAAAACTGACAGTTTGATTAAATTTATTTCCACAAATATTAAAGGTTTTTAGAGATTTTTAATAAATTCCTCATTATTAGTATCATTTAAGACAACGTCATTACATTGGCATAGGACAAATGACTTTTTTTTTTTTTAATTTAGCAAACTGGAGGATCTTGTATTCCTAAGACTTGACAACTCCAAAATGTGTGATGGCTTTCCTGTTGACAGAGCTTCATGGACAGACCTGGTGCATGGAGCCTCAGCTGCTACTTCTCCTCCCAGGAGTCTGGTAGAAAGTGGTCAGGGAGGCTCCCAGCCGGTCAGCTCTCCCTGTCAGATGCCCCAGCTTTGGCCTGGAGAGGATGTTGTTTGGGACCTTTCTTATTCCTGGATGCCCTCGGGACAGAATATTCTTTCCCATCTCACTTGCTCTGCCAGGTGACAAATAATTTTATAATGAAGTACAATGAATTGGCCTAATTCTTTTGCTCTTATACGGATTTTTAAAATATTGAATATTGGGAAACGGATGTGGCTCAAGCGATTGGGCTCCCATCTACCATATAGGAGGTCCAGGATTTGATTCCTGGGGCCTCCTGGTGAAAGACAAGCTGGCCTGCGTGGAGAGCTGGCCCACGCGGAGTGCTAGTCCGCGCAGAGAGCTGGTGCAGCAAGATGACACAACAAAAATAGACACAGAGGAGAGACAATGAGAGACATAGCAGACCAGGGAGCTAAAGTGGCACAAGAGATTGAGCATCTCTCTCCCACTCTGGAAGGTCCCAGGATCGGTTTCCATTGCTGCCTAAAGAGAAGATAAGCAGACACAGAAGAAAACACAGAGAGCAGACAGTGGGGGGTGGGGGTAGGTGATAAATAAATAAATTCTAAAAAAAATCTGAATATCACATTAAGTATGTACATGGGACTTAGAAACTGGTTTGTAATAAAGATTTTTAAAAAAAATCTGACAGGTAGTTAAATAATTCAGACATCAGTTGAGCATTTAAAATTAGCACATAGCTCAGTCTTCAACCTAAATCAATCTGTAATGACCACTTACCAAGTTTCTAGCTCTGTCAACATTAATGAGTTTTCCAGATACTGCACTGCAAGTGTTTCCAATGGGTTTTTCAGCAGGGAGAGGAGGGGGGCTTTGTGGATTCTCATGTAAACCTGGAAAAATAGCAGTTAATTCACCAACAACTTCTGGTCTTTGGGGATGAAATGTTTGCAGTTTGGTTGCTTGGGGGAAACAGCTATCATAAAAGGTCCACACAAAGAATGGATAGCCAAACAAACAAGAGCTCTCAGTAAACCTCAAGGAATTGTTGAGTTGGCCAACATCAGTTAACTTTACTGAATGCTTTATAGAGTGAAAATAATTCTAAAAATTACAAGAGCAGCTAGCATTTGTTGAGACCCTTCTATGGACAGGCATTAAGCTAGGCACTTTATCCACATGTTTCTCCAATCAACATTGATATGCTAGAACTACACTGTCCATTAGTTACTAACCGCATATGGTGATTTAAACTCAGTTTTTAATTAACTAAAATTAAACAAAATAAAAATTTTACTTTCTCAGTTGCACCAGCCATATTTCAAGTGCTCAACAGGCACATGTGGCTAGTAGCTATCATATTCGACAGCATAGATGTAGAACATTTCCATCTTCACAGAAAATTCTATTGTACAGTACTACACTAGATAATACCCTACCCATTTTACAGATGAAGAAACTGAGGCTGAGAAAAAATAAGTGAGGTACCCAAGGTCTTAAAGCTAGCAAATGTCAGATCCAGGGCTTTGAACCTAAATGTCTATGTTCATTCTAATAAGGCATGCTACTTTAATAGGTGGTGTGTTCAACCTTCCCCCATCCAAATATTCAAATGCATTTTCCAATCCATTAGCTCCAGATTAAAGGACTTAATTACCTCCAATATAACAAACAATAACTTTATACCCCAACTTTTCCTTATCTCAGTAATAGTGCATCTCCAGTTTATTTTAAAAAGGAAACAAAGATGACTATATTTAATTAGTGACTGCTAATTTAAAAAAACCCAAGTACAAAAATAACTTGGAGAGAGAACCATAACATGGTGATGGAGGTTAAAGCTACCTTTTATTTATATACAGTTTGGCTTGGACATTGAAAGGAGATAAGAAGTTTCTGTTCCTTTCAAATGAACATCCCCTGTTTCCTTTTCACATGATAAACCTATAACAAGAGGATGATTTGTCAGGACTTCCTGTTTTACCCACAGACAGGAAAACACTTTCAAAGAGAACAAAATACCCAGGCCAGCTATCAGGAAGACAATGATTTAGAGACAGGTGGGCATTCTTGGTGAGAGGCGGGGCTGCTTTAGGAATTAAGCCACATGGAGGGACATCCCAATTCAGTCTGCATCCTGAAGACTTTCTCTGTACTGCGGTTTCAGAGAATACAAGGAAATAAGGAGCTATTTAGGAAATAATACTGTTGTGACAAATATTTAAAAGTACAAGATAGTAATACTAAGAAAGCATAGAGGTGATAACTTCCTGGCAGGAAGGGGCATAGGAAGTATCAGGTGTGTGGGAGGAGGATGTGTGTGGGTGGGGTGGGTGGGGTAAGGGGATTTCCAATTTTATTTTATTTTACTATTTTTTTTAAGGCAAACTCACATTTATTACGTCTGCAGAGGTAAGGAGCCAAGGTCAGTCCAAAGTGACTCAGACCCGACTCCCCAATTTTAAATAGTGTGGTTAGGAAAGGCCTTATACTGAAAAACAAAGCATTTAAGCAAAAACTTTAAAGGCATGGTTAGGGAGGAGGCTGTGCAGATATCTGGGAAAAGGACATTACTGGCAGAAGGAAGAGGGAAGTTTCAAAAAAACAGCAGGAGTTTTACATCACTAAGCTGTTCCTTTCTTCCCTGGTCCATTCCAAGTGTTTCAGACATCAAAAGATGCATTCTTTTTCCTCCACAGCATATATGTATTCTTAATAACTGTAATAATAAAATTCTAGAGAACAGGTTTTTTTAAATGTAAATAGAAATAACTCTCTAAAAACTGTTTTGGCACTTCAGTTCTCTCACATCTAGCAGTATAGAATGTAACCTACTAATAGTTCCTAGAGTTTATCGGGATAATTAAAGGTGATTCTGCAGCATATCCCTTTTAGGATATCAGGACTATTAATGCAGTTTACAGGCGTCCAGAAAAAGTTAACCTAGCAGGCTTGAGAATGCTTATCCTTAGAAAGGCCTACTTCCAAGGTTGGCCCTTGGCTGGCATCTGGGAACTTGGATTTCAGAAGAGTTCCTACAAATCCCAGAAATGCTGAGTGGCTCACTGTGCCTAAACCGTTTGAGCAAACAACAAGGTTTATTTCTGGAAGCCTGGAGTTTTGGTACATATCAAGTGGGGGTTGCGTATGTGACTAGCCCCAAATAAAAACCCTGGGAACTGAGTCTCTAATGAGCTCCCCTGGTTGACAGCATTTCACACGTTTTATCAAAACTCACTTGAGGAATTAAGTGTGTCCTATGTGATTCCTCTGGGAGAGGACTCTTGGAAGTTTGAGCCTGGTTTCCTCTAGACTTTGCTCCGTGCACTTTTTCCATTTGCTGATTTTGCTTTGTATTTCTTTGCTTTAATAAATCATAGCTGTGAGCACAACTATCTGCTGAGTCCTAGTGACTCATCAAACCAGGAAGTGGTCTTGGGGAATCCCCAACTCAACAGAAGAATAAATTTAAGTGTACAATATGTATTTAAAACTCAGATGAGCATCTAACAATATTTAAGATCATTATTTCTCACTATGCTTATTAAAATTCAAAATACTTTCAACAACATAATGGCAAACAGGTAAACAATTTTAACCATCTCAAACAACCCAATAAGCTGTCATTATTCTGTCGTGTGGGCTATATAATTCTGTCGAAAGAAAAATATACCAGTTCTTTAATCTAACGCTATCATGTGACCTCTTGAGAAGCTAACCCCCCCCGCCCCCCCCGAATTTGATACCCTTGACCTTTCTTCATGCTCATTCTTCAGAGCAATTCAGTTCAATCTTCTTGATACTGGCTAGGAGCCATCAGTTAATAATAAAACCATCATGAGACTAAAATCAATATGATCCTTCTATGTAGTACTTTATAGAGAAACCAAATGCCTAAAACAAAGGGATTGTGGTGGCATTCCAGGGTATGTCTGCAATATAACCCTAGGATGCTACAGGCAAAGGACTGGGATGCTTGCTCTGCTGTGAGGGGGGTATGGAGTGGGCAGAATCTCTTATTAGACAAAGGAGAGGAGCATTGGGCTATCAAAGGCATTGGGAGTATAAATGAAACCAGAAACCAGAGACCCATGGAGAAAACTTTGTGATCACTCTGAGCAAAGCCCAGGGAACTGCTCTGGAACCCAACACACACATACACACACACATACACACAAAGTTTTTAATAATCTCTGGAGCCTAAAATAAAATAGTTCTGTCCCCCTCAGCTTCTCCTTTGGAAGGAGGGGAAATACTTAAATCTCATATAAAATTTCATTTATTGTACCATTAAAAAATCAAGTAAAGAAGTATATCAAAATGTAGTATTACACTAATTTTTAAAAAATTGGGCATTGTTATATGTATTTAAAGTTTTTAGGTTTTGGCTTTATACAGGGCCCACACAGCCATATTTGGATTAGGCAGATTAGAAAAATATACTCCTCATAGACGTATACAAACGTATTTGCTATTAGTTTCAATTACTTCCCCACCAAATCTTTGCCAGCAGTACTAACATAGGATACTACAGTTGTTCTGAATTTCACAGTCTCCCTCTTTTCTCTCTGCTTAATGACATTAAAGAGAAATGAAATCCAAATTTACTGTACTAATTCTTTAAAGAACTGTGAAAAAAACAACTTGTTTTTAAATGTCTATGAATAATAAACAGATTACACATAATTTCAAAAGGAGACATTGATAAATTAGCATATATTTTCCCCAGGTTCTTGGAGAAGCGGAAAAAAAAGAGATGTGCTTACATTTTCCTGGTTTGGCTGGAATTCGAATCACAGTGGGCTTCCTGCTGGGTGCTGGTTGAACTGCTCTTTCTTTTGTTGGTTCTGTTTTTGTGGGGAGCTGAAAGGGATCTAATGGAAAACACAATTTTACATGTTTTAGTTAACACGGACTCAAAAAACCTCATTCATAATTAAAGAGTCATATTTTTCATGTCCCAGGGGAAACTATTCATGGATAAACAAAATCTCAGTTTGCAGAGACAAAAACAAAGTTGAAGCTCATGAAAGGAAATAACTTAGTGCTCTGTAAATAATTCATATGGCCTTTCTTCCTCTCTGGTGAGATTCAGGATGATATTGAATTATGGAGAAACTATCTTTCATGGGAGTGCAATCATTTCATAAGTGTCCCTCTGAAAATGAAGGGCAAATGAAACGAGGAGCCAATCTTCCCTCATTGTGAAACCTCCCAGGTCCCCCAGAAAGGAAGGATTCTCTTCTCCCCTGCATCTGTTGTGCCTGTGCTAGAATACTCAGCCCCAGGAACTCACTCATCCTCTCTCATCCTACCCTGCACTGTGCCTTGAACAAGACAGGTGCTCATCAATCTCGGATTTAGCAGTGTTTGAGGGATGAATCAAGTCCCCCTCGAAAGGTGTGTTCAGGTCCCAACTCCTGAGCCTGTGGGTGTGAATTCATTTGTAAAGGGAACCTCTGAAGATGTCATTAGTTAAGGTATGGCAAACTGAATGAGGGAGAGACTTAATCCAATATTGCTAAAGCCCTTAATAAGCAAAGGAAGCTGGACACAGGAAGAAGCTATGGGGGACAGCCAGGCTGGACGTCAATGGAGCCCAGAAGAGAAAAGAGAAGATGCCACCATGCACACTGCCATGTGATGGGAAAGCTAAGGATCAAGGACTGCTGGCAGCCAGCCCCAGAACGCCACAGTCTCTGGGGAGAAAGCATCACCTTGCTGAAACCAGACTTCTAGCTATAAAACCGTGAGCCAATAAATTCCCATTGTTTGAGCCAATCCATTGTATGGTATTTGTTTTAACAGCTGGGAAAGGAAAACAAGTAGTTTGGTAAAACTACACTTCAGTAACATGAAAATAGAAAAGCATTTTTATTCCAGAAATAAAGTAAGACACCTACCTTTAAATACTTAATTTTGGGGCAATGACATATGACTTGGGATATCTCCATTTTAATGGATTTATTTTAAACGGACAGTATGTGTTCAGAGAAAACATGTTAAACAAATGCACTAGTTCGGCAAAACGACCACAAAATTTTAAAAGGTGGGAAAACTAAAATAGATGAGCAAAATGAGATAAAATGTTATACACTGGACACTCCAGACAGCATACAGGGTCCTACAAGGCATGCATGCTCTAATTCTGCCCGTTCTATGGATCCTACCTCTGGGGAAATTCTGCCTGTAAAATAACGCACCCCACGGCTCTGGTGATGAACAGCACTCATGTTCTACCTGTGTTATGAGCTTCTGCTCAATAAACACCTTTTGCTGACCAGCTCTTTGCAGGGTGTGTGAAGAGCTGAGCCAAGAAGGTGGCCTTTCAGCTCCCTGTTACATCCCCCTCCCTCCCACCCAGCTTTCAGCCAACCCTACCGTCATACACCCTGCCAACTCACTCTCTATATCTGTCGTGTGCCAGTAACTGTGCTAGGCCAGGAGGTATAATAGTAAAGTACAATCCTAGTTCCAGCTTTTTATCTACTGCCTAAGAAAGGTCCCCAGATTTCATACTAGCAAAAATTATTAGGCTACTGAGAGAAAAAAAATTTCTTCCATGGAAACCTTGTCTATGAGCTCACAGATGAGGCAAGTCCTGTCTAAGTTCAGAAAAACAATTGAAGATTATCAAAACCCTATCATCAGACTTAAAAAAAAAAAAAAAAGACTCCCATAATAACAACACAGCTTTCCTCCATTGTAGCCTATACCTCTGCAAAACAAACACAGCTCCTGCTTTTAGGTTTAGCCAAATTCCTTGAGTTAACCCCTTATTTTGTTATAGCCATTATTTTTTTATTTCAAAAGATTTGTTGTAAATAAGAGAAATATATAAGAAGGAAATCTACTGTAATCCCATACCTCTAGTAATAGTTATTGTCTAAAATTTGTTATATCTGTCTATAATATTTTAAAATAAATATTTCATGTATTATCAAGCAGATATTTTAGAAAAACAAAAACAGGATCATTGTATACCAATTTCTTTGTAATTTGCTTTTTCACATTTGTTCATTCAATAAATATTTATTGGGTGCTGGCTACATGTCAAACACTATTCTCTGTGCTGAGACTATATCAGCGAACAAAATAAAAATCCCTGCCCTCATGGAGCTTATATTCTAGGAGGGAGATGGAGACAATAAACAATCAATACAATAGATAAGTAATTTGATGGTATGTTAGAAGGTGAGAGAAGTACTATGGAAAAAAGGGAAAAAGTAGGGCAGAGTGAGGAACCTCATGTGTGGGCAGAAGAGAGGCAGGTTGCAGTAAGAAACTGGAGTGTCAAGAGTAGGGGCGAGAGGCTCCATTAATGATACCATCTGACCCGTCTTTTCCACGACTAGAATTTAAGTATTCTAACTTGAATAAGGTGCATCTGGTCTTTAGGAAACAGCTGTGCCAAAAGATAAAAAGGGTTAGATGCACTTGTTTTAAAGCCCATGATTGCAAATATTACCAAATCTGCACACGCCAAATGGTTCAGATGAATAATATGAGCTAAAATGAAAGAATCTGGAGATCCCATATAACTGTAACGTACATTTTATTCAAACATGGAAACATGGTATCTTTCCTTCTGTGCATCTTCCTTGCTCATCTTTCTCTCCCTGCCCTTGCCTCACCTGCCTCCATGGCCCTCTTAGGAGCCCAGTGACCTCCAAGGACTGCCAAGCCTTCCTTTCTGCACCACTGCAGAGACTTGAACCCTGCCCCACGTGGTCACCACAACCCATTCTCTCAGGGCTGTTTTCTGGTGGGAAAAGGATAAAAAATTCAAGGAAAGGACTAAGGCGGAAATTGTTTGCTGCTATCTTTCAAGTGGCATTTCTGTGTAACAGCTGCATCTGGTACCTATCATCTGTTGGGCATTGATACTGGTTTTTAGTTGATGTTTCTGGAGGGATGCAGAGCAGGAAGAAAATCTTGAGCATGGGATGACGTAAATGGTTTCCTGATCCATATTAAGTTCTGGAACAGCACACCACCTACACTTTCTTTCTCTGATTCCAGGAGTGGGGGCACACACAGGCGAATGGGGAAGAGAATAAAGGCCAATCACTGGCTCAGAGGGGCTGTGCCTGCTGTGGAGGGCTGCCTCAGAAAAGCCTGCCCCAAATCCTGCATGCAGTTGGGCAGGTCTCACCTACTGTGTTAAAGGTGACCCCATCATTAAAAACAAAAACCAAACAAAAAACCAGAAGGACTTTACTCAAAGTAGCATACATACTACTTATAGATCAAGAATTTAAAGTGCCCTAACTACAAGAACCTGCTACTCTTTCTCCTAGGCTCTCTCTTTTATTTATGTTTTTATTTTACTTTTTTTGGTGGTTAAATGAACCTTTATATACTTCCCTCTGCAGTTCACCGGCTGGGCCTTCCCCTGCACCACTGCTGATGTCATCTCTGATGTCACGAGCGTGGTGGCCACCCACACTGCTAGCCTGGGCATCCCCAGAACCTCTTTTAATGGTTCCAGAGAGTTCTCTGGCTAAAGATCAGTCCTGCATCTGTTGGCAATGTTGACAATCTCATCAAAAGTGTTATTTCCATTGTGTGTAATATGTTTTTCTGCTTCTTTCTGTCTCTGGGTGGTTCCTTCAGGGCTTTGATGATCAGGGTGCAAGGCTGAAGGTGCCACCTCAATCTGGGCCTGTCTTGACTGGCCAGTTTCACTACAGTCCTTAGATCCTTCCAGTCACAGGTGCCTTGGACATGCCACCAGTCTTTTCTTTTTAATACCTGTTATAGATTGAATTGCATCCCCCCAAAAGACATGTTCAAATCCTAACTGCTGGTCCTATGAATGGGAATTTATTCATAAACAGGATCTTTGAAGATGTTATTCGTCACAATGAGGCCAAACTGGATTAGGGTAGTCCTAATCCCATATGACTGGTGTCCACATAAGCAGAGAGAATATGGGCACAGTCAGTAAAGAGACAGAAACAGAGAGAAGGCCATGGGATAGAGGCAAAGATAGAGTCATGCCATAAGCCAGAGAACATCATGGATTGCCAGACACCCGCCAGAAGCCAGGGGGCAGGCATGGAAGAGATTCTCCCCGTTAAGAAGAGGTATGGGGGAAGAAGCTGTGCCTCAATTGGTTGGGCTCCTGTTTACCATATGGGAGGCCCCGGGTTCGATTCCCGGGGCCTCCTGGTGAAGGCAAGCCGGCCTGCGCAGCGTGACGAGCTGGTGCAGCAAGATGACGCAACAGAAGGAGACAAACAGGCACAGAAACAAAACAAAACAAAACAAAACGCAAAGCAAATAGACACAGCGAGCACAAGCAGTGTGTGTGGAGGTAAATAAATAAATAAATCTTAAAAAAAAAAAAGAAAAAAAAAAAGGCATGGTCCTATCATCACCAGAACCATGAAATAAATTTCTGTTGTTTAAGCCAACTAGTCTGTGGTAGTTTGTCATAGCAGCCCTGGCAAACTAAGACAATACCATTAGTTGGTCTTTAATAATTTGCATTCACATCATGAGTAATTACTCTACATGTCTCTTGAAAAAAAATTCTTTCTCAATACAGTGAAGTGAGGAAGTCTTAGTGTTATACCACTGCAGGCTGTTTGGCAGGAGTGGGTGGGTCTGTTTAATTATCTACTCCAGCAGTGCTCACTGAGTCAAGTGAATGCTGCATCTACTTCTCTGTCTGCTGGTGTCACAGGCTGTGATCCATACGAGGAGGGCAGATTTGTGGGGAGGACGAATGGCATTACTTCAATGAGAAGGTGGAGCCAGAGGCCTGCTTTCCATCTTGATTATGGTATGCAAGTCTTTCTCTGGCTACATAGTATGAAGTTCATTTCTTATGACTTTTCATGTGAGGGTGTTTAGTTCCAACAGAAATGATAGATGGACAACAAATAATGCAAGGATAGCACCTCATGTTTGGGAACTACACTTTAGGCAGTGTCAGGCTCGACACTAGGTAATGGGTAAGAGTTAATGTTTATTTATTTATTTATTTATTTATTTTTTTTTTTTTACCGGGAGGTCCCGGGGATCGAACCCGGGTCCCTCCATATGGGAGACGGACGCCCAACCAGTTGAGCCACATCCGACCCCCGAGAGTTAATGTTTAAAAAGTTCATAACCTTTGACCCAATCATCCCACTTTTGGAAATTTATTCTTCAGAAATAAAAAGCACTTGCAGGCATGAATATCTGTAAAAGAATGCTTATTACAACATTTGTGTGTGTGTGTGTGTGGTGGCAAAACCCAGAATTGTAAATAAAAACAAATGAAACAACATGAATGTTCATCAGCAGGGGAAATGAGTCAATTGTGCTACATTCATACTAGGGAATATTAGGCAGGTATGAGGAAACAATGGATTAGTTTTAGACCTACTACCCTGAAGAGAAGTCCATAAAATATTAAACAAAAAATGCACACTGCTCAGTAACGGGTTTAGTATGATAACATTTTTTTTTTCTTTTTGTAAAAAGTAGGGGAAAAGTCTGCGTAAATGTATATGTTTGAAAGCTTTGGTTTAGCACGTGCAAAGGTACAGAAAGCTAAACTCAGCATTGTTCGCACTGGTTACTGTGAGGATTTGGATGGACTGGTGCGAGATTAACTTTTTTTTTCTTTTCTTCTTTTACTAAATCTCCATATTGAACTGTTACAACAAATATGTGTTACTTTTGTAGCTGAAAAAAATCCAATAAAATAAATTCAATCACAAGATAAAAGTTACAAGATTGAGCAAAAATAATAGCCCCACCAAACAAACCAAAACAAAAACCACTTAAAAACAAGGGGAAAAAAAAAGAAAATTCTTGCCACTTCAGTTGTTTTTCAATGCAATATTGGCCATAAAATTTTTGATGAAATAAATAGAAAAATAAACTCTTTTGATGCCATTCCTCAGAGATTCTACTTAAGAAATAATGCAAATAAATGTTTTTTAATTTGTCTCATTTATACATATTTGGTTGATAACCACTAGCTTCTATTTTATAATCTTGAATAATATAATTTTATAAAATCACTATTTCATTATTTAAAAAAAAATTTCTACTCATCACAATGCTGAGAATCAATGACCACAAGAGAGAACTCTCCCAGTTTCTTTCAGCGTAATTCTGCTTGCATTCAGCTATTTAACAAAAGCATTTATTCATTCATTATTTTGTAAAAGGTAATATTTGCACATGGTCTGAAATTCAAAAGGGATCAAAAGGTATATAGTGAAACCCAGGTTCCCCATCCTCTCCTGCCTACGCATTTTCCTCACAAAAGACAACCTTTTGTACATCTTTCCAAAGACATTGTGTATTTGTGTATTTGTGTGTGAGCTTTTAATAAAACCAGCAACTCAAAGACCATGAATAATGTTCTGTATCTTGCATTTCTCACCCAATCATTTCTAGGAGGTTGGTCCATAGCAGGGGATACTATATCTACCTCCTTTTTAATTACCACACAATACTCCATTGTATGGAATTTATTTAAGCAGTCCATTTAAGGTTTTCCAATATCCTGTAATAGGAATCCTTAATCTAGAGCCCAAGAGTGGGTCCCTGAAGCTCCGGAAATTATATTTTGAATTTGCACAAATGTATGTGCCCCAGTGCTATTTTCAGGGGAGATGCATCAGATTCTCAAAGGGGTCTGTGACCCAGAAACAGTTAAAGATCTCACTGCCATAGTTCCCTCTATCACAGACTGTTTACTTGTGCTTCCACAGAAAAAAACACAGAGTAGAAGAAGAATCTGCTATCCAAATCTAAGGAAAGTCAGTGGCATTTTCATTTTCATTTGCAGTGTTTAGTCGGTCCTCCTTCTAGCACCTCACACCAACACCAATTATTCTACACCTGCTGTCAAACAGGCCTCTTTACACCTCTATCCGGCTGGTCTTCATTACCAGGTAGAGAAACACACTGATGATAAAGAGTTCTCTGCCCATTACCTGTCTCTGATAATATGCTTGTCATCATAATTAGTTTCGCCATCCCTGTCTTGCTTTTCTGTCATTTCTTTCCCCGGAGTTCTGTTAACAGCAGAAATTGGCTGCTAAACTGTTATTCTGGTCTGGGGAATGGGGCTGACGGCAGAAGCATTCGGCTTTTTTTTTTTTTTTTTTTTTTTTTGACAAGTGGGCATGATTTGTAAAGGTGTGAAGAAGACTTGCTAATACTTCTCAGCTTTATTACATTAACCTGGAAGGCATTCTACCCAAGAAATGAATCCAGTATTAAATTGCCTTTTTATGAGTTTTTCTTTAATAATTTTTCTAATCTTTACAATGTTTTCATAGCTTCAGTATTTTCTGATCTCTATTTCCTGAGATTAATAAGGCAACTTCATTTTGTGAACACCATTTTATTAGATTTTCTTTATTTGGGAGGGAAGACATGTCTGCAAGTTCCTCTCCCAGTTTCTGGCTGATGCCTGGATGATTAGGCAAGGCTGCACAGAGACTGTAATAGGATGCTACTGCTATGCCATCAAAAGTCAAAAAGCCCCCAAACAAATCAATAAACAAAACCAAACACAAACAGAAATCCTCCCAGTAGAGGAGTTCAGAGGGGATCCTGCATGTCCCTGGAGGGAATGACTGGGGAGCAGTAAAGTCCAATGTGCATTCCAGAAATATCCCTCAGGCGGCCACAGTATGAAGGACGATGGGTTTGAGGCAGAAGCAGGGGTTCAATTTAGGAGGCCACTGCAGTGATCTGGGCAAGACATGATAAAGGCCTCAAGTGGGGGCAGTAAGTAGCAGGAGGGACAGAAAGAAGAGACAGATTCAAGAACTATTAAGAAGGTAAAACCAGCAGGAGTCGGTAACTAATTGGATATGAAGGGCAAGAAGTAACAATAATTACTATTTAATAAGCACTTACCATGTTTCAGATAATGTGAGAGGGCCTTCCCGCCTCATTACATTTAATCCTTGCAATAACTCTGTGAGGAGTTTTATCATGTTTTAGATGAAGAAACAGGCACTGCGAGGTTAAGTAAATTGCCCAAGGTCACAAAGCAAATAAATGGCAGACTCCAGCCTGTCTAACTACAAGTCCAAGCAGCAGCTCGTCCTGATATGACCCAATGGGAGGACCTGAAGAGGAGTGTGACTTAATGGGAGGACTTCAGGATCACTGTGACATGGTGGGAGGACCCAAGGATGCTCTCCAGGTTTCTCTAGAGACGCTAAGGATGGTACAGAATATAGGAGGAGCAGGTTTAGAAAGGAGATAAGGTATTCAGTTGATTCTACAGTCCAGAGCAAGATTAAAGTCAGGCAGGGCAAGGAAATCACACATTTTGCTAAAAGATTCTCCCAATAATTAAATGTTGTGCAATGAGGTGGCAGACATCAGGAAACAGAAAAGGCTGAGTATGAAGCATGAGACTGTATTCATTTTGAAGGTATACTGTTGACCTTCCTTTTTGAAGATGACTGTAATTATCTGCTTGATGACACAGAATAAATCCTCAGCAATTATTAACCAAGTTGTCATCCCCATAGAATCTAGCAGGTTCTACAAAGGTGATTTTTTGGCCTGTACTGTTTCCTCCCCTTAACTTGCTGCTGTTGGATTTATCCCTCTCACTTCTACCTTGAACCTTTTAACACTGAAAAAGTTTAAAGAAGAAAATGAAGTTAACTAAGACTTGAAAAGTTTTTAAAGTGTTGCTGGTTTAAGAGTTCACAAAAATGTTGGGTGGCAACATGATATAGTAAAAAAGAAACTAGAATTGGAAATAAAGACGGTTTGAATTCTGGCTTGGAAATTGTTAGCTTCATGACACTGATCTCTCTCAGTTTCACTCTCTTCACCTGCAACTGGGGCCAATGATGAATCAAAGATCAGCTTTACCATCATACTCTCCATCTGAACAGTGCAAGGAAAGTAAACATACTCCCTGCTTCTTGGGAAATTTAATTGCCTTCATCTTGGCAGCAAACCTACCACTGTTATATTTTATTTACAAAACTCTGCATTCCCAAAGGAAGATGTTTCATGAAGATCATGGGGGGTAGGGGGTGGGGAAGGTAATATCTGGCAGGTCCTCACTGTGTGCACGGCCTTGCCAGAGCCCTCCCCAGGGGCTGGCCCCTATCCAGGCTCCTAGCTGGGGCCCATTCAATCTACGGAGCCTGAGACCACTGCATGACTTCCCTGAGAAGCTTCCCTGTGCCTTCTCCTAAGGCCACATTCCAACCTCCCTGGATCCTTTCAATGTGAAGCCTGATTTTGCACCTGCCTTTGTAAGGGGAGCCAGCTTTACATCGAGCTTAGTCTCAGGCCCCAGCCTGCTTATCCCTGGCTCATATAATGGTAATCAATGAATTAAGTACAAACTGCCAAATGGGAGATTTCTATACCTCCCTGTTTCTCTCTGTTTCCATCTCCCCCACTCCATGTTTTCCCCTCCCTCTCTGTCTCCATCCCCCAACACACAACTCCATGTTTCAGCATCTCTCTCTGTTCCCATTTGTCTGAGTCTACACACACACACACACACACACACACACCTCAATAACTTATGTACGAAAACCAGAACAAGTAAGCAAGTATTTAAAGTAACCAAGGATCAGTTTAGATTCCCTTCCACTTCTGATTTTTACTCACCCAGAACTATCTCTGAACTGATAAATTCTTCAGCCAGGTTCCCAGAAGGGGTGGGTAGAACATCATCATCAAAGCTGATGAGGTCGACATCCCCTGGGGGCTTGCTTTGTAGACCTGGAACTGGAGGGTTGGCTGGGGGCCCTTCTCCCAGTGACCTGAAGGCTTTGGCTTGTGATGCCACCGAGAGTCGGGGAGGAACAGCGATCGGCTTCAGCAAAGCTGAAGGGCAGGTGGGGTTTTCTGAAGACACTGATTTCTTCGGGGGCAAAGGGCGTGGGGCAGGAGTTGGGACTTTCTTCCCACCGTCAGGGCTCTCAGCCACGGGCCCTCCTCCTGGAATCTCATGACTAACACTTCGTATAAGGCCAGGATTTGGTTTCTTTGGCAATTCAGGTTTGGTTACTGGGGTGCCCCCTACTTCTTGAGGTGGAGGGTGTGGGGTGACCCCTTCCCTGGAGGCTGCCTTGAGTCTGTTGTCAGTCCAGGAGTCCCATTCTCCAGAAGCTCTGTTAGCAGCTGGTTTGGGAGCCACAGAGGGTTTCCCGGAGGAAACAACAGGCCTTGGGGGAAGTGTGCGGGGAGCAATTTCTGGTTTCTTGGGCAGTCCCTTGGTTTCTGCATTTGTCTGTCCCTCGAATGCCTTGATCCTTGAAACAATACTATTTTGGCTTCGTTCTGTGTTCATAATGTTCATCACTGCCTGACTATCCAAGTCGCTGGTATCGTCCAACAGAGACTGGGGCTGGCTTGGGGATGCTTCCTCTTCTGTGGCCGCTGGGCTAACTTTCTGGTGTCTTTGTTCTTTAATGTGAGTATCTCTGGCTACTGGTCTGAGGTTGCTTTTTGATCTTGGCCTTGGCACTGGACATCTTGTAGCACTAGGGTTTTCGGGACTATTTTGTTCTTCAGAAATATCAAAGACAATTAAAGGTGCTACGTTTGTTGAAGGATCACCAGGTAAGACCGCTGGGGAAGGCTGAAGAGGCTTGAGAGATGCCTGTAGTGCTGCCAAGACCAAAACAAACAAAAAGAAGCTGCAATGTTATAACTTAAAAAAAAAAAAAATTAGAAGACTTGCAGTTTAAAAAAAAAAAAAATTTTTTTTTTAAATTTCTTTCATTAGTAAAAAGTAATTCCAAAGCCATAGGGGAATTGTTTATATTCAGTTTCCTGCAGGAGTGTTCTTCCAGTTATTTTTGTTCAGATAGCAAATATTCATTCCATAATACTTTTTAAACACCATTCAATTTTTGATTCTCACTAGATTTATCATATGAACCAATCCTCTCTGGTTGTCAAAATTCCAAAATTTCTTACTTTACTTTTCCAAAGCAACTTTCATCTCTGTTGCATTAACATAATGTTTTAAAAAGCCGAACAGGACAATCATTGTTAACATCTTATTAAATTTAAGTTGCTAAATATAACATCCTTCTCAACGGGAATAAAGAACATCAGCAGTAACAGCCACCATGAGTTAAACAGATGATGTTTTTGTGATATGAGTGAGGGTGAGCTCATGGATTAGGGCTGTAACTCATGAGAAGGATTTATTATAGTAATCATGGCACACCCAAACAAAGGAAGCACATAGTGATCACACTGACTGGGAAGCAGAGCTCCACGAATTATGCACAAATTCCAAATTATTTTAAAGGCTGGAAGCCTATTGATTACTTCCCTAGAAGTAGGTTAGAATTAGGAAGAACAAATTATCTGCATTACTTTGAGGCAGATGGTTGTCTATTTCTTCTGAAAAGTCAGTCTGAGTTGCAGAAGTAATAGTGTGTCTGGGAATGGCAGCAGCATTATTATTATTGGTAGTATTAACTTGAACTTGGTTGATTTCTTTTATGACTTGCTCATAAGATGGTGGGAGCTGCAAAGTAAAGAATGGAGATTTTAGGCAACTATGGGCAAGTAGCCAAGGTGTTGACAGTTCATTGTTCTATTTTTGAATTTTGTTTTTAAAATAAAATTTAAAGAGATCCTATAATGTTTATTCACCTCAGCAGGAACCAGCTCACTGGGCCTCCAAGGGCCTGCTGAAGAAGATGAGGGAAATCCCAATCCAGGGGGTGGGGCTCCCGGAAACCAAGAGGCTGGCCTTAGAGGCTCAGCTGCCACGATGGTGATCTCTGGGCGCCTAGCAAACAGAACTTGGTGAGGTTTTGTAGGTTGGAAACAAACTATTTTCTATATGCAAATGTCCCAAGATTCATGAAAACAACTACTCCCCCCAAAAAACATTACATAAGAATTGCAATATTCACAGAAATGACTTGTCTAGCCTGGGCTGTTTCTAACAGTGCACTGAGACATACTTCAAGGGAGCAAATGGATGTCATTCTTTACGACTTTGGCCTCAAAATGTTAGAGATACATCCTGAGCATAGTAACCAAGGGCTCTGCCTTGGTTTATAAGGATAAGGGCTAAGTAAAACCCATGGAATCTCTCCATTCCAGGGTTCTACTTTCTGGCTCTCAGCACAAACTTAATTGTGAGGTAGAAAAATGCACTGGTTAGTTAGAATTGTTTGGTTTTCTGCTATTACACAGTATAAACCCTGATTTGAAAATTAGCATATGAAAAGAATATACTCTTCTGCCTCACCCTACCTCTGCCCCAATTCCAAGTTCTCTTTAAGTGTTTAGAGTTTACTTGTTTACTTTGAGACCCTGATATGTGTGCCTGTGTTCTTGATTAATTCTGCACATGATTTGATGATTAATCTTTGATGCAGAGGGGTAATAGTGTTTCGGGCATGGCCTCATTCATCATTTTCTTAACCTGATTTTACATACCCAGGTTAACCTCCAACAAGATTTTCTAATAAACACCAACTCTGTGACTCTGAGGAAATGAAACAGTCTCTCTGAGCTCATCATCATCTGACAAATGGGGCTCATTATATCTGCTTTGCCTCTCTCTAGTACTCAATGGAAAATCAAATGAGATTTTCAAAATCAAAAAACATGGTCAGGGGAGTGGATGTGGCTCAAGCAGTTGAGCACCTGCCTCCCACATGGGCGGTCCCAGGTTCAGTTCCTGGTGCCTCCTGAAAAAAAACAAAAACAAATACAAGCAAAAACAAAGCAAAAAAACCAACTCAGAGAAGTCGACAACTTTATGAGGTAGGTATGATTAGCCCCATTTTATAGATAGGGATACAAAAGCTAAGAGAGATCAAGTAGCTTGCCAAGGTCACATGGTAGGAAAATAGTGAAGTCGAAATTTGAATTTGGTTTTGTCTGACTTTAAGGTCCCTGCTTTTAATTACTCTATACCATACTGTAAAAAAACCTTGAAAACAGGGACTATGTCTTCCAAACCTTCATCCATCTGTTTATCCTTCATCCTTCTAGTGTGCATCCATCCTTCCATGCATTCTATCCTCTATCTGCCCATCAACTGTTCCTTCCTTTTATCTATCCAGCTAATCACTCTTCTCTCTCTCCTCCTCTCCAACCAGCCAAATTTATCTATCCAGTCATCTATCCTGCCTGCCTGCCTCTTTCCCTTCTTCCTTCCAATTCAATCTTCTGCCCTGTCATCATCCATTTACCCAGGCAACATTTACTAAGTAGCTATGAGGGACAAAGCATTTCTTTCTTAAAAGCAGTTATAACAATGCAGTTGCTTAATAAATTTTTAAAATTGATTTCAGTAAATATAGTGACATTTTCAGGCCTATAATCACTTCTTCAAACTTATAGATCAACTCAGGGAATGTATTGATGAGGCAGAAACCTTTAGAAAGCTTTAGTGTTCTAATTGGTGGCACTTATTTCAATTATTAGTAGAATATATGCCCTCCATTATAAATATAACCATACCTCCTATCTCGATGAAGGTCACTCTGAATAGAAGTCCGAGAAGCTATAGAGGGAAGAATAAATTGGTACAGCACAAAATTAATATGTTCCATAAAGGTTTACATTTTTATAGAGTGCATAATCAGGAAAAGTTAGCTTATAGTTGACATCATATAGAATGTATGAATTTTAACATCAGTAACTAGAAAAGTAAATCAAAATAGTCTTTTTATTATGGTATACAATTAATTAGTTATATATTTGAATTGCACAAGGAAATAGTTTTCAAAAACTCCCCAAAGCACATTCTATGGTTCTGAAAATAATTTGAAGAAAGAAGAAAGAAATTAAATATAAATTGCATGGTAAGAGCATTAAGATAATGACATGAAATAATGATAGCTAGAAAAAACTTCTTTGAAAATACCTATTCTAATCTCTCTGACTATATTTTTGTGATATTTGTTTATAACTTTATTGTTGAAAGAGTGGAAGTGGTCAAATTTTCATCTATTATTTTCTAACTTTTCTTGAACTGTATAACTTTCAAATTTTTTATCAATTAAAGTAAGATAATAAATGCAAAAAATGTTCAAGTCACTTTTATAAATATGTTTATAGTACATAATATTGTATATGCAGGACTGACTTTTCCCTCAAGGCTCAAACTTAAAAAGTTAGATTGTTTAATTTTTCCCCAAAATTTACTCTATAAATCAAACAAGTCTTATTCAGACAATCTGGAGAATACATCACATAATGTGGCCAAATTTTGTACAACAGAGGACAGTTATCCCTATTTTCAAGGAACATATTCTAAAGACCCAACAACAACAAAAAATCTTCAAACACTGTAAAGATTTGTGCACAAAAGGGAATTTGTTTCAGCCACCAACCATTTCTGCCAGTTGCCATCATCTCTCTCCTTCTCCTAATACTCTATTTATTTCAATTCTTTTGATTTGAAAGGATTGGAGGTGGGAATATTTTCTTTCTGCTTCCAAATGAGTTTTTTTTTTTTTTTTTTAAAGAAGGTACTGGTGATTGAACCCAGGACCTCATAAATGGGAAGCAAGCACTCAACCACTGAGCTACACCCACTCCCCTCCACTGAGCTCTGATTCTCTCTGAACAAGGAAGCTGCTAAAGCTGGGAAAAAGAAGGGAAAGGGGGAGGGGGCAATGAACCTTAGACTGGAGTGGGAGCTATGACAGCTGAACCTATACTGGGTTGGCAAAACAAACCTCTAACATCTGAAACCAAAACTCCTCCATCTGTAGTTGGAGGATGTCCTATATTCTTATTAGTTGGTTTGACTATTAGATTTTTATCAAGAGCTAAACCAAGTTGAGGTGCATTTTGTCTGTTGCAATAAAAGAGGCAGAGGGGCTAAAGCTCTGAGTGGTGCGCCTGATTCGTAAGAATGGTTTCATTAAGTCCGAGGCTCTCCCGAGTGTGCTACAATCACATCACCACCATTGCTAACGCCAGAATCAGCAGACAGAGCACTTTAAAAAGACAATCAGTTATTGTCACAAACATACCTCTTCCACGGGGCATTTTTGCTGTGCACTATTCATGAGTGCTAAGGGAAAAAAAGAAGGGGTTATAGAAGAGGAAAGGGAGAAAAAAGAGTGAACCCAGTTGCCTTTTCTCTAAGGAATTCAGAGCCAGAGTGTCTTGCCTTACGACTGTTTTTTTTCCCTGTCTACACAATATGAAGAAGAAAAGTTGAACCATAGTTATAGAGAGTAAAGAAATCTGTAGCTATGAAGATATACCTGTACAAACCAGGACATCCAGACACATAACCAGTCCAACTGTTCTGCTTATATTTAACAAGGGTACAAAAAAAAAATCTAAAATCCGTTTTGCAGAATCAATTTGCTACTTCAATAGGGATCAATTTTAAAGTAGGAAAAATACTTAGGTAATCTGATAGTCAATTTACATTCTTTTAAATCAGTGGCCTTTAAACTGTTTCTGCCCCTTCAGACCAGAGGCCCTTAGTAAGGGGACCTCTTTAGAAACAGAGTGGTCTTCTCTCTTTCCCCCTCCCCCAGCAATAGCAGAATGAGGGGAGAGGAGGACTCACAGCCTTATACCCTCAGAGGGTTACTGCTTTCCCTCTCATATGCTATTTTTCCCCCTTCACTCATCTTCTATGAAATCTCTCTTGATCCTTATAGAACGACTGACACCTTTTGTCAGTGTTAGACAAGCTTAGTAGCTAGTATCACTAGATTTTCTTGTCAGATTTTCATAGTATGTCTCACAATTTTTTCCTGTTAATTTCTCAACTATCTACTTACAAACCTCATTCCTACTTTCTCAGATTAAAAAGCACTGATAGAGTTGTTGCCAGGAGAATCCAATTTGCTACCAGTGCCCTGACAGACCAATGTGTTCCATTTAATCCCTGCCACAAGCTGTTAGTCTTTCATGAATTTTGGGTGCATGCCACAGAGTAAGGCGATATTTTGATTTAAAGTTATCTCTTCATTTTACAGATTATTTCTATAAAATGGTTAAATTCAGTAAGTACAAAACATATTCATATTAGGATGTTTTTAAGAGTTGAAATGGAACAGATGTGGCTCAGGCAGTTGGGCACTTGCTTCCCACATGGGAGGTCCCAGGTTTGGTCCCTGGTACCTCCTTAAAAATACAAAACCAAAAAGCAACAAGCAAACAAATGGAAAGGCCAACTCAGGGGAGCCAATGTGGCTCAGTGGTTGAGAGCCACCTTCCCACGTAAGAGGTCCCGGGTTCAATCCCCGGTACTGGTACCTCAAAGAAAAAAAAAAGAGGTGAAATATGGCTTTACAATTTTAGTACATTAAAGAATATTCCCAAGTTCCAACAGGATCACAGGCAGGAATGACCCTCAGAGATCATCCTACTCAAACTTTTCAGATGAGGAAACTGAGATCCAAAGAGGGTAAGTGAATTATCCCAAGTCCCACAGCTCATTAGGTGCAGGCAGGGAACAGTTTAACACCTTGTGGCATCAGAAGAGCTGTATGCTAGTTTTGATTTAAAGAACTCAAAATTCATGATTTAATGATGGTCAGAAGAAATAAACACATAGAAGGAGTATTCTATTATAGAACTGGTACAAATCAACACAAATCATAATAATAGAAAATAATTCACTAACTACATTTGCTTGGGACAGGAGATGAGATAGATGCATTTGACATGGCAGCAAGAACATCTGGGATGAAGTGGAAAGCTCGGTGGCCCTGGAGCCAGGAAGTCCAGATTCACATCCCAGCTCTATATAGTAGCTAGTCATTTTACCTCTCTGAGACTCAGTTTCCCTCCCACTTGTAAAATGGGGTTATATCTACCATGCAGTATTACTTTAAAGTGTATGTGAAATC
Source organism: Tolypeutes matacus (assembly GCA_026826555.1). Classification (NCBI taxonomy): domain Eukaryota; kingdom Metazoa; phylum Chordata; class Mammalia; order Cingulata; family Chlamyphoridae; genus Tolypeutes; species Tolypeutes matacus. The sequence goes on from JAKSZT010054458.1 coordinate 25,870,042, forward strand.
GCTCCCGACTTAAGGTAGGCAATCAATATTAGCTAAACCTGAATTTCCTAAAAGGTTAATGAAAGGAAGATCATGAAATTCCAGATACATTCGGTTAGGACAATTGACTGGAAACAAGAATGATTCCAAAAGACTTTGAAATACAACCAGTTAAAGAATATCATTTCATAAATATGGTGGTCTTTCTCCCTGCCAGGGTTGGATGACTGAGTCTGGGATAGTAAAGCAAACATTTCAATGGTTTGGGTGAGATAAAAATTGTTTACAACCTTTTCTTTTAGGACAGGCAAAAAGGGAAAACAAGAAAAGGGGATGGCACAATTATTCCTCATTCTTTCTTTATATGGCTTCATGTGAGATCTGTTTGGTCTGTTTGCCTAACCATCGGAATAAACACAATTAACAAATATTTCTTTTGTCTTTACAAATTGACTGACATAAGAATTAAAAGACAACTGGGTTGGTAAAATTAAAGCAGACACCTCAAAGAAAGGGTTCTCCCTTTATTTCATCTCCTTCCACTCTCTGCTGGGGTCCTGCTTTACCAATTTTCTCTTTTCTCATTCTCCAGTCTGATCTGTCCATTGACACCTTGTCTGTTGCCTAAAAACATCTCCAATATACCTCACCCTAGACAGTCCACAAACATGTCCAAATCTCCTCTTTGCTTGACTCTGCTCCCTACTGTCTCCCTCTCTCTTCCCATGTCTCCTCTTACCTCTCCCTCTTGCTCCCTTTGGTTTTCCACCAAATTTCATGAGAGTAGGCTGCCCCCACATATTCCATTCATCATTCAAACTGAAGTCTGGCTTCCAACCTCAATATTCTATTGCAATTGCTCTCTCAGAGGTCACCACTGACTTCCTAAGTGTCACATACAATGACCTATTCTCAGACTTCTTCTGCTTGACCTTGCTGCACCATTAAGAGCTCTCTCTGATTGATCTTTTCTTTCAAAACACTCTCCTCTCACAGCTGTCTCCTGGTATTTCTTCTACTCTGACTCTTCTTTTTCAGTTTTTTTTTTTTTTTTTTTTTTTTTTGCTGACTCCTTAGCTGCCTTCTCCTTAAGCTTTGCATAGCATGGCTTCAGGGTAAACAAGATCCATTTTGGAGGACTTATGGGAAATCAGGTATAGATTATGGTCTCTAACAAAGAGCTTCTGAAACCTAAGAGGGAGGAGGGAGGTAAGGCAAGAAGCCAGGGAAAAAAGGCAAGAGCCAGCAGACAGGATTCAGTGAAACCAGGCCCTCCTCAGCAGGCTGGGATTATTGGGTCATGTGTTTTTTGTCCTAAGGTCCCTTAAAGGCATAGCCTGGCCTCAGACATCAATGTTTCCCAAGATTCTGTCCTTTGTCATCTTCTCTATCTTCTACACCTTCTTCTTAAATGTTTAGCTACTTTCCTAGGAATTTGCCTATAACCTTGATTCTCTCCAATTTATAGCTCCAGCAAGAAATTCTTGCCTAAATTCCAGATCCTAATTTCCAACTTAAATTCCATCCGCCCTCTTTTATTCCCCCAACAGTTAAATTCCCCCAGCATTTAAAGCTGGCATGAATTTTTCATTTCTACATCTGAATTTCCTTCATCATATACTGTAGCATTCCCACAGCCTTATAATTCACATCAAAGGAAAAAATACATTGGGCAAATGTGGAATATACTTCTGTATTGCCATCTTATAAAATTTTCACTGGAAGGTTCAAACGGATGCTGTTCATAACCTGTGAATTTATGATATCCTAAATTCATGCTAAATATTACAAATTATGTTTCTAAAAACAGGATACATTCTCCACAGGGTGGTGATCTCAGAGCTCAAATAATGTGAAATATATCTTAAAACATCTAACTCCCTTCTTTTCCCATAATATGTAATCCATATCCTATTTGACAAAGGAAATGTTCCGGAGCCTTTTATTAAAAAGAGTGTTAATCAAAAGGTAGAGACAGAAAGTATGAAAGGACCATTTTAGAGGGAATTCTACTCCCAGCACTTCTCTTGTGCATGTGGAAGTGTGAGCCTATCTTCACTAGCATCTATGCAGTTAAAAATATTCTGGAGAGACCTGTAGAAGCAATGAACCAAAAAGGACAAGGTTTGATATTTTACAAACTTCTCAGATGTCTCTACCTATGGAAAACAGTTATATGAAATTTAGACTAAATCATAGAAATTTACTAGATAGCCCAGATTTTTTTTTTTTTTTTTTTTTTTTTAAACAGCTTAAATCTCTAAGAGGAAATTACTGTTCTGAGAAACTGGCTTATCAATAAATGCAACTTTAAAAGGAAGTTCAGAAACTAGCTGCTGGTCTGAAAATGCTTTATTTCTCTTTAGGAGAAACTACTCTTGCTTTTTTGTAAGAGTCATCAAATACAGTCACTTGCTGGAAATCTAATAGTCATTTAAAAACATTACAGAGGAAGAAAAAACAAACTTACATCTCTTGATTACTGCTCTAATGGATGATAAGGGTCCTTGGCTAGAAAAAGAAAGAAAGAAAACTTATTACACATTCATCAATCCTTTTGAAGAAGAGTCATTCATAATGCCAGTTTATTTCTGAGACTCAATATGGCACCAAGCCACAAGTATGACACTTTAGTCACTGCCCTATCCTTTTTACAAAACAAAATTAAAGACATCTTTTACAAAATTGACTTTGATATTTAAGATTTTTATAGGAAGTGAGGAGGCTGGTGAAATGTATCTGCAGTGTAAATAAAATTTCTCCTTAAAATTGCGTACATGGCTGCTTATATACTGTGTCTTCCAGTGCAAATCTGGACATCATTTGAAGTGAGGTAGCAAAAACATGAAAGAACACTGACTCCGTACATATCTCCTCTGTGTCTGGCATTGGAATTCCTGTGTTCTCATAGCAGATCAAAGCAGATCATCTGAATAGTCAATTTGACCTAGTCAACAGCACTTGTACTAATAATTAGAATTAAAAACATCACCACCTAAATATAAAACTCTCTTCTGCCTGCTTTGAGCTTTAATAGCTGGTTGTCCTGGCTTTGCTTCTGTGTGACCCTGAGCAAGCCATGGAACCCTTCTGAGCCTACGGTTACTGATTGGTCAAGACCTTCTAGCTGTAAAGGTTTTTGCTACTAGTTTGTGAGGTTTTTGTACTTCTTCATTCAAACCAGCTGTGCTAACAGTTTTTTTTTTTTTTAATTGATACATATTAATAAAGCATACAATCCATCCAAAGTATACAGTCAATATTTGGTATAATCACATAGTTGTGCATTCATTACATCAATCATTATTAGGACATTTTCATTAATTGAATAATAATAATGGAAAACAAAAAACAGACAAACCAACCAAAAATTCAGTCTCTCTTTGTTTCCCCTGCTGTACACAGCTGCTATTTCTGGCTATTCTTGCTTATTTATTTATTTATTTATTTACTTACTTACTTAAATGCAGTTTTATTGAGATATATTCACATACCATACAACCTTTCCAAAGTGTATAATCAGTGGCTTTTATTATAATCACAATGTTGAGCATCCATCACTACAAAAAATTTTAGAACAATTTCATTACTCCAAAAAGAAAAACTCCATGCCCCTTAGCAGTCACTTCTCAATCCCTCTATCCTTTCCCAGCCCTACATAACCACTAATCTAATTTCATCTTTATAAATTGATTTATATTTATATTTATATAAATGGAATTATACAATACATAGTACTTTGTACCTGGTTTCTTTCACTTAGCATAATGGTTTTTTTCTGCCTGATATTAATATCTTGTAACATTAACATATATTTGTTCAGCTTGAAAAAAAAATATTCTTATATATATATATATTTAGGCTATTAAAAAGACTTTATTATAAAATTGTAGAATAAAATAGAAAAATAGATTGAAAGAAATTACAAATTTTAAAAGAGTGTAAGGCCAGGTTAAATATAATCAATTATAAGAAATAGATAGTATAGCAACAAACATTTATAAATGTAAATGATAATTCTAGTATAATAGAAATTAACTATAACATAATTCTTTTTATTTATTTATTTATTTTTTATTTTATTTTTTTGCCTTTTTTTGTTTTTCACTTTTATTTTTTAAAGGATAGTTCGATTACATAAATGTTACAAAGAATATATAGGGTCATCCAGAGAGCCATGGCCGGGCTAGGGGCTGCTTTCCGGCGCCTGGGCGCAGTGTCGGGAGCCGGGGCCCTCGGCTTGGCCTCCTACGGGGTATATGGCGCCCAATTCCCGGATGCCTACAGTAAAGAGCTCTTTGACAAGGCCAACAAACACCACTTCTTACACAGCCTGGCCCTATTAGCGGTGCCACTTTGCAGAAAGCCCCTCTGGGCCGGGTTGCTGCTTGCTTCTGGAACCACTATATTCTGCACCAGCTTTTACTACCAGGCCCTGAGTGGAGACCCCAGCATCCAGCCCTTGGCCCCTGTGGGAGCCAGCATGCTGCTCTTGGGCTGGCTGACTTTGGCTCTTTGAGCTCCCTTGTGCTAAATTACTGGATTTTCCTGGGTGATTTTTTGAGAATTGGCAAGAAGGGGATTAAAAGATGAGGGCAAATAAAGAAAAAAAAAAAAAAAAAAAAAAAAAGAATATATAGGGGGAAGCGGCTGTGGCTCAATCAGTAGGGCTCCCGTTTACCATATGGGAGGCCCTGGGTTCGATTCCCGGGTCCTCCTGGTGAAGGCAAGCCCACCCATGTGGCGCGGTGAGCTGACGCTGCAGGACGACACAGCAATGGGAGACAAGCAGACACAGAAAAACGCACAGCAAATGGACACAGCGAGCACAAGCAGCAAGGGGGGGATAAACGAATAAATAAATAAAATCTTTAAAAAAAAAAAAAAAAAAAGAATATATAGGGAATTCCCACATGCCCTGCTCCTCACACCTCCCATATGAACAACATCTTTCATCAGTGTGGTACATTCATTGCAATTGATTAACACATTTTGGAGCATTGCCACTAAGCATGGATTATAGTTTACACTGTAGTTTACACTCTCTCCCATTTGACTCTGTAGGTTATGGCCGGATATATAATGGCCTGCATCTGTCATTGTAATGTTATTCAGGATGATTCCCAAGTACCAAAAACGCCCCCCTATTATACCTGTTTTTCCCTTTCCCTAACCCCAGAACATCCATGGGTCATTGCCTCCACAACACTGGTATTTCTTCCATTCCTAAAATCACAATAAGGCTATAGTAGAATACTAGTAAGTTTATTTTAGTCCATAGTTCGTTTTCCAATCCTGAGGACTCTGGGATGGTGATGCCCCTCCACATTGGGAGAGCATAAAGAATAATTGAAAGCCTGCAAAGAAAAGTAACAGACCTTATGGGAATGAAAGACACAATGGATGAGATTAAACATATATTAGAGGCACAGAGGAGCAGATTTGAACATCTGACATCTGACTAGGAAAAGACTGAACAGAAAGAGAAGAGAATGGGAAAAATAGAACAGTCTCAGGGAATTGAATGACAACATGAAACACACACACATTCAGTTTTTGGTCATTATTACCTCAAATATTCTATCTGTCCCTTTTCCATTCTCTTTTCTTTCTGCTTTTTTTGGGAGATTTTTGATGACTGATTCAATCTCTTTAAATGTGATTGGTTTGTTAAATTCTTGTTTTCTTGTAGCATCAGTGTAGGTTGCGTGTTTCTAGGAATTTGTCCATTTCACATAGGTTGTCTAGTTTGTTGGCATATAGTTTCTCATAATATCCTCTTATGATCCTTTTTATTTCTGTGGGGTCAATTGTAATTCCCTCCTTTCACTTCTGATTTTATTTATTTGCATCTTCTCTCTTTTATCTTTGTTAATTAGCTAAGGGTTTGCCAATTTTATTGATCTTCTCAAAGAACCAGCTTTTGGTTTTGTTGATTTTCTCTATTGTTCTTAATTTCATTTATTCTGCTCTGATCTTTATTATTTTTTTCCTTCTGCTTGCTTTGGGAATGGTTTGCTGTTCTTTTTCTAGTTTCTCCAGTTGTTCAGTTAGATCTTGGACTTTAGCTCTTTCTTCTTTTTTAACAGAAGCATTTAGGACTACAAATTTCCCTTTCAGCACTGCCTTCACAGTATTCCCTAAGTTTTGATAAGTGTGTTCTCGTTTTCATTTATCTCAATATATTTACTAATTTCACTTACAGTTTCTTCTTTGACCCACTGATTGTTTAGGAGTGTGTTGTTCATCTTCCACATATTGAGAATTTTCTCCTTTCTCTTCTGTTATTGATTTCTAGTTTCATTCCATTATGATCTGAGAAGGTGCTTTGTATAATTTCAATCTTTTTTTATTTATTGAGACCTGCATTGTGACCTAACATGTGGTCTATCCTGGAGAAAGATTCATGGGCTTGAGAAGAATGTATAACATGCTGATTTGGGAGGCAGTGTTCTGTATATGTCTGTTAGGTCTAGTTCGTTTATCATAGTGTTCAAGTTCTCTGTTTCCTTGTTGATCTTCTGTCCAATTGTTCTACCTAATGATATCAGTGGCATGTTGAAGTCTCTGACAATTATTGTAGAGATGTTTATTTCCCCTTTAGTTTTGCAATAGTTTGCCTCATTTATTTTGGGGCTCCCTGGTTAGGTACATAGATATTTATGACTGTTATTTCCTCCTGGTGGACTGTCCTTTTATTAATATATAATGGCCTTCTGTATGTCATAACTTTTTTGCATTTAAAGTCTGTTTTATCCAATATCAATACAACTACCCTTGCTCTTCTTCTGGTTACTGGTTGCATGGAATATCTTTTTGCATCCTTTCACTTTCAGCTGGTTTGTATCCCTGGGTCTAAGGTGAGTCTTTTGTAAGCAGCATATGGATGGCTCTTTTTTTTTTTTTTTTTAATCCATTCTGTCAGCCTATATCTTTTGATTGGGGAGTTTAATCCATTCACATTCTAACTGTGAATGCATTACTGAAAATGCATTGTTTACTTCCACCATTTTATTCTTTAGTTTTCATATGTCATAGCTTATTTTTTTTTCTTTCTCAAAATCATCTTTATTTGAATTCATAAATACATTAGCTCAATAGGCTAATCTATTTTACTCTTATTCCTAGAATACATGGGCCATAATATTTACTACATTAGATATTAAAACTGGTATAAGGTATTGGGGTGACCTGAAAATTTGCATTTCTAGCCAATTTCCATGATTCTGTCCTCAAGGCTGGAATTCTTTGATTCACTCAGTTTAAAAAGCCAAACATGGGGACAAATGTGTGCCAATTTTCAAACCGTCCATGATCATCTTCAAGATAGTATAGCATTCACTTTCCCACCTCGTATTTCAATCAAGGCTTTGCTCCTCTTCTCTCCTTAAATCTGAGGTATTTTGGAATTCTTTTGAGAATTCTCAAACCTTAGCTACTTTGGAATTCTGTAGAAAGTGTAAGTGTAATTCACCAATAGATTACACAAGACAAAGTGCACTTCTCTTGGACACGTGGTAAACTGAACTTAGATTCAGATTAGGGTGCTCTGTAGAGCTGTTTCCTGCATGGTTTGTCTCCTCAGTCATTGTCCATAGGACTCTGAGAAGCTGTAGGAATATGCAGGTGCAGGCTCATGACCTGGCTTCATCTCCAACATTGTGGAATGGGACTGTACATCACTGGGCAGAGCCCTATGCTCCCCTGCGCTACCTGGACAGAGCCTAAGGAGAATGATTTCCCAGGGTATCCATGTTGTAATATGTCATACCTTATTTTTGTCTTTTTATTCTTTTGGTTATCCTTTCTTCTATTCTTGCCTTCTACGCTCTCCTCCAAGCTTCTCTCTCCTGTCACTTTCCTTGAGGCTGTAAGGCTTCCTTTAATATTTCCTACAAAGGCAGATTCTTTTTTTTTTTTTTTAAGGAGGTACCAGGGATTGAACTCAGGATCTCGTGTGTGGGAGGCAGGCACTCAACTACTGAGCTACATCCACACCTCAGATTCTTTTTCGTGAACTGTCTTAGTTTGTTTGCTTGTGAATGTTTTAAACTCACCTTCTGCAATAGTCAGCCAAAGAGGTGCTGATGCAAAATATCAGCAATCTGTTGGCTTTTATAAAGGGTATTTATTTGGGGTAGAAGCTTAGTTACCAGGCCATAAAGCATAAGTTACTTCCCTCACCAAAGTATGTTGCCATGAGTTGGAGCAAGATGGCTGCTGATGTTCAGCCTTCCTCTTCCTCTTAAGGCTCCGCGGTCCCAGCTTCTTCCAATATTAGCTGTAGGCTGGGATAAGTCTTGTCTCTCTCCTGGGGCTTGTTCCTCTCCAGGCTCAGCTGCAGCTGTAGGCTATTAGGCTCATCTCTCTTCCCAGGGCCTCTGCTGTGTCTACAGAGCCGTCTCTATTCCTCTGTGTTCTTCTCCTGTGTGTTTACTTCCCAGGCCTCAAGCTCAAAAACTCCCACCTCCCTTCTCTGTGAAGTTTCTCTGTGAGTCCCTGTCCACCAAGGGGGCGGAGACTCAACGTCCTACTGATGTGGCCCAGTCAAAGCCTTAATCATTATTTAATCAAGTAAAAGTGAAACCCTTGAATCCAATATAATCTAATATGCCCAGAGGGACACACCAGTTCACAAACATAATCCAATATCTATTTTTGGAGTTCATAAACAATATCAAACTGCTACACCTTCATATTTGAAGGACAATTTTGCCAGATAAAGAATTCTCAGCTGGCAATTTTTCTCTTTCAGTATCCTAATTGTATCATTCCATTGTCTTCTCACCTCTATGGTTTCTGGTGAGAAATCTACACTAAGTCTTATTGGGTGTCCCTTGTATGTGATGGTTTGCTTCTGACTTGCTGCTCTCAGAATTTTCTTTTTATCTCTGATGTTTAACATTCTGAGTAGCATGTGTCTTGGAGTAGGTGTATCCAGATTGGGTTATGCTGTGCTTCTTGGACATGTAAGTTCATTTCTTTCATGAGAGTTGGGAAATTTTTAGCCATTATTTCCTCAAATACTGTTTTGGCCCTCTTTCCTTTCTCTTCTCTTGAATAAAACATATGACACATATGTTGTTGCATTTTATGTTATCATTCATCTCCCTGTGCCCCTGCTCTATTTTTTTCAGTCTTTTCTCTTTTTTCTCTTTTCTAGTTCAGCTGTTTTGTCTTCTGTATCACTTATTCTTTCTTCTATAATTATGAGTCTGCTGTTGTATGCCTTTAATATTTTTTTGATCTCACCTATTGTGTCTTTCATTCCCATGAGCTCTTACTTTTTTAATCTGGTTTTCAAATTCTTCCTTGTGCTCGCCCAGTGTCTTTATTTATCCCCACCCCCTCATTGTTTGCACTTGCTGTGTCTGTTCTTTAGGAGGCACTGGGAACTGAACCCAGGACCTCTGATTTGGGAGGGAGGTACCTAATCGCTTGAGCCACCTCCATTCCCTGCTTGTTGTGTCTCTCATTATGTGTTTTTCTTCTTGTATCTCTTGTTGTATCATCTTGTTGCATCAGCTTGCCATGCCTGCCCGTTGTGTCAGCTCACTGTCTTGCTTGTCTTCTTTAGGAGGCACTGGGAACAACTGCTTCCTGCTTTGTTGTATTTCTTATTATTTTTCTTCTCATGTCTCTTGTTGCATCATCTTGTTGTGTCAACTTGCCATGCCTGCTTGTCACACCAGCTAACTGTCTTCTTTAGGAGACACCAGGAACAGAACCATGGACCTCCCATGTGGTAGGTGGGAGTGCAATCGCTTGAGCCACATTGGCTTCCCACTCAGTGTCTCCTTAATGTCCTTTATCTCTTTAGTCATATTGTTTTTCAACTCATTAATTTGGTTTTGGAAATTTGTATGAATCATTGATTAGTTCTCTCAAATCCTGTGTCTCATCTGGGGCTTTGATATGATTCTTTTTCTTGGGCCATTTCTTCCATTTTCTTAGTGTGGCTTGTAATTTTTTCTCTGATGTCTAGGCATCTGATTATGATGGTGAGTTTACTCAGATATTCACTTTCTCTTTTGTAGGGTTTTAGCAGTAGGAGGCTGTGTGTTAATGATGTTCTTTCATTCTTGGTACATCCTGCTCTGGGTCTTTAGGATTGTCCCTGTTAGTTGCTCAAATCTACGCCCTGGACATAGTAATGGGTTGCAGACCCCCTTCTAAGGGCCTTAAGGAGGGAGGCTGTAAAGGCCAGAAGAATCCTCTCTTACTTAGTTTCCTGATGTGCCCATCCTTGGTTGGCCAGCAGATGTTGCACTTCAGCAGCCCTCTCGGTTTAAAGACTGGTAGGAGTGTATTTGCTGCAACAGGGACCAGATCGATGTGATAAAGGATCTTGCCTGGAAGATCAGAGTCTTTCTCAGAGGTTTTTCTCTTACCTTTGCTAGCAGTCGCCTTTCTTTTCCCACGTAGGAAATAATTCCTCTCACATCTAGGTACTCAACAACCAGCCCCAGTCAGTAGAGAGGGTGATTGACAGGGCTGGCTCCCAAGGCAAACAATGGCATGGCCCCAACCAGCCTGGAAGGGCTTGTGGGACACAGCAGAGCAAATATGTGGGTCAAAAGCTGAGTCTGCCTTAGGCTGAGTCCCCTTCTCTCCCTTTTCCTGCGGAGGTGGATCTCTGGAGTCCACCTCTGTCTGTTGCCACTGGCTCTGAGGCCTGAGAATTCAAAATTGTCTGTAGAATGGGGGAGGGTGCCAGCAGCTCCATCTGCAGCTTTAACTTACAGTTTTGCTGTTGAGATTCTTTTTTCTATGCCCCTTTCTCTTCTGGGCAGTGTCTAGCCTTACCCTGATGTCCTAAACCCCAGAGCATTTTGCCGAGGCAGTTTCTGCCTATCCTCTAGCTATTTTTCTGGGATAGGAGAGTCCCTTGTGTTTCTAGTCCACCATCTTCCTAGAAGTCTGTGCTAACAGTTTTTGAAATCTTTTAGAGAAAAGATACAACCCTGCAAGTTTCATGATTTCATTTAGGGAAAAAAAAAATTCTGTTTACAAAATTTTTCACTTTTCTCAGAATGCTATTTTTAACTTTAAATTTATTTTTGAATGTATGCTGTTTTAAAATTGATACTTATGGTAATCTGTAGATATCCTCTTGCTGTTTCTTAGGTAGATAAGATAAAACTTCAGGAAGACATAATGATTTATCATTTTATTTTGAGAAAGTGACATTTTAGGAATACACTATTCTGCCATACAGGAAAAAGAAAATTAAGCTTGTGGAATCATCCAAAGCCATGAAGCAAGGACTGTAATATCAAAACATAATTACGTTCAGCAATACTGATTTTTAAAAAAAGTTCTTGGAGAAAAAAAATGTTCTTGAATGCTTTCTGCAAAACAACTACTTGAAAAAAAGAGTTATTATAAGATAGTGTAGACAAGGTGTCAGCACCAGAAAGTAAATAAGAGACTGTAGGAGAAACTCTTTGGTGCAAAAATATAGAGAATCTGCAAGTTAATGTATTTGTTAACTTAGGGCCCAGCATTTTCATTAGGAAAATGAAAATCAGTACTTAGAAAGCCAAAGTTCCATGTGTGTGCCCAGGCAGGGCAGCAATATCTGTTATTATTTACATCATAATATCACTGCTCACACAACCACCAATTTAAGGGACTGTTATTATTATTTAAACACACCTTCTACTCTCTTTTTGGGGAGGAAAACTGCATAGCATGAGGGATGGAACATGAGGGAGCCTTCTTGTGTGTGAGTGGTGGTTGCATACTGTGACAGTTGATTGAATTGTACATTTTGTGCACTTTTTTGAATGCTCTACTTCAATAAAAAGTTGGGAGGGGGAAACCTTGCACAAGATAGAATTTTGGCTGAGGTCAGCCGATGTTCTACAATTCCCAAGATTTAGCAGTACCACGTTTAGGATGGATCTATAAAACAAAAGAAAACAAAACACCAATATCTTATGTCTAGAATAGCATTTTCCAAACTCTAAAGTTTTAAGTTTTCCTTTAGAGGTTAACAGAGTTTTGTGGTAGGGAAAATAAAAGAGCCTAATGGTCAAATACATCTCCATGGGAAGCAGCTTGGGGAGTTGGAGTAGGCTCCCTGCTGTAAAGTACATAAAATTTCTATATCTCAAATACATCTATGGATGCAGAAACTGTGGTTTTGAAAATGATCCTCTCAATCTGACTATTCCCTTTATAGTCCCCTAAGGGAAAACCTCAAGGGCTCTTTCCTCAGCTTGAGTTTGCTCTCAGCTGGGAACCTCCAGGAAGGATGGGCCACCACAGGATGGGGTCATGGCCAGATGGTCCCAATCAGAGACTCATCCACAGGAAGCAGGAGAACCTGCAGGTTTAGGGAGATCATTCTAGCCTCTACCTGCCCGTCTTCACTTCTGGTGTCTTAGATGACGTGACATTGTGCAAAGTTGTACAAAGTTATACAAATTATTTTACTTGCCTTCTCTAAAGCTTCCCATTTCCCCTTGTATAAATGCAGAGATAACTCAATACTCCCTCCTGAGGTTCTTGTGAAGATTAAGGGACTCACTGTGACTTTGATTTGCATTTCCCTCATGATGATGAGCATCTTTAAATGTGCTGAGCATCTTTAAATGTGCTTTCTGGCCATTTGTATTTCTTCTTTGGAGAGATGTCTATTCAAGTCTTTTGCTCATTTTTAAATTGGAGTGCCTTTTTATTATTAAGTTGAAGAATTTCTTTATATATTCTGGATATTAAACCTTTATCAGATATGTGGTTTCCAAATATTTCCTCCCATTGTATAGGCTGTTGTTTTACTTTCATGCTAAAGTCTTTTGAGGCACAAAAGTTTTTCATCTCAATGAGGTCCCATCAAAGTCTAAGAAACCATTGCCTAACATAAGGAAGATGCTTCCTTATATTCTGGCTCATCTATTTAGTTTTTTTATCCATTTTGTATAAGATGTGTGTGGGGGGGGTCCTCCTTGTTTTCTGTGTGTTTTTATTGTTGTTGTTTGCAAATGGAAATCCAGTTTTCCCAGCATCCTTTGTTGAAGAGACTATTCTTTCCCAATGGAGTAGTCTTTGCTCCCTTGTCAAAAATCAGTTAGCCATAACTGAGGGTTGATATCTGAGCTCTCAACTCTATCCCACTGGTTACATCTGTCCTTGTGCTAGTACCGTACTATTTTGATTACCAGGAAGTGTGAGTCCTCCAAATTCATTCTTCTTTTTCAAGATGGCTTTAGCTCTTTGGGGCTCCTTACCCTTTCACATAAATTTGATGACTGGCTTTTCCATTTATGCAAAGAAGGTTGTTGGAATTTTGACTGGGATTGCACTGACTCTATAAATTGCTTTGGGTAGGATTGACATCTTAATGATACTTAGTCTTCCAATCCATGAACACAGAATGTTCTTCTATTTATTTACATTTTCTTTGGTTTCTTTTAGCAGTGATTTCTAGTTTTCTGTGTACAAGTCCTTTACATTCTTGGCTAGATTTCTTCCTACATATTTGATTCTTTTATTTGCTATTGTGAATGGGCTTTTTTTATTTCTTCTTCTGAGTTTTCATTGCTTGTGTATATAAACACTGCTGATTTTTGGGTGTTGATCTTGTACCCTGTAACTTTGCTGAATTCATTTATTAGTTCTAGGAGCTTTGTTGTGGACTTTTCAGGATTTTCTGTATATAGGATAATGTCATCTCCCAATAGGGACAGTTTTACTTCTTCCTTTCCAATTTGGATGCCTTTTTTTCTTTCTCTTGCCTAACTGCTCTGATTAGAACTTCCAGTATAAAACTGAATAACAGTGGTGACAATGGACATCTTTGTCTTGTTCCTGATCTTAGAGGGAAAGCTTTCAATCTTTCACCATTAAGTAGGATGTTAGTTGTGGGCTTTTCATAGATGCCTTTTATCGTGTTGAGGAAGTTTCCTTGTGTTGCTGGGGTTCTAAGTGTTTTTATTAAGAAGGAATGCTGCATTTTGTCAAATACCTTTTCTGCATCAATTAAGGTGAGCATGTGGGTTTCTTTTCCTTCATTGTGCTAATATGGTATATTAAATTAATTGAGTTTTCTTATGCTGAGCCAACATTACATGTCAGAGATAATCCTACTTGATCATGGTATATAATTCTTTTAATATGTTGTTGGATTCGGTTTACTAGTATTTTGTTGGAGTTTTACATCTATATTCATAAGAAATACTATTCTGTAGCTTTCTTTTCTTGTGGCATCTTTATCAGGCTTTGGTATGAGGGTGATGATGAATTAGGTAATGTTCCCTCCTCTTCAATTTTTTTGGAAGAGTTTGAGGAGAATTGTGTTCTTGGAATATTTGGTAGAATTTCTCTGTGAAGCCACATGGCCCTGGGTTTTTACTTTGTTGAGAGGTTTTTTATAACTGATTCAATCTCTTTCCTAATTATTGGTTTGTTGAGAACTTCTCTTTCTTCTTGAGTCAGTGTAGGTAGTTTGTTTCTAGGAATTTGTCCATTTCATCTAGGTTATCTAATTTTGGTGTATAGTTGTTGATAGTATCCTCTTACAGTCATTTTTATTTTAGTGGGGTTATTAGTAATGTCCCTTTTCCTTCTATCCTTTCTTCCCATTTCCCCCAATAAGCCCTTCTCAGGCTAGCTATAGGATCACTCTTTACCACTGTCTTTGCATTAAACCTTAGCTTGTTGTTAGAAAGGTATTTTTAAGAAAGACTACTGCATTTAAAAAGAGTTCCTTAACCTAATGAAACAAATTTCTAAAGATGAGATTTCAGTGGTGAACATGATGATAAGAACAGCTTGTAATTGTTTGTATGCCACACATACGATTCATTTAACACATGAGGAAACGGAAGCATAGCGATTAGGTATCTTGCCTATAGTCACACAGCTAGTAGGCAGCCTAGCCAAATGTGAAGTCACTACTATCTGACTATAGTCCATAATTCTATACTTTAGGCTTGGTGGGATGGGTAAACATTTCTGGATGTTCTACAAAATTCAATATGTAGGCAATTATTCCCAAGCATAAAGTTGACCAAAGAAATTTCACATTGGAGTCTCACATCAGACTCTGCAGAGGCAGTAGAAGGCAAAATAAAAGTTACTTGATATGACATTTTGATGTCAAAAACTACCACCACAACAATGGTTAACTCTTAATCTCAACAAAGAAAATCCAACCTCTCTTTTAATTTTCCATCATGTTTTATTTATCATAATAAAACAGATTTCAAAAAAATATTTACTCAGCTTTCAAAGTAGTGAGCTTATTTCCAAGTTTACACATACACATGCATAAAAACATTTTCTTTCATGAGCTAAGGGCTGTTTTTACAAACAAGCAAGTAGAGTTAGTGGGTTTGGTTTGTTTGGTACACTATTGAGAATAATGTTTACAAGTACCCATCATCATCTTATGTTTTGGGGATTCCTTCTGTATGTAAAGATCACTGAAAATGTTAAAAAATGCATTCCTTGTAAAAACCCTCAATAAGGCCAAGAGCATACCATTAGAGTGTCACTCAGTAAAGCCAATAATTTAACAAGGAGTTAAGCTAATGCGATGCAGGAAAGTAGCCCTAACTCATGTAAACTGATAAAACTACCAGTCGGTATATGGTTTATTCCCAAAAGCTCTCAACATTGACTCATTCCCATTTCCTAGAAAAAAGGATTTAGCTAGGTTGGTGTGATTTTTGCAGGCGAGAATAAGTATTTTCTTACCAAGACCTACCCATCCATTTTCAAATACATCCAATACTTACTACATGTATAATATGTGTCAGGCACCAGGAATGCTTTGAAATACAGACTCTGCCATCAATGGGAAAGACAAATATTGCAACTGCCTTTTTAAAATCTATATAGTTTTATAGGGGTAGGCACACGTTGCTAAGGATACAGAAAAGGTACATCATTCCATCTTGGGGTATTAAGGAAAGACTTCCAAAAAGTGAGTTATCTTAACTGTGACCTGAAAAATTTGTAGGAGAATGGTTCTTAAAAGGCAGTTTCAGGCAGCAATTACAAAGGACCAGAAGTGAGGGGATAGATAGTTCAGCATTGTTTAAGCACAGTGTGTGAAGAAGTCTATATAAGAGAAAAATAGGGACTGGAACTCAAATATCTTCACCACAATAAAATGAAAGACCTTGACTTGCTGCTTTTCAGGAAAAAAAAAAATCATTACATGAAGTTTTTAAAAAGAAGTCTTGACAGGTGACCGGCGGCGCGGGGGGAGGGGGCCCGGTCCGGGAGTGCGGGAGGCAGTGGTAGAGGGAGGTGGCAGCAGCGGCTAGCGGACTCGAGTCACAACCGGGCCGAGGCAGACACCTCAGTGGAGCGAGGCAGTAGAAGCACCGAGCACCGGAGGCGGTACCGGGATCCCGATTAAGGGGAGGGGAGCGCCGGAGAAGGGGAGGGGGCGATGCTGGAAGCCATGGCGGAGCCCAGTCCCGAAGATCCACCTCCGACCCTTAAGCCAGAGACTCAGCTACCAGAGAAACGCCGCAGAACAATTGAGGATTTCAACAAGTTTTGCAGTTTTGTCTTGGCTTATGCTGGTTATATCCCCCCTAGTAAAGAGGAAAGTGACTGGCCAGCCTCTGGCTCCAGTTTCCATTGCGAGGTGAGAGTGCAGCAGATAGTGATGGCTGGGACTCCGCCCCCTCAGATCTCCGAACCATCCAGACCTTTGTTAAGAAAGCAAAGTCATCCAAGAGAAGGGCAGCTCAGGCAGGTCCCACCCAGCCAGGACCTCCAAGGTCCACTTTCTCTCGCCTGCAGGCCCCTGACAGTGCCACTTTGCTTGAGAAGATGAAGCTCAAGGACTCTCTCTTTGATTTGGATGGGCCCAAAGTGGCATCTCCTCTGTCTCCCACATCCCTGACACATGTCTCCCGGCCCCAGTGTCTGCACTTACCCCAGTGTCTCTTTCCCAGGGGGACCTCTCCCAACCTCCTCGAAAGAAGGACCGAAAGAACCGAAAGCTGGGGCCAGGAGGGGGGACTGGCTTTGGGGTGCTTCGGAGGCCTCGGCCAGTCCCTGGCGATGGGGAAAAGAGGTCTCGAATCAAGAAGAGCAAGAAACTGAAGTTGAAAAAGGCAGAGTAGGGGGATAGACTCCCACCTCCTGGGCCTCCCCAGGCACCCCCCAGCAATACAAACTCTGAAGAGGAAGAGGAGGAGGAGGAGGAGGAAGAAGAGGAGGAGGAGGAGATGGCAGCAGTGGTAGGGGGTGAAACCCCAGCTCCTGTACTCCCAACACCCCCTGAGGCTCCTAGGCCCCCTGCCACAGGGCCCCCTGAAGGAGTCCCTCTGACTGACAGTGAAAGCAAGGAAGTGGGTAGCACTGAAACCAGCCAAGATGGAGATGCCAGCTCTAGTGAAGGCGAGATGCGGGTCATGGATGAGGACATCATGGTAGAATCAGGTGATGACTCATGGGATCTGATCACATGTTACTGCCGAAAGCCCTTTGCAGGGCGGCCCATGATTGAGTGCAGCCTGTGTGGGACCTGGATCCATCTCTCCTGTGCTAAGATTAAGAAGACCAATGTCCCTGACTTCTTTTACTGCCAGAAATGCAAGGAACTGAGGCCAGAGGCCCAACAGTTGGGGGGATCCCCCAAATCTGGAGAGCCCTGACATCGCCAGACCCAGGCTGGAACTTTGTATTGACAACATGACTTGGGAACTGAGCCTCAGGGTCCTCAGCCCATCCCCTGGAGCCTGGACATTGTCCCACTTCAGGGCAGGAATTCCCAAGGGAAACTTGTTTGGAAATGAGTCTCTCATGGTCCTAACCTACTTTCCTTCCCACCCTCGACTTGAACTTGGTTGGATCCATTGCAGTTGGGGTGGGAGACTGTCTGGGTTCCTAGGCACAAAATCCCTGCTTCTTGGACCCTCCACTCCTCACTTTCTGGGCCAGGGTTGAAATTGGTATGGGATGAGGCAGTTGTCTATAAACTCTAGTGTAAATACAGCACTCTCTCCCTCAAAAAAAAAAAAAAAAAGAAGTCTTAGGCCAACACTGATTTGCCTCCCAAAACCTAAAGCAATAGTGTATTACAGAATTACAGAAATATCTATGTTTTCATGTTACATATACATAGCCATAATTTGTATCACCTTATATTACCTGCTAGACTAAGGCAATATATTATACAATGAAGGGAATAAAGTTAGCACTTGCCTCTGAGACCAATATAAAGCTATCATTTTAATAGTGTCTGAATTATTATCACTCACATTGTATTGGGTCAGATCTATCAACTATGGGGAATGGAAAAGAATAGGTGTGGTCACTTGAGACTAGTGAAAACAAAATATCTTATACTTCTAAAACTCTGATGAGCCTCCATAGTTTCAAATTCTTTCTGTGAGAATTATATAATAAAGCACTGTAAAGAAAAATAATTGAGACCCAATTAGTTTTTGTTAAAAACCATAACAAAACTGCAAAGGACTTCTATTTATACTCTGAAATCTTTGGGAGAAAAGTTATATGAATTCTGAGTTCACTTACTTTTTCAGCATTATTGACAGCCTGATTATGATCATTAAGATCTATAATATGACATCACATTACATCAGGTGTTTTTCTACCTTATCTTTTTCAAGGACAAGCAAATCTTATATGCCACCATTATTTAACACATTTAGTTATTGGAAAAATAAAGCTAATAGATACATTTAAATGAATTTCAGTAACACATTCTACTGAACATAAACTTATGATATGAGTTCTATAGACACTTGTGGGCACGAAGAGTATGGAGGGTAAGTAGAGAAAAACCAAATAGGATGCATGAAGATTAATGGGGGAAGAGTACAGGATTTGGAGCCAGCCAGAGACCTACTTTCCTACCTGTGTGAGCTCAGCTGATTTACTTACTTGCTGAAATTGTTTCCTTATTTGTAAAATAAGGATAATAAATGCCTACCTTTTGGCTTGTTGCTGAGACTGAATGAGAAAACTGTAAAATATATAGCACAGTGTTTGGCACATCTTAGACTCTCAAAAAATGCTAGTTATATTTCCTGCCCTATTTTCCAATACATGAATTGCTGTAGGCTATGATGTATGAGGCTGAAATTTCTAGAACCATCCTGCCAACACCAGATGAGTTGTCCTATAGTTACCACAATCCTACTTTATGAATTCAAATAATTGACCATTCACATTTCAGTTGGAATTATTATTCACTACTTATAACCATTCTGAGTTTCACAATGCAAGCTTCTCATATACCTAATCTCCTATGAATCCAAAGCCATAACAAAGCTAAGAGAACAAAACACACTGACAAGCCTTTGTGAGCACTGTATTATGCACACTAAAAACAAAGATCTCTGTTCCTTTAGGTCATCCTTCCCAAGATATTTTCTTATAATGGGCAAGGTGACCGGTAGCTTGTAGATTTAGTTTCATATTTCTTTAACTCTTAAAAAAGTAATCTCACAAAACAGTTCAAAGATGCTGGCAGACACTTTCAACTATATTATTTATAACTTCAGTACATTTTAAATTAGAATGTTACCTTCTCCTTCCAAATTCTTTAAGTGTGTTGGTTTTTTTTTACACACATACATCTTCTTGACTCCCTGATTTAAATGATTAGACTGTTTATTAGACTATCATTTTTGTAGTGTGACTCAGTGCAATTGCATGTGCTCAGTGAACTAATGTGAACTTAATACCATGAGAGAGAGAAAGAAATAATTTAAATAGTTCAGGCGATTCCCTCTACAATCTATTCAATAGGCAAATCCCGAACAACATGCAAAAGATATTTTTGTTGCTGGTTTAGTTCTGTTGGCTTCGATTCCCAGTTACATCTTGTATGCACATCATGCCAAGTGCCTGGATCTAATGTTGAAAATGGGTATTCTTCATACAAAATGTTGCCTTGATGAGCATCTGGTGTTCACTGAAGAACAGTATTCCATCCTGCTACTAGATGGAAAACTGGCCAGGTTGGCTTTATTAAGACATGGTGATTCGACTACAACATGGCACATAACTTGGCAACAAATACTGTTCTTTGAAGGTCAACTGATGGAATTCCAGGGCTAATTTAGTATATTCAGTTTTCATTGTACACTACCTTTAGAACCTGTCCCTTCATAAAATAAGACTCTGGTGGCCCTCAACCAGTAGGCAGCATAAACTCTTTCCCCGTGTCCTGAAAAATTTCAAACCATGTCTAATATACAATGACACACAGTGATGTTGATCAGATGGAACTTGTCCAAGTGGGTTATGTTTATAAAATGTGGGGCAGGTACAATCTGTTTTGAGAAGAGGTAAAGGGTGTAAATCAAGCTAGCACCTAAGAAAGATGGCATTTACTGCAACATGTGAGAATAACATCCTTAACCTCTTCAAATGCAAACACAAAAACACTGAGAACCATGGGTCTGATGTAAAATCATGTTCAGTAAATACCTATCAAATGAACCAAAGAATTAATAATTAGAAAAATATTTTCTGGCATCATATCTTTCTTCCACAGTCAACCTAAAGTGATCTACAAAAAGAGTTTATATAAAAACTCTAAAAAGACAAAAAGGGCAAAAATCCAAGCCTCTCTTTTCTATATATAAAGCAATAGAGTAGGATTAAATTTTATGATTAGGAGTTATTTGTTGGTAAAATGCATAAAAGGGATAGCACAGTTCTAAGGGGGTGCCCATTGTATGACAAGACAAATGGATAATAAAATATTAGACAAATACATGGCAGTTTCAGTTTGAAGTATCTGCAACATCCAGAGACTGATTTTTCAAGCTTTTGTCTCATTTAGCTGAAGATTTCTGTATGTTTGACCATAAGGTGACTGTGCATGTAACTGGTAAATTTTCATTTTTGAACCAAGAAGTTTAATGCCTAAGACAGTTAATGTACCTGTCTTAGTTTGCCAGGGCTGCTGTAACAAAGTACCACAGACCAGTTGGCTTAAACAAGAAAAATTTATCATCTCACAGTTCTGGAGGCTAGAAGTCCAAAATCAAGGTGCCAGCAGGGCCATGGTTCTACTTAAAGGGGAGAATCTGTCCCATGCCTCTCCTCGGGTTTCGGGTGTGTGGCTGGCAATCCATGGAGTTACTTGGCTTGTGGCATCACTCATCTCTACCTCCGTCACATGGCCATCTTTCTCTCTCTCTCCATGTCCAAACTTCCTCTCCTTATCTGGACATCAGTCATATTGAATTAGGACCCACCATAATCCAGTTTGACCTCATCTTAACAAATAACATCTTCAAAAATACTATTTACAAGTGAGCTCACATTCACAGGACTGGAGTTTGCGGCTTGAACGTATCTTTTGGGGGCACACAATTCAAAATAATAGTACAATGGAAAACGATCAATTAAGACATGGTCCCTGCCCGTCTAGTGAGAAGTTAATAGGCAAGAGAAGGCTTACAACTTGTGTGTATTTCTGCTTTTCTTAATACTAGAACTGCCATATCCTTTTTTTTTTTTTTTTTTTTTTTAAATATTTTATTTATTTATTCATTTATCCCCCCCTTGCTGCCTACGCTCACCGGGTCAGCCAACCACGCCATGCAGGCAGGCCTTGCTCTCACCAGGAGGCCCCGGGAACCGAACCCGGGGCCTCCCATATGGTAAACGGGAGCCCCACTGATTGAGCCACAGCCGCTTCCCTGCCATATCCTTTTAAACTTGTACTAGAAGTACTTTTGTGTATTATTTCCTCTATAAAATTATAAGTTCCTTCTCTGGCCAGGCACATTTTTATATGACATTGCATACAAACCTTAAATTTAAAAAAAAAAAAAAAAGCAATTTTTAATGTCCTTTAAACATGCTCAGATTCTATGCCATGAAATATTTTAGATCATATGTAAAGAATAATTCTCCTAAAAACAACTGACTCATCCAGCTACACCCCCCATTTAAGTATGAGTTTTAAAAGGACATGAAAAGGGAAGCGGCTGTGGCTCAATCAGTAGGGCTCCCGTTTACCATATGGGAGGCCCCGGGTTCGGTTCCCGGGGCCTCCTGGTGAAGGCAAGCCCGCCCACACGGCGTGGTTAGCTGACCCAGCGAGCACAAGCAGCAAGGGGGGGGATAAATGAATAAATAAATAAAATCTTAAAAAAAAAAAAAAAAAAAAAGGATATGAAAAGTTCTTTAAAAAAAAGGAATAGAAAAATCACACTCATCCCTAAAACCTTACATCCTTGGTTTCAAAAACTATATGCAGCAGTGCTTCTATGCAAAAGGGATGACATCCCTTTGGACACTTCCTTATGGGCATTCAGGGGAAACCTGTTATAACCTCCTGTGACAGAAGTGAGACTGGCAGATAATATCATTTGGCCAAAGAAATTAGGACACAGGAAGCTTGGTGGAAATCCAAAGGGGAATCACTTGATCATACCAGAGAAGGAAAAATTAAAGGCTGATGTTTCCTACATCACAGTCCCTATTTAGAATCTTACTTCCTCTACATTATAAACACCAAGTAAAAACCCTCTGTCCAAGAGATGGAGAAACAGGGAGAAAAGGGAAGGTGAAACATTTTCTCATAGCATACTAGCTCATCACCTACTTAGAAACATCTGCTTTTTGGTGTGTTGGCTTGTCTCTTACTAAACATATACTAAATACTCCAACATGTTGGATCTCGTCAGAATATATTATCTATTTCCTCTTTTGGCCCCATAATGCAAAAGCTGGCATTGACACCACCTCCTACACTTGTTGCTGTGGACTCAGAGGCATTCTGGTGATGATTTTTTATGGCAAAGTTATGGAGAATAACTCTTAATGCTAACATCTCTGGTCATAGTTTTTTAGTTATCTTTTACTTCCTCTCGCATGAAAAAATGTAGCATTTTTAAATCAACACCAAATTAACCCTAATCCTTTTGACAGTATTGGATTAATAGATTATTTGAATTTTAGTTTACTTAAAGGATAAAGTATGGAAGAAGAGAGGAATTAGACTCCTACATGCAACCTGGTAAATCTATCAGAGTAAAAGTGGGAGGGTTAATTATTTAGCACAGGTACAATTAGTACAGACCAATATTTTTGGCCTTCATTTTGACATCATTCCTAAATCACTTGGAATCATTCAGTATTGACACTTGGAAGGCATGACTGCATGGTAGAGGTGCACGGTGTCTACTGATGATGTGGCAAGCAAAATCAGCACCAAAATGGAAAAAATTCCAAAGCAGCTGATATTTAGAGCTGGGCTAGAAACAAACTATGCTACAAACAAAGGGGTATGTACATGCATATGAATATTTGGGAAGATGCCTTAAGTTCAGCATGTGGTATTTTTCAAATGAGACCAAATTTATCTCAGTTAACCAATGCAATAGTCCCTTGTAAAAAAATAAAACCTTACTATTAATAAGAACATATGAAAAATTAGTGGGCATAATAGAAGAAAATAGGTAAGAAACATGATTTCATGTTTCTCCATTCTTTAGAGAATTAAAACAAAACTTTTGTGACAGTTTGCTATTTTTCAGTACCAAAACATACAGGGAAGCAGATGTGGCTCAAGCAACTGGGCTCCTGTCTACCATGTGGGAGATCCAGGGTTCGATTCCCAGGGTCTCCCAGTGAAGAGCAAGCCAGCCCCACATAGTAAACCAGCCCAAGTGAAGACCTGGCCCGCGCAGCAAGATGACGCTACAAAGATAAACAGAAGAGAGACAATAAGAGACGCAGCAGACCAGGGAGCTGAGGTGGCGCAAGAGATCGAGCGCCTCTCTCCACTCTAGAAGGTCCCGGGATTGGTTCCTGGTGCCAGCTAAAGAGAAGACAAGAAGACACAGAAGAACACACAGAGAGCAGACAATGAGTGCAGAACAAGGGGTGGGGGTGCAGAATAAATAAAATAAAACACATCTTAAAAAAAAATACACATTTTAAGCCTCTGAAACTGATCAAAATATTAATTGATACTTCTAGCAAGTTGGAAAGAAATTAGGTTACTTATATCTAAAAAAGGTATTACTTCTGAAACATGAGTTCCATTTATTGATTTGAAATCGTGAGGCTGACATTTTTTTTTAAAAAGCCGAGTTTAAATGTTATTAATAAACATGCCTAAATTAAGCTATTATAGGACACTGTAAGATTCTTCTACACCAAATAACTTAAATATATCTTAAATGTGAATGGCCTAGCTATCCATTCCTTAGCTTTGTAGTCACTTGATCAAAGGTTTTAGGTTGGCTAACTACTCTCTTTAACCCTTTTAGAGCTTCCTACAGCATAATATTTCTATTTTTTTTACCAAATATCAGTGATATCCTATGTCAGAATAAACTAAGCTCAACCGATGGTGGAGAAAATAATGAAACAACAAACATATACAAAAGAGCAAAACCTAATTATGTAAATTCATATACTAAAGATCTTAAAAAACATTATAATAATAAAAATACTTTTTTAAAAACTCACTTAACCAAGCCCTTCAAAAATAGGCCCTTCTTAAAAGACTTTCTGTTACAAAGCTGAAGGCTTTGACCAAGAATGTAAATGGAACATGGAAACAGCTGAGTTCATTCTAACAACACTTGGAATTTGTTCTCCTCTGGGAGTTGCAACAGAAATTTCAACATTGGGCAGGCACAAAACTTTTACTGCAATATTCAACAATCTCTCCATTACACAAAAATTGGAAGCAGCCCTCCCACTAACTTATATATATATAAAGTTCTTGCAGAGCCACTGGAAAATTTTCCACTCCATAACCAAGAACACAGTTGGTAATCAAAGGACTATAAAGTCACTTAAAGTTATGACTACCAGTAGACATATGGAATTACCCACAGATAAAGTAAGCTTTTGGATTAAGGAGCCCAAAGAAGAGCAAGTATTAGAATACCGTATTATATTTGAGGATACCTTCATTTAAGGATCACAACTGTGCCCCCAGACAAATAGTTCTGTCTTTACAGGAGGTTTAAAAAAGATTCAGAATAAACTTTGCCTTCTCTAGATGTCAGAAAGAGCATCAAGGAAGGAACTAGAAGATGAAGGAGATAATGCAGGAGAGAAAGGGAAGTATGGGGTCCAGGTGAACTAAGGACAGGGCATTGTAGAGTAGACAATGACAGCTGGGTTTCCAAATGCTGTCCAGGTGAGGACGCTGCCTGAGGAATGACTAAGCTCCTGTTGCACAGCACACATTGAAAGAACTGGTCTGCCACGGAGGATGGTGCTGCTGCTCTGATCCCATTCATTCTCTGCTCTTCTCCCACACATTTTATTCAGCTGCTCTCACTCAGTCCCCCTTGTGATCAGCTACACTCACCGTTAGATGGTCTGAAGCACAGTCTGTGTCAAAGCAACAGAGCATGACCAAGTGATTCTGGAATCCAATTCCATAAGGTGGATAAACAGATCACATAAGTGAATATTCATATGATCCCATTCCTATATTTAAAATCTTACATAAAAAATGGTGTGTGTGTGTGTGTGTGTGTGTAATGGCTGAGGGCACATCTACCCAGTAGCATAATGGAGCTGGCTCATACAGGCTCAGAGAGCTGATTATTAAATTTTCAGGAATTTTAAAATTAAATTATATAACCTTCCAATTATATAAAAGCAAAGGTACTAAGTACTCAAACCTCATCATTTCCTAACTCTTTTACTATATATTACTATTACTTATCTTTTGACCTTATTTATATCCTATATAGTGGTGACTACTGTGCACCACTTCCCAGCTCTGCCTCAGTGGTGTCACTTTGTTAGCTTGAAATTGGCCACGGTGGGAGTATTTACATCACAAAAACTAGCAAATCAGGGCTTAATTTACTGTTTTGTTGATTGTCTAGACTAAAGAGAGTGAAGGAGAAAATATTAATGGTGCGGAAATTATGGGGATGAAAGGTACAATATTGGAGATGAAAAATACACTAGAGGTATACAAGAGCAGATTTGAACAGGTGGAAGAAAGAATCAGTGAACTAAAAAGACAGGACAATTGAGATCACTGAGTTAGAAGAACAGAGGAAGAAGAGATGTAATTATTAGTGGTAGGGTTAGAAGCTAACCCTTGCTTCCAAGCTCTGCTCCTAATTCTACCTCATTCCCACAGGCCACAACCCTGACACCAAGGATCTGAAAAATAGTGTGTGGAATTCCTGTAACAGAACAATCTGCAATAGCAGCAACACTACCAGTATCCCCATCATTGCCATAGCATCTTTACCAGAAAGAGTCACCTAATGTAGAACAATCCTTTGACAGTGGGGTAGCAGGGATATTAGAAGATTTCAGCAGCCTGAAAAGATAACGATGTGTGAGGATAGCCAATGTACAAGTACAAAACTCCATGTGAAACCAGAAAGATTTTCTTTAGCTCATTTATTTATTTTTGCAAGCAGCCTCAAGAGGGAATATATTTCTAGAGGTCTTCTGAATCTAGTTGTTTCTAATTCACTTGAAAGAGTCACCTCTCCATTCAATTCAGGAAACATTAAGTAACTGATCACCTGCTATGTACCACACCCTGGAAAAACAAAGATGAATAACTATCCTCAGGTAGGAGAGCCAGACTCATAAACATATAATTATAAATGATAATAAAAAGTAGTTCATGCTTCCAACAGAAGTACAATATGCTGAATTAATTGGAGGAGCAGTCTTTTGTTTTTGCAACATCAAAATGTTTCAAGTAGTAACTTTAAGCTTCAGTCTTTAAATTTCAAAATAAGGACTTTATATTTATTTTTCCTTCTAACACTAACATTCTATAAGAGATGTTTGTTTTCAAGCTAAGACTTTCTATAAAAACAATACAAATATTTCTATAATACAAATAGCTTTCTTTTACTGAAATAATTTAGACTTGATCATTTTTATCTTATAATATTCAGTGAAACAGAATAAAAGCTTCTCACTATGCTAATGTTGAATTGCTGCAATTTACCTTATTATTAGTAATTTTATCTGTGGGATTTTTGGGGATCTTTTGTGTTTTTGTTTTTTTTTAGGGAGGTACCAGTGATTGAACCCAGGACCTCATACTTGGAGAGCAGGCGCTCAACCACTTGAGCTACATCTGCTCCCTCCTTTTGTCTTTAAATAAACTTAAAAAAAAAAAAGATTTATTTTATTTATTTATTCCCAACCCCTTGTTGTTTTTGTGCTCGCTGTCTTGCTCTCTGTGTCTGCTTGTCTTCTCTTCTTCTCGTCTTCTCTTTAGGAGGCACTGCAACCCGACCCTAGGACCTCTGATGTGGGAAAGTGGTACCCAATCGCTTGAGCCACCTCAGCTCCCTGGTTTGCTGTGTCTCTCATTGTCTCTCCTCTTTGTCTCTTTTTGTTGTGCCAGCTCGCTGCACGGGCCAGCTTGCTGCATTGGCCAGCACAATTTCACCAGGAGGCCCTGGGAAATGAACCTGGAACCTCCCATATGGTAGACAGGAGCCCAATCGCTAGAGCCACATCCACTTCCCTTAAATAAACTTGTAATTTTAGAATCGTTTTAGGGTTACTGAAAAGTTATGAAGCTAGTACAGAGACTTCCCATGTACGCCACACTCAGATTCTCCTATTACATTACATTAATATGGTTAATTTGTCATAATTATATATGTATATTTTTAAACTACTCTGATCATGTACACTCTTACATGTTTTATTTTTAAAAGACTATAGAAAGTAGTAGAAAGGATCCTCTACAGTAGTTGGACGCTGAACTACAAACACTTGAGAGTTTACAGATGAGAGGGTGAAACAATAAAGGCCTCTATTACTAACTAAGGCACAGATCTAGTATCAGTGTTCAGAAGAGGAACAATACCTTTTCCTCTTCACACACTACAATATATGGCAAGAATGTGGTTTGTACATAAATGCTTTAATGTACTACTCTGCCCCACGATTACGGAGGCAGCGATTAGAGTGATGTGTCTGTAAGCCAAGGACCACTGAGGCTTGTCGGCAAACCCTAGAAGCTGGAAGAGGTCAGGAAGGATTCTCCCTTACGGGTTTTAGAGGGTGCACACCTTGATTTTAGATTTTTAGCCTCCAGAACTGTTTCTGTTGCTTTAAGCCACCCAGTTTGTAGTACTTTGTTAGGCAGCCCTAGAAAACTAAGATAGCCCCTGTTGCCAGATGGCCCTCCATGACCCTGTTCCATTTTACCATCGCTGATGGACCCCTGACCCTCGAGCTCTTTCTTTTTCCTGAAAGTTTAAACTAAAAGACAAAGGGCTGAGACTCATAGTTTCTGGGACTTGCAAATTATTTAGATTTTAACTTGGAGGTAATAGCACTTTATTTGCTCTATTTGTATGTAACATTTGGATTAATCTAAAAACGCTGTCAAAGGCTTCAGTTTTTAAAATAAACTTATTTCTAGGTAAACACTTATAAATTTACAAGAGTGGCAATTGATTTATGATTTTTAAATCACTAATGTTCATTATTCATATTATCATTGAATACATGTTAAGTACATCCACATTATACAGAATATGATAATTAACACGTAACCAGGGTCTGAAGATCTCATATTATTTCTCCCCTTTATTGGGAAAAACTTTGGTTTTAATTTTTTTCCTCCAAAAATAAATCACATATTTGGCTGAAAAAAAAAATACCGATGCCAGTATGCTGATGAACAAACTGAGAGAGTCTGACTTTGACAGGAGATGTGAAGGGAGAAGCAGATTTTGGCCCGTCCTTTTACTAGTGCATATTTTTCCACACAGCAGATGAACTTCCTTTTAGGAAATTGATTGTATTCTCTTGAGCATAATAAACACTAATCTCTTTTCAGTCTGAACATAGGAAATCTTCTTCGTCCCTTCTAATTAGGAAAGGACCGGTCACTCAGAAATAAAATAGTTAATGGGAAAAAGCATAATTGGCATTGTTAGGGTACTTCCCTTGGTCTTGGATTTCAAGGCTCTTAACAGCTGCTCTGGAAACAACCCTGTAATTGATCCTCTTGTGGCTCCTCTAGGCCTCCACTTCCATTTTAGATTTCTTTCCACAGGTCTGAACAGTGGGAGGACAATGCACTCACCAAAACTGCGGGCCCTTGCCGCCTTCTCTAAGAATTGCTTTCCCAGTCCTCAACCCCAGCTAAAGGATAGGCTTCTGTTAAGGCTTAAACTGTGATTTCCAAAAAAAACATATCCCACCTGTGAATGTGATTTTATTTGGAAATAATGTCTTTGCTGATGTATTCAAGTTAAGATGAGGTCATAATGAAGAAGGGTGGGCCCTAATCCAACACGACTGGTGTCCTAAGAAGGGGAGGAGACACAGACATAAGGGATATGGTCCCAGAGAGAAAATGAGGACGAATGAGAGCTTGAGAGAGTGGCTGCCTCGTTTCCCAGTGTTGCAGTGTGCTCAAAATAAAAATCCCTTTATTTAAATCAAGTTTAAAGGGGTTTCAGTTTCTTTTAACCTCACAAGATAACATAATACCATTGGAAGAAATAATGGTAATAATATTGTAATTTAGAAATGAAAATTACATACCTACATAACCTTTAGGAGTATTCTAGTATATACCTTGGGTTCTAGGATTTATTTCCACATAGGTTAGTATGCCATGAATATACTGAAAAACTTGAGCAGAGTAGTACATTAAAGCATTTATGTACAGACCAAATCCTTGCCATATAGTGTCAAGAGGAAAATATACTGTTCCTCTTATGAACTCTGACACTAGATCTGTGGAAAAGTTTCCGCTTGCCCTTCCTGAAAGCCTTCCCTGTGGTTTCCAGGCTTGCCTAGCCAGTGCCCACAATTACATAAGCCAATTATTTACAATAAATCTCTTAATATATACCATACTTGGAAAGTATTGCTTTGGGGCCTGAAATAAAAATCATGAGCCCATCCATATACCTCTCCCAATCCTGACACCACAACAAAATAAGAAATACTCTCCATTGCACAGAGCTCAAGGCACCTAGGTGTGCAGGACACAGTCCCAGCAGAACAGTCCACAGGGGTGCCTCAAGGGCCCCCACTGCAATGACTCAGACTCCTTTTTGGGCTGGGGTCCCTTTCCTTTCTGGATTCCTTCCTGATTTAAGCCTTGGTTTTCAGCAGCTTTTGGGTGTTGCCTGGGCTACAGGGGATGTTCTGGACATGCACCTGCCCACCTCTGAGTGTGTCAGCCTCTCCTGGCTGTTTCCAGCCCCTTTGGGCAGCACTGTGTGCAGCTCCCACTTCCAGAGGTGACTGTAGCTCCTTAATGGTGACAGGCATTGTCTCCTGGACAGGCAGGTCTTAACAGCGTTTTGGGCCCCTCTGGACTTCCGAACATCCCCATGCACAGGGAAGGCCCATGGCTACTGCCCACATGCATGGTAGTTCACATCCAACGAAAACTCAGGACATTCCCCGTGGTGATAGCAGAGTACTTCAAAGTTATCCATTGCCCAAACCCAGGCCAGTTCTTGGCACAGACATAGTGGCATATGGGGCTCTGGGCTTGCCCATCCCCAAGGCACCTTTTACAAGGTAGAAGGTCAGAGATCCATAGCTTCAGCTTCTGTACCAAGCCAAGACATGGGGCTGGTCTAGGAAAAGGAGCAAATGATTCAGTCAGGTACCAACTCTAGGTTTTCATAGTGTCCTGTCTAGTCTATGTAGACAGAAGCCAACTTCTGAAGAATATGTGGGGATTAACACTCATTTGCCTTGCAAATTGCTTCAGAGCCTGATAGGACTAAGGTGAAACTTGTATCATTCTAGATGGCTCTATTGCAGGGGGAAAGCAGATCTTTTGTGTAACTGGTACAGATTTTCTGTTTTGGATAATGACAAAGTTCTGATAATGGGTAGCTGGAATGGTAGCACAACACTGAAAATGTAATTAGCTCCACTGAATTACACACTAAAAAATGAGTAAAATGGCAAATTTTATGTGATATATATGTTACCACAATAACCACAATTTGTCTTCACCTCTCAAAAAGAAAAAAAAAAGAAAGAAACAGGTCATGCTTAACCGATCTGAGCATTCTAACACCAAAATATCAGTTATGCAGAAAGAAGGAATATTCTTTTTTTTTTTTTTTAAAGGATTTATTCCTTCATTTATTTACTTTTATCCATTTTTACACACACCCCCCTCTCCATTTTTGCTGTTTTTGTGTCCATTCACTGGGCAACTCTGCGTCCGTTTCCTGCCCTCTCCTTCTCATCCTTCTCCTCCTGTCTTCACTGGGATTCGATCCTCGGAACCTCTGATGTGGGAGAGAGGCATCACCTGATTTCCTGGTTTTTCAGTGTATCTCATCTTGGCTCTCCCTTGTGTCACTCTCCTGTTATGTCATCATCTTGCTGTGTGGTTCGTGGGGCCTGGCGGTGCACCCGCACATGGGGCCTGGGGGGCTCACCCACTTGCAAGGCCTGATGGTACACCCGCTCATGGGACCTGGTGCCCTGTGCGCCTTCTATATATATATATTTTTTAATTTTTACCTGAAGGTCCTGGGGATTGAACCTAGGTCCCTCCATATTGGAGTCAGACACCCAACCATTTGAGCCACATCCATCCCCCAGAAGGAATATTCTTGTTGGTTATTTTCCTCTGGTTCATTCATAAACCAAGCAGGGCAGGAGTGATCTTTAAAGGATGTTATACTTGTTATACTGGTTGGGGATACAACTTTTTTTTTTTTTTTAAGAAGCTTACAATTACATAAATGTTACATAAAAATATGAGGGGTTCCCATATATCCCACTTCCTCCCCCTCCCCCACACTCCCCCATTAACAACAGAGGATACAACATTTTATTAATTTGGTAGTAAAATGAAAAGTCTTAGAATGTTCAGATACCTTTTTTTATTTTAGGAGGTACTGATGATTGAACCTGGGACCTTATACATGGGAAGCAGGCGCGCAAATCACTGATCTACACC
>JAKSZT010054458.1:25902014-25938324 GCA_026826555.1 Tolypeutes matacus
CCCCCTGCTGCCTGCGCTCGCTGGGTCAGCCAACCACGCCGCGCGGGCGGGCCCGCCCCCACCAGGAGGCCCCGGGAACCGAACCCAGGGCCTCCCATATGGCAAACGGGAGCCCCACTGATTGAGCCACAGCCGCTTCCCTACTGCTAGGAATTTATCATAAGGAGCTAATCAGGGATGTTCTATAAATTTGCAAGTATAAAGATCTTCATTACAGCATTATTTATAATAGTAAAAAAAAATTGGAATCTACCTAAATGTCTGACAATAGGAAAATAAATAAACATTACAGTGTATCTATTTGATAGAATCCCATGAAAAATTATGTCACAAGAAAATTTTTATGAATTGTTTTGTAAAAAAAGACAAGCTATATATAAGACTATTTACATTATGATCCCAATTATATTAAAAAAAAAATAAACCAAGCAAGCACAGAAAAAAGACCAAATTACTAATATATAGTTATTATTCAGTGGTTGGACTATGAGTGATTTTAACTTTTTTTGGGTATTTTCCCAAATTTTCTATATGCATGCACTGTTTTATATTTAAGAAAAATTTTAATCATACTTTGTAAGATTATGTATTGAAATGGAAAAATGCTCATGTTAATGAAACAAATAATTTAAAAGCAGTCTATTTATGAACCTGTGTTAAAATTATAGTATCTATTTGAAAAGATAAAAATAAAGAAATACATCAAAATATAATAGCAATCAAGTAATAGGGACATGGGGTTATAGATTAATTTCTTTTCTTTTATATACTTCTTTTTCCCAAATTTTCTGTAATGAGTATGTTCTGCTTAAGAACAAATTAATATAATTATCACTTAAAAATAATAAAGTGCAATTGTGTTAAAGATAGGAATTCACCATATGGAAAAATCATGAATCATGTAGTTCAGTTTATAAGGATTTTTCTACATGGAGTTTCTCTTCACAATGTATAACCAAGAGTTACAACTGGGCAAGAGATGGTAAGTCCTGCTCATCATCCCTGGATAACATCCCTGGACTTCCTGTGCAAGACACTGTGCCAGGGACAATATTATTTGTAGGAAACAGTTGACAATCTAGGGTATGTTTGCAACTTATACACATTGTTACTCCAAGGCCTTTAGATAATCAATATTTTCCTTTCATTCTTTTATTTTCCTAATTACCAGAGGGTACTGATTCTCAATCCTCCTGTCTAAAAAGGGGGAGTATTGTACACAAGTCCTTTTTGGGGATGCCTGCCATTTTTTTGTGTGCATTTAGAAGTGTTACATGAGGGTGGGCTTGCTCACTGTGCATCTTTGGAGAGCTATGCTATGAATGAAACAAGATCACGGTGGCAAGAATTGTTACTAGGGTAAAATGCAATGCCCTGATTCATTATCTAGAGGAGCCCCTAATCAGCAAGGAAGCCTCCAACCCTGAAATTGTATTCTCAGGGCCAGGTCTTATTTTTGGTTTTGAGAAGGGTTGAAAATTATAAGGACCAGACTGCATTTTTCTTTCTTTTTTTATTGTGGCAAAATATACATAAATTAATATTTACCATTTTAGCATTTTTAAGTGTACAATTCAGTGGCATTATCTATACGCACAATGATGTGTCATCATCACCATTTCCGGAACTTTTTCATCTCCCCAAAATTTCTGTACCCATTAAGCAGTAACTCCCCATTTCTCCATCCCAAGCCTCTGGTAATCTCTAATCTACTTTCTGTCCCTATGGATTTGCCTATTCTAGATATCTCATATAAGTGGAATCACATAATATTTGTGATTGGCTTATTTCACTTAGTATAATGTTTTTAAGGTTCATCCATTCTGTAGTGTGTATCAGAACATTCCTTTTTACAGTTGAATAATACTCCAATGTATGATAGACCACAATTTGTTTATCCATTCATCAGTTGATGGATATTTGGGATATTTCCATCTTTTGGCTCTTGTGCTGCTAAGCACATGCATGTATTTTGTTTGAGTCCCTGTTTTCAATTCTTTTGGGTAGATACCTAGGAGTGGAAGTGCTGGGTCATATGTAATTCTATGTTTAATTTTTTGAAGAACTTAACTGTCTTCCAAAATGGCTGAACCATTTTATATTCCCACCGACAATGCATATGGATTCCAGTTTTTCTTCAACCTTATCAACACTTGGTTTTTTCTTTTGTTTGTTTTTGAGAATAGCCAGTCTAGTGAGTGAGAAGTGGTATCTCATTGAGGTTTTGATTTGCATTTCCCTAATGACTAATGATGTTGAGTATCAAATGTGCTTATTGGCCATTTGTGTATCTTCTTTGGAGAAATGTCTATTCAAGTCCTTTGCTCATTTTTTAATTGGGTGGTTTGTTTTTTTTTTGTTGTTGATTTGGAGTTATCTATTCTGGATGTTAATTCCCTATCAGATAACATGATTTGCAAATACTTTCTTCCATTCTGTGGGGTTTTTTTTGTTTGTTTGTTTGTTTTTCACATTCTTGATAGCGTTGTTTAATGCACAGTTTTTTAACTTGAAGAAATCTAATTTACCCAATTTTTCTTTTATTTCTTCTGCTGTTGGCAGACAAGACTGAATTTTGATCAACAGCAGTTTACTATTAATAAGATGGGAGGTGTCTGGGTTACTGAATGATTGTTTAGCAATTCTTTCCACACTGACATGCTTCCAGGAATTAGGTGCCAGTAAGGGAAAATACTTCAATAAAACTTAAAGTCCAGGTGTCCAAGGGCATTAAGTGGGGTAAGACCATAACCTAAGGACAGACTGAGATCCACAGAGAAGTATACAAAGTTCTCTCAACTAAAATCCCTTTATTACAGCTTTTGTAGAACTGTGTAAATAACTGCTTCTAAATAATACTGAAGCAAGGTAAAGAATTAATATAAAAGATAACTCAAGGGGAAAAGAGAGGGAAAAATTAGGATGAAAACATTTTAGGGCCAGGACTTCCATGTGCTCCCTGGACTGCTGAGAACTGGGTAGCCACATAAGCCCATCTACAAAAAATGTAATAAATATAGGACCAGCTGCTGTTCCAAAGTTAACTGCCTGCTGATAATCTGAAATAACTTTGGAGAAGCTCCCTCACTAAGTACTATGGCAGTGGTAGGCCAGCTGATAAAACTTTTCAATTACCCAACTGATACACCATACAAATACTTCATTTCCATTCCCATCACACTAGGGGAAAATGCTAGAGTCACATTTATGAAAACCACAATATAACAACATAATATATATATTCTCTGTAGGATGACATTAAATGTTAATAATCCTTTCACATCCCCCGTTGCAAAGGCTCCCCCCACTCCACAAAACCTGTATACACTTAAATTTTTCACCTCATTTATAGCATTACAGACACTAGAGCAAAAGTATTGTTTCTCTTATAGCTCAGAAAACATAATGGCAGAAAATAATTACACTCAAGCTATAGTTTATGGAGGTACAGGAATCAAAACATATGGGCAGGGAAATGCTACAGAATTACAGTAGTTAAACTAAGCCCAACAGAGTATGACATTTTAATAGACATATTTAGAAAGTGGAAAATAAAATAAAAAATTTTTAATCTTTTGCTTTTCATTAATTTATTTAAACCATAATATGATGGTAAAGTGTCAAAATAAAATCCTCAACGTTTTTGTAAGAGTCAAAACAGGAATCAATGCTGAGAAACAGGACCTGTTTAAATTCTTAATGACAAATTGGTTGCTATGAGTTTTAATATCATCAGCTATTAATTCTGAGAGTACTCAACTATAGGCTTCAAATATTCTGCATATTGAATTTGAGTCCCTCTTTGTGTTAGGTGACATTTCAGACTACATTATGGGGAGGGAGGTTGTAATAGGCCCTACTGAAGCTGGAGCAGCACAAAAACACCATGAGTTATCTGAGTTTAAGAAGAAAAGAGAAATGGAGGTCATATAAAAATTTTTAAACTTAAAATAATTGTGAAAGAGAATAAGTGTTCACCAGAAATTTGAGAAAATCTTATCATGGAAGAAGCAATGAAGATTTTGTTACACATATATACACAAAGATATGAATAAAGATGTTTAATACAGCATCATTTCTAGGTGTAAAGAAATAGAAACAACCTAAATGCTATCACTAAAAGGTCTTCTCGTGGGCCTTTTTTATTATGAAAATTTCCAGGATTAAAAAGAAAGTGGGGGAGTGGGTGTAGTTCGAGTGGTTGAGCGCCTGGTTCCCATGTATGAGGTCCTGGGTTCAATCCCTGATACCTGCTAAAAACAAAAACAAACAAACAAAAAAACCAACTCTCACTGGAGAGCTGATGTAGCTCAGTGGTTGAGCACCTGCTTCCCAT
Source organism: Tolypeutes matacus (assembly GCA_026826555.1). NCBI lineage: Eukaryota > Metazoa > Chordata > Mammalia > Cingulata > Chlamyphoridae > Tolypeutes > Tolypeutes matacus. The sequence continues at coordinate 25,906,351 of JAKSZT010054458.1, forward strand.
GTATGAGGTCCTAGGTTCAATCCCTGGTACCTCCTAAAAAAAAAAGTGTGGATAATATTGCAAAGTTCATCACTCAGCTTAAGAAAAAAGCAGCAGTACAGATATACTTGAAGTTCCCTGAGGACCCTTTCCTGATCCCATTCCTTCAATAATCAATATCCTAAAGTCACTATTTATCACTTACATGCATCTTTTAATACTTTTATTACATATATATGTACTCATAAATACATACAACATATTGTTTTTGTTTTGCCTGTGATAAAACTTTGTCTCAGGACTCAGCAAACTTTTTCTATAAAGGGCCAGAGAGTAAATATTTTCAGCTCTGTGGGCCATAGGCCCCTGCTGCAACTACTCAACGCTGCTGACGTAGTAGGAAAGCAGCCACTGACAATAGTCAAACAAATAGGCGTGGCTGTGCTAAATAAAACTTTATTTACCAAAACAGGTGGCAAGCCAGATTTGGCCCATGGGCTGTAGTTTGCTGACTTCCGCTTTATATAAATGGTGGTATCATACTGTATGCATCCTTTCTACAATTTGCTTTTTATCATCCAAAATCAGGTTTCTGAGATTTATTTATGTTGACACATAGCTACAGTTCCCTTAATCCAACCAGTGCTGTTCTCTGAACATTCTTGTACATGGCTGAGCACATGTGATAGAATTTCTCTAAGGCATATATACCTATTGGGTTGTAAGGTATGAACATTTTCAGCTTTACCAGACATTTCTTTCTAAATACGTCATACAAATTACACTCCCATCAGTAGTGTATGAAAGTTACTGTGAACACCTGATCTGGCCAATCTTTACGATTTCTGTGTCAACCTGATGGAAACAAAATGGTGTCTCACTGTGTCAGTATACATTATCTTAATAATATCAAGGTAAAGAATCTTTTCTTAGATTAGTTGGCTATTTTGGTTTTATCTTTTGTGAGTTCCCTACTCATAGTTTACTGGATTGTCTTTTTCTAAGTGTAGTTTTAAAATTTTTATCCTGTATACTAACCCTTTGTCACCTATGTGCATTGCACAGTAATAACCTGTCTTTTAACATGCTTTTGATGCTTTCATATACATAAATTTTAAACTATAACATAGTCAAATTTCTCAGTCTTTTTCTTTATGTTAGTACTTGCTAATAAGCCTTATAAACTCATTCCCTACCCCAAAGCCATAAAGATATTCTCACATAACCCTTCAGACTTTCAGTTTTACTATTTTACTTTTATGGTAGATCCTTATGGAATAAATCAATTCCATATAGATTTTTTTAGAATATGGATAATCAATTGTTTGAGCAACACTGGTTAACACATCCACTTTCCACTACTGATCTGTAATGCCACCTCTGTCATATCACATGACAGAGAAGTGTATCTATCTATCCATGGCTGTTTGGGGGTTCTCTGGTCTGTTCCCATTGACCTATGCTCTGTTTACTTACAAAACACTGTCTTAATTACTTGCTAATGACATAGAATGAGTCTATTTCCCCCTCTCTTTTTTTTTTTTTTTTTTTTAAGATTTTATTTATTTATTCATTTATCCCCCCCTTGCTGCTTGTGCTCGCTGGATCAGCTAACCACGCCGTGTGCGGGCGGGCTTGCCTTCACCAGGAGGCCCCGAAAACCGAACCCGGGGCCTCCCATATGGTAAACGGGAGCCCTACTGATTGAGCCACAGCCGCTTCCCGATTTCCCCCTCTTAATCACCTTCAAAATTGTCTTGGTTATTCTTGCTTTTCCTTATAAATCTGAGAATCATTTTGTCAAGTGCCACAAGAAAATCTCATTGTGATTTTTACAAAAATATCACTGAATTTTATAAATAGGTATCAAAGGGAATTATGATAGGCATTTTTAAGAAGGTTTTAAGGAGACAAAGATTCAAATGACAGTTTTTTGAGAACCAGATCTAGTGTTCTTTGTTTTGCTACTTTTCTTGCTGCTGTGAATTACTATTTCCTTACAGTAGGTAAAACATTTGAGACCAAGTAGCTGGTTTTTCAGCATTCACAAGTCATTGGGATCTCTTTATTCAGAGGGGGTGTGGTAGCTTAAAAAGAGGCCCTAATTTTCCATTCATGGCACTGATTGCCAGAGGGCTTAACTTTTCTTTATTACCTTTTGCCCCACTTGACTCTCAATTAGTTTCCCAAACTGCCATTCCATGGAGTATTTTTCTAGATGTATTAATAGGTATGCCTGGGAAAGGAGGTTACAAATTTGAATAAATTTTTGAAATGCTGTAAGTATATCTCTCACTTGGAATTTATAATGCACTTGAATATAACAAAGACTCCAAGTAATGTCACAGTAAAGAAATATGTCTAATTTTGTTTAACTCACCATTTCACAACCTTTTTTTATAGTGAACATTTTTTGACATACTAATAGCCTACATTAGAGTGTTGCATAGGACATCAATTTTGGAAATGGTCTATTTAAACAAATAAGGCTGAGACAAGAAGAATTCAAATGTTTCTGACATCCACATTAATCAATCAGCAAAAAGCAAAAAAAAAAAAAAAGCCAATATCAAAACAAACTAATCAAGAAGCAGTTAAGTGGGAAGCGGATGTGGCTCAGGTGACTGGGCTTCCGCCTACCAAATGGGAGGTCCCAGGTTTGGGTCTGGTACCTCCTAAAGAATGCAGCGAACTGGTGTGACGGGCAGGCACGGCAAGCTGACACAACAAGAAGCACAAGAAGAAAAAACATAATGAGAGGCACAAAAAATCTGGGAGTGGAGGTTCCCAGTGTCTCATAAAGAAGACAGTGAGCTGACACGATGGGCAGGCACAGCAAGCTGACAAAGCAAGATGACGCAACAAGAGATGCGGGGAGGAAAAACATAATGAGAGATACAACAAAGCAGGGAATGGAGGAGGCTCAAATGATTAGACACTCCCTCCCATATCAGAGATCCCAGGTTTGGCTCCAGGTGCCTTCTAAAAACACAAGGAAGACAAACAGACACAACAGGGGGGGTGGGGAGAAAAAAAACAAAAAAAAAATCTTTAAAAAACAAAAAAGCAGTAAGCAAGCCTCTTAAAAATGCTTAAATGGTGTTTTTCGGTTGGGGTCTTAGTGTTGGCTTCTAACCGATAAATCTTCTCCTTTAATTTAACAAGAGTTATATTTTCCTTCTTATTTCAACACCAAAGTGAAAGAACAAGGCAGACATCCCAGATTTATTCCCCTCTCACTATGAAAGCTAGGGGAGAGTCTGGCCGTGTGAAAACACAAACAAAAGGAATGCATTTCTCTTATCCTTGCTGGGCTTCGAGCCCATCATTCTTGCTGCCAAGCGGCCTGAGTGGCCTGAGGAAAACCAACAAACATACCAAAATTAAGTGCCTTTTTGTTTCTATTTTCCTCTTCCCACTCTGTTGATGCAGGAGGTATTAATCTCCGTACGCTACTAGCCTGGCGGGTGGCACCACACGGAAGAGGATGGCAGGGGAAGAATAGGTCACTGCTGATCTCGGTGGATCCCTGGCCAGAAAAAATGCCTTTCCTGGAAAAAGACTTCTCCTTTCTTATAGGGCCTTATTCCTTGCTGTTATAACAAACATTCAATAAGGGTCATGGGCAAGATTTTGAGAGTCAGGTTCTTCCCAGTTTGAACGGGAAAAATGTAGACATTTCCCTTTCTCTTCTCTAATTACATTTAGCATTCATTTATTAAGTGCTTATTGGGTAGTAGGCACTATACTAAGTGTTGGGTTACCAAGACTAGTAATGCAGTTCTTGGGAACTTAACAGTATAAATTCAAGGTTCAAGAATATTCAGAATACTTCCAGGATATTGAGGATTTCAGAATATCCTCAAGATTACCATAAGCACTGACTGAAACTTGGATCCTGACTTTAGGGTAAACAGAGAAGCAAAGGCTCTCAGAGATGGAGGGTGTAAGTCTAAAACAACGGACGCGCCACGAAATGGAAATGGGAGACTTTTTCTTGCTTTCAATTGTATCCCAAGCCTAGACTGGGCCTCTCAATGAAGATTTATTGGCTATTGAGTGAGGGAGAGGCTGGAGGAATCTAGAACAATGATTTAGCAATGCTTGAATCCTCTCTTTTATTCCCAATCCTAGCCTGTGTAGCTTTTCCTTGAACCTGTTCCTTCACAGATGGCCCATTCCTCATATGGTGTAGAAATCCTCCTCCCTCAATGCCCCACCAACAGATGCATATTCTGTCCTCCATGACCCCAGGGAACACACAATAGTTCCCCCTCCAGTGCTACATTTAGTTCGAAATCTTTAAATTTACAGAAAAGTTGAAAGAAAACTATAATACGTAAATACTTTTCATCTATTCACCAATTATTCATATTTTCCCACATTTACTTCTTTCTCTCTCTCTCTCTTTTCCCAGAATTATCTGAGAGTAAGCTGCAAACACAAAACTACCTTTTTCACTTCTAATACTTTGGCATGATCTCCTAAGAATAAGGATACTCTCTTATATAACATTCCTATTATATACCCCCCCAAAAGTAATGTTGATTAAATAATATCTCAAAAAAATCCATATTAAATTTTCCCAATTTCTGCAAAATATGTTTGCTTTTTTTAAACACATCTATGGGTGGCAGAGTTACAGGTTTGGGGTTTGCTGGGGTTTTTTTTTTTTATTGCTTTATACTTTTTCAAATGTCTACAATGAGTCCATGTTAGTTTTATAATCAGGAAAAAAGCAATATACATTTTAAAGAAATACTAGGTAAGATGAGGGGAGGCAAATAAGCCACAAAAGGACAGAAATAGGGATCCCAGAGTAAAAGGAAAAATTCAGTTTGCATTTGGTTGTCAGTCTCTTTGGCCTAGAATATTCTCCTTGCCTTTTTTGTGTTTTTTATGACATTAACTTTGACAGAAACGACAACAGGAGTTGGTAACTGTGTATACTACTCATCACATTATCAGGAGGCACATATTGTCAGATTGTCTCACTTGTGATGTCATATAAATTGATCACTTAATTAAAGTGGTAATCACCAGATCTCTCCACTGAATAGATACATATTCCCCTTTGTAATTAAAAAACTAATCTGTAGGGTGATTTATACATACATACATATATATATATATATTAAACTTTCATTTGGAAATAACTTACAGGAAAATTGCAAAAATTGTACAAAAACAATACATAAGGGAAACGGATGTGGCTCAAGAGGTTCGGCGTCCGTCTACCATATGGAGAGACCGGGGTTCGATCCCCAGTACCTCCCGGTAAAAAAAAAAAAAAAAAAAAAATACATGGAACTCCAACATAACCCCTCACCCAGAAACCCAGATTTACCAATTTGTGGCATCTTATGACATTTATTGTATCATTCTCTCTATCTCTTTAGCTAGTTATCTATCTGTCTGTCTGTATATTACCTAAACATTTGAGAAAAGGTTATATACATTGCTTTTTTAATATTTAACACTTTTGGTATATTTCCTGAGAACAAGGACACTCACTATATAACCACCTTAAGTACAGTTATCAGTTCACAAAATGAAACACTTATATATATAGGGTGATATTTTAAGGCAGTGTGATTGTCTATTTCCAAACAAAACTTTCTCCCCAAGTTTTAGCCACCAGTGATGATCCTTGCCTCAATCAACTATTGCACCAAGAGTTGCAAAACTGACAAATCTCTAATTCTATCATTCTTTCTGCATGGATTTTTAAAAATTCAGTGTTAGACTCCACTATCACCTTTTTTTTTCCCCTTTGATATTCAAATTGTCCCATATTTGGCCAGCAGAGCTTCCTGAAGCTGCTGCCTATGCCTTTTTGACGTGACCTCATTAGTTGAGCCCTTCCTAGCTTTCTGTCACAACTACGAGTCCAGATTCACCTTATAGTTTTCCCTGCCCCAGACCTGGAACCAGCCATTCTTCTAAGCAGCCCTGGTTCCTCTTGGTGGGAACAGCTTGCACAAATAATTCTGCAAGCCTCTTATACATGCCAGTCCTGGGTGTTTGAAGCCAGTTATCGTTTCTCTCATACATCCCCCCACACTCCCATGTCTTGGCTAAATTTACCCAGTCCCTCACATCAGTCTTCTTATGACTTAGATTTTACTTCAACCCTACTCTTCTTTTTCATCTTCCCATCCCAATTCAGCTGTTGTCTTCTATATGAGTGGTCCCCAACCAGCTATACTTCAGATTGGGGAGACTTCTTTAATATGCAGATTTCCAGGATTTACTCCAAACTTACTGAATGAGACTCTGTGAGGTGGGGCGTTGGATTCTGTTTTTTTTTTTCCTCCAGTTCCCCACGCTATTTCAATATGGTCCTTAAAATTTCAATGTGTTCCTTAAAATTTCAAGTCCCTGTGGTCCCCAAAATTGGACCAATATTGCAAATGTGGTCTAGAGCTACCACTTTTCTTATACTGGATAATATTCTTCTCTCAATTTAATATGAAATCATTGCTGATTTGGGGGGGGGTGTTGGAGGCAATCACATCAAATATTTTATTCATGGTGAATTTATAATGAACTAAATCCTTAAGACATTTTCACATTCCATTGGTTTTTCAGACCTAAGAGTAAGGAGTTACATTTGTTCCTACTGAAATTCATATTGCTTGATTCAGTCCTACCTTCAGTATGTCAAGGGTCTTACGGATTCTGATTTTTCATCCTAATATTTTTACCCCTCCCAACTTCTTTATGTCACTCACAGCTGTCAAAGTCCTATCCCTTACATTGCCTGTTTTGTGGCTTTTTTTTGTAAATGTTTTTTAAAAATCAATCTTACAAACTATTCAATGATTTGTAGTGGTGGTCACATAACTGATTGTGTTTGTCAAAACTCAGAACCATACACTAAAAAGAGTGTGTTTTAATATATGTGAATTTTACCTCAGAAAAGATCAGTCTTACATTCTAAATACTCAGCTATATTCTCTCAGATTAGGTCTCACTATATTATTTTGATTGACAATTTCTGCAAAACACATTGCTATTCTAAGTAATGGAGTTTTCATAGATTTTGTATTTTTATTCATCATTGAGATCAATGCATTTTAGGGTTTGGTCCTTTGATAAATCATCAGGTTTTGACTGACCAGAACAATCAACCCAATAAAGAGATGAAGAATGCAATATTACAATTGCAATGTTTATCAGTTTCCAAAACACAAATTCAAAGAAAAAGCAAAGGAATGGGAATAAAGAGAAAATAATGTGAGAAAAGGCACTGTGGATATCTACACTGTGAATATCTATTCCTCAGCAAAACTTTTTGCCCAAGTTTCGTTTTTTTAAATATATTTTTTTATTCGTTTAAAGATACTTAGATTACATAAATGTTACACAAAAAATATAGGGATTCCCATATGCCCCACTCCCCACACCTCCCACACCCTACCACATAAACATCCTTCATTAGGGTGGCACATTCATTGCAATTGATAAACACATCCTGGGGCTTTGCCACTGAGCATGGCCCATAGTTCATATTGTCTTTTATACTCCCTCCCACACAATTTTGCAGGTTATGGGAAGACACATAATTTGCCCAAGTTTTAGCTGCCTTCACAGAACTGGATAAAGAATATAGCCTGTCAGTCTTGCCCAGAAGTGGAAATCAGACAATTTTCCAACTATATATCTGTGAGGACTTTTGGAAAATATTCTTCTGCTAGGGAAAATCTACTAAAACACTTTGAAGTAGTGTTGGGTGAGAGGTTTAAATGATATAACCTTTCTAGGCATTTGAAACTATCTCACTAGAACTTGAAATAATTCATTTGAATACATATATACTAATTTTTAAAAGTCTAGGAGAAAATACACCAGAATTTTAGTAGCAGCCAGCCGTTCTGGGTGATGGAAAGACAAACTTTTTTTTTATGCTCTGTATTTCTTCATATTTTCTAAATTTCTACAATGAGAGCCTATATTAGTTTTACAATCAAGAAAAAAGCACTATATATTTTAAAGAAATACTGCATAAGAAGAGAGGAGAAAAGCCACAAAAAGAAGGGATAAAATATATTTTTTTATGAAAATACATCTCTGTCACTTATAGGTATTCTCAAAATAAAACATGCCTTACAGGTAGCAATAATTTTATAAAGAATTTTTATTCAGAAAATGAATAGGACTTCCCCTGTGAAGCTTCTTTAAATGCCTCAAAAAAAGATTCAAAGAGAGAGCAACTAAACGGGACACTTGCATTGCCTCCAAACAATATTTTTCAAACAAGCAGCTTTATACAGAATTATTAAATACTACAAATTCATACCTTGAAGAACGATGCTCTGGTTTATTTCTTTCATTGCAATCTATAAAGAGAGAAGAGAGGTATATGTCAAAATGCTCTTTAGAAGTCCTAGAAAAGTTCTTAAATACCAGCTGCCATACCATTAGATTCTACAAAGGACTGTTCAAAAGGTAGCTGTATCTTCCCCCAAACAAACCGTTTTAACAGAGGTGAGGAGAGGATTTGTCTAAAGAGGAAATAGAAAAGATACAACAAAGGACAGGTATATATAGTTTTTATGGTTTGTTAAAATCAGGTGCTTGGAAAACACATCATTACCATGTATTATTTCATTTTAAAAGATCTTTGCTGTTTAAACACTTTTCTAAAACCCCAACAGATTTAACTAAGGAAAGAAAGTAAGGAAACTGAAAAGCCACAGATTACTCAGCTCAAAAAAATCATTCCATGAATCATGCTTGGCAGAAGCTTCTAACAGGATGGGGAGGGAGAAAAAGGAGGATTTGGCTATAGCAACATCTGCAAATACACTAACCAGTACCACCTCATCCTTAACTCTCTATAGCCCAGAGCATTTCAGAAATTGGATTTCAAAGTGCTATAGGACAGTGGTTCTCAACTAGGTGCACTTTTGCTACCCGGGGGGCATTTGGCAATGTCTGGGGACATAATTTGGTTGTCACAGTTGGGGAAGAGGGAGCTACTGGCATCTAGTGGGTAGAGGGCGGGGACGCTGCTAAACCTCCTTCAATGCACAGGACAGCCCCCACAACAACGAATTATCAAGCCCAAAATGTCAGTAGTGCAGAGACTGAGAAATCCTGCTGCGGGGTGAAAAACAAGAGCACAGCTGCCTGAAGTTTACAAAAGTGCCTCTCTAGACAGAAAATGCTGTTAATCAACCTGAAGATGATCACATACAAGAGAAATGAGTCACAAAACCCACAGGCTGTCTTTTTCTTCTTTCTTTTTTCATTTTTTTTTTGACTCTAAAGAATTTTTTTAAAGTACATACTTAAAAATAAATAAATGAAGCAAAAAGGCCCTGATGTTATAGAAAATATCACAACAGAGAGAAACTTATAAACCACAATAAGATCCTAAGCAATAACTATTTAAAAAAACAATCCTATTCAATACTATGAAAATATAGATTTCTAAAGTATTTTCTGAATTAATACTAACAAGATAGAATTTTGTTACAAAACAAAGACTTGACAAGAACTCTTTTTTCTTAATTTTATTGTCAGTGGGCAGCATAAAGAGGATAACAAAAAGCACTCTAAAACTTCTAGACAGGAATCTGGAAGAAAAGGAATCGGATTTATGCAGTTAAATGTATTGCCAACTCTTCCTGAACTGGTTCATAATAAAAAAGAAACCTTTTTAAAAGACAAAGGAGTAGTACACATGAAGAAAGTTTCTCTGAAAGACTAACAATTAGAAAGATTCACAATAAAAAAATGTTTTAGGTATAATGCTCTCCAACATTAATATGCTTCTGGCTTCAATTTCTCTACACAGTGATCATGGTACTGCCGCTTTCAAAACTGTTTTACTTTAATTTGGTTTTACCCCCTCCCTCAAATAAAAAGATCTTGTTTTTTCAGTTGTTGAATACTAAAAATTTAAAGTCATAGCAATACATTGCACATTTTAATTAACTGTTCCATAGTTCCCCTCCAGCTTTCAGCCTGCTAGTTTTGCAAACAAAAGTATAATATCTCCAAGTAAATCCATAAACTGGAGGCACATCAGCCATCCTCATATAACAAAACAACTCTTACCCGTGGCTAAAGATGAGCTAAAACTCTGCCCACGATGTCATTTGCTGTGGCTGTGATCCTAGTTTCGTAGTTTATTCAGGCATGTGATAGCAAGTTCCCCACTAATCTTCCTGGTGGTACAACACACAGGAGGAGAGGAGAAACAGAGTCATGATGCATGTAAACAAGACAGCATCTGAGGGCCTCCCTCAAGGGCCAGTTCTGATTGGCAGATGTGTTATGACCAGTCTGCAACAGCTGGAATGTGGCCACTCAGGAAGTAAATGGCTCATAGCTCTCCTTCCCACTTGCTTAAAACAGGAAATTCTACAGTCAATTTTATACTTTCTTCTCTAAGAAAACAAATGGCTTCCCACAGTACTTTCCTATTGAACTAGTAATTAAAACCAGGAAAATAACTTGATTGTCTGTTGAAGGACGTTTTAGACATTCTGTCCCCTGCATAATTCACTCTTACTTTTGTATGTATTATATTAACATACACAGTGTTTATAGATGTTACTCCTAAGAACCCATATAACTGATAATTTGGGGGCAAGTTTAAATTATCTATTACTTACAATATCCCCCATACCCCACCCCTTGCTACGTGAAAGCAAATTAACACACGTTGTTGGCTTGATCTTTTTTTTTCTCCAAATATACAAATGACATACAGATGATTGGATTTTATATTTTGCTATATAGCTATCTATTAGCTTGAGGATGTGTGTGTGTGTGGGAGGGAGTATGTGTGTGTTGTATATCTATGTATGCCCACACATATTTTTATATACTTAAAATTATTATTATTATTATTATTTTTTTTTTTTTTTTTTTAAGATTTTATTTATTTATTCATTTATCCCCCCCTTGCTGCTTGTGCTCACTGGGTCAGCTAACCACGCCGTGCAGGCGGGCTTGCCTTCACCAGGAGGCCCCGGGAACCGAACCCGGGGCCTCCCATATGGTAAACGGGAGCCCTACTGATTGAGCCACAGCCGCTTCCCTATACTTAAAATTAAAGCAAAGTAATTTTCATGAGAACCAAGAATATTGTGCAATTGTCAAGAACTATATTAGTGGAAAATGCCGAATTTCTGGCAAAATAATAACTAGTTATTATTATTTTGGTCCAAAAGCCAAAGACTGAACAAAACAAAGCTCTGAGGGCAGATTTGGAGATGTGCTTTCTTGCCAATAATAACAAAACATTTGGATAAAATCCCCTTAAGAAGAATGAGAACAGATTTATAGCAAACATGGAAATTTCATCTTGGCTATACACAGTGCTCTAAGTGTATCGATTTTATTTCAAATCAATCAAATACCTTTGGTACATCCCCTCTCCCATTTTTTTCTTCTAGAGTTTCTAATTTTTCAAATTATTAGGAGAGAATATACTTGCAAAGACTTCTTGAACTTAGGTATACTTAGAAGTCATACAATAACTTAGTAGCCCAAAGTCTCACCGTTTCTATGAAAAAAAAAAAAAGTTATTAAAAATAAGAATATTCAAACTCTAAAATTTATTTGCCAAATGCTGCACATTTGCAGTGGATAATGTACTAGCCACAGGGGCCCACCAAGAGAACATGATGAAAAAAATAAAATAAAATAAAATAAAATAAAAAAAGAGAGAGAGAGAGAACATGATGACTTAGGCCACCCAGAAAGACCAGCAGTACACTCTCATTGTGAGGGTCAGAATGACTGAATGGCCATGTGAAAGTCTGTTGGTTTTGTTATCTAACACACACACACATAAAGAGCTTGCATTCCCTACTCTTATAAACCACATACCTACCCATGCCTCCTGGTTCATAAAGCCAATTGAGGAAATGGAAGAATACCTACAAGCAGAAGAGCAAGCAGAGCTGGTGTAAAGGCTGCTTTTGTCTGCATGTAACTGTGGGGGAGATGTGAGCGAGGCAATACGGGAAGACTTGGGGCATCAAGGGGGCTGGGGATCAATTGGGGGAATGTAGGATGTCACCATGGATCAGGGACTCTGGGTGAGAACTCCAGATTATCCACATTTTCCTGTCATGATGACCTCTGGTTTTAAGTAACATGGACAGAATATGATTCCAATGTTTATGTATTTAGGTTTTATACCCCTTAGGTAGACATGGACCCCTGTTCTGGTGGGGACAGCTTTTTGGAAATGGCTAGATAGACCCCACTAATATGGAACCACTCAGGGCAATTCTGAACCTAATAAAATGACAAACACTTTGAAATGGAGATGACAAAGATGCAAATGTCCTGTTTTGCTTTATTAAAACAAAGAAGAAAGGCCAACTTAGAACTTCTTAGAATCTGTTGTAAGATTCAGATTTTGAGAATTCGGCTTTGATACCTTAACTGGAGAGAAAATCAAACCTCACTGGGTAGTGGCCAACTTTTTTTTTAAACTTGAGCTGGCAGTGAAAGGTCCTTAATCGTTCTTTGAAATTAGGGGAGGAAGACTCAGTCTAAGTGAATAAAGACACAGACATGCTCACACATACACTCGCAGAAACACTTCAGTATAGAGTAGGAAGTGGTGTAAAGGGAATCTGTCTAGTACCTCATACCGGTGTATTACCCTATGAAGGGTTTCTATAGCCTAGTCCCAACCATGACTGTCAAGTTCCAGGTTGGTAGTATATATTGTATACGTTGTTTTTTTTTTTTTTTTTTTTTTTCCTCCAACTTTTTATTACACAAAGGGAGGGAACTCAGTCTTTCTTGGCAGCTGCTTTCCTCATGGCAGCCAGGACGTTGCTCAGCTCCTCTCTCTTCCTCTTTGCACGGATGTGTGTCCCCACCCTTTTCTTGATGAACTTGAGGGCCCGCTTGTCCTTGGAGACCTTGAGCAGCTCCATGGCGCGCCGCTCGTAGGGGGCGAAGCCGCACACCTCTCGGATCATATCCCGCACGAACTTGGTGTGCTTGGTGAGGCTCCCGCGGCGGCGGCTGTGCCTCGGCTTGCTCACGTTCTTGGTCACCTTGTGGCCCTTGTTGAGGCCCACGGCCATGGGGTAGCGCAGGGCCATGGCTGCTGCCCCTTCAATGGCTGCCGCGGCGGAAGGGCGTATACGTTGTTTTTAAAACACACATCAATCCCAAAAAAATATCAAAATAAACTAAAGGGGCCACAAAACCTGAAAAAGAACTATTTGCATCAACAATGTCATTACTTTTTTATGATTAGCAGAATAAATAAAGCAATGAAACCATCCAGTATAAGATAGAAGATACTCAAGGTTCATGACTGTCACTTTGGTGACCCTTTAAAAGATAGCAAAACTGGTTCCACTCAAGTAGAATGTGGGTGGAATTTTATAAATCTGATATTGGCATTTCAAAGGCTTTTCTGAAAGCTTTAAATGGTTCTTAAATTTAAGCAAGAAAACTGCAAATATATATATCTATCTGAAAACGAGTGCTCCTTTGACAAAATAATGGACACCAGCTAATTCCTATCCACCTCCTCTTTCTAACTTTCTCATTCATTGTGTCCACCCTTGTTCAGGTGTGTCTCCAAACTGATTTCTCTTCACTTTTGAGACTCCCACAGGAAATAGTACATGATAGGTTTTCAATAAACATTGTTGCACTAATACATCTGTTGATCTTAGTAAGAAAGTTCTGACTTTCTTGGTTGAAAATAAGCCAAGAAATGAAAAATGACTTCTGCAAGTTCCCACCGCAGGAGGAAAATTAGACATACTATAGAGAAGTGTACTCCACTGCTACTCACGCTTCTGTGGGTAAGTGGAAAAGTTGGTCCACAGCTTTGGCAATACTGACACCTCTCATTAATTCTAATTATAAAGTGACTAAATGTTAGTCACTAATGTGACAAATCACACAGGGAGAGAAGGAGTGCAGATGGAAGGGAAGGCTTTTCAATGTAAGGTTTATGTTTCAACAAAGGAGTAGATTTTTTCTCTGGAATCTATTTTCTCCTTCCCGTGCCCACTGTTTTTTCCCCCATTTTAGGTTCTTATTAGTACTTGTAGCACTGCTGTCATTGTGTCCTGACTGGATTTTCTGGTTTCAGTCTCTTCTCCTCCAATACAATATGAGAGGATTAAATGAGATGATGCCAGTGACATCCTTAGCACTTGCCAGCACACAGTCAGCACTCAATATAACTGCCTGCTGCCATTATGTAGTTAAAAGACCAGCTATTGGGAAGCGGCTGTGGCTCAATCGATGGGGCTCCCGTTTACCATATGGGAGGCCCCGGGTTCGGTTCCCAGGGCCTCCTGGTGAGGGCAGGCCCGCCCGCGCGGCGCGGTGAGCTGACACAGCAGGACGACCCAACAAGGGAAGACAAGCAGACACAGAAAAATGCACAGCAAATGGACACAACGAGCACAAGCAGCAAGGGGGGAGGGGGGGATAAATGAATAAATAAATAAAATCTTTAAAAAAAAAAAAGACCAGCTATTAACCAGTGGTGTGACAACAGAAGTTACTCTACCTCTCTCAGTCTCAGTTTCCTCATCAACAAGATGGAGAGTACTATCCTGATAAAGAGTTTTTGAGGATAAACGAGTTAAAGGGTATTAAGATCCTAGCTCAGTACCCAGAACATAACAAATTGTAGGACTCTAATTTTGTTACTACTACTCTTATTATCTTTAACGCCTGGCTCAAATATCGCCTCCTCCATGAAGTCGTCCTTGGTTCCTCCTTCCCTTCAGCACCCTTTCTGAACACTTACACTAGCTATGCTATGCACTTGACACTTAGCACATAATATGGCGTATTGCTATTTAAGGTTTTAGGTGTATGGTCTGTCCCCTTATCTGATGAAGGTGGCTATGTCTTAGACTCTGCCTCACAGTCAGCCCTCAGTAATTGTTTGTTGATAATGGCAATATTCAATGCCTTCCTATTTCCTTTTCTGGCCCATTTAGGATGCAGTTGGTTCACTGGCCTACCTGATACTGCTGAAAAAAAATGTGCCTTCTTAAAAATTCCCATACATTTTTTACTTTTTATAAACACAGAAATGATTTAAAAGTCACTTCCACCCTAAAACGAGCCACATTTGGTCTCTCCTTCTGCCTCAAATAGGCCTCTCCAAACCAAACCAGGTATAATCGGTTTGGTTCCACATGTGGGCTGGAAGAAGAACAAATTATTTGGCGACAGGTTCCTACTTCTTTTAAATAATTATTTAAAATAGTTCAATGGAATCAATTTGACTGAATTCAGCTGACAATTGAATTCAGGCTTTTTTATGATTTGGGCTTTATGTGTTAATAGTTTCATAGATGAAAAATCAGAGCCACTATCTGCTCTGTTCCTTTTCACCCCAAGGTGAATTTGGCAGAGCCTTTCAGGAAGTCAGCTATTTCATCATGCTGCTCACGTCCCGGGAAGCCAGGTGCTAAGGGAAGCAGAAATGGAAGCAGGCTGGGGACAAAGCGTCATCAACCCTCTTGATGTTCCTACTTCAAGCTCCCTAAAGATTGATTCTCTTATTGTGGTAATTTCTTTCATACCTCCTTTTGTTAAAAAATCTTGTTGTTTTTTTCAGCAAGGGAAACTTTAAGGAGGCATATGAAGACCTTTCAGTTAACAAACAAACAAAAAACCCCACCATTCCCTTGACTAATACAGTAACCCAAGTTCAAAATATTAGGCCATTCCTAAGTGTTTTTCTAAAGGAGTCATAAATTTTACATGGACTAAGATATGCTCCACGAATGGGAATCTGAGAAAATAATAACAGGGAATGTTTTCAGTGTTTCCCAAATTATAATACTCTATTAGACAGTCACAAAGCATATTAGAATGTTAAAGGCGCTAAGAAATCATGCAGTTATGGGGAAAAAAAATCTGTTTAACCTTAACATAGCCTTTCTCAAAATAATTTGAGCATGAAACATTTCTTACAAAATCAGCTGGACCAGACCTCAGCCTGGACAATGTTATCTCATTATCACACATACACACCCTACCCCCAGGACCAAAGTCCCTTATACAGATCTTGGTCTTAGTCATCTCCATGTCCAGAGCCATGCCTGACACACGGTTGTCACTTTTCAAATGAACAAAACTTCAACTGGGGTTGAAGGACCAGGCTCCAAGTTCAAAAGGGAGTGGGAAAGTGATGACAATGAACCTCCCTTCCAATCCAATCAGGTCAAATCCTGATCTTTTAAGATTATGTTGAATGTGTCCTTTCTTTAATCCCATTACTTATTTATCTTTGATTCTGCATTACTTAGGTTAATTTGTGCATCTCAGATGGTTCTGTAAAAACAGTGAGCACTGATTACGTAGTGGCTTCATGTATCTACAGTTGGATCATGCCCACAATGAGAACTCAATAAAAATTTCAGTCTGACAACCTAAATGGAGGTTAGGAGGAGGAATTCTCGGTCAGACAAGGCCTTGTTTTGAGTTCTTTCTTCACTACTTACTTATTACCTGAGTGACCTCAGTGAGTTACTTAGCCTCTGTAAGCCCATCAGGGTCCACACAGCACCCATCTCATCAAGTTGAGTGAGGATTAAACAAACAAACAAAAAAGCCTAAAAGTATAGCATGGCTGCTGACTATTGTAAGTGCTCAGTAAATGTTTACTATTATTAGGATAGATAATATCAGGGATACAGAATACTCAGAGTTCATGATATTGTGGGTAGAATTATCTAAAAGGTTAATTATCCTCTGTCCACTATGGATTTTTTAATTCTGTAGGATTTTTTTATTGCTTATTACTGGTCAAAAGGACAGGAATGTACTAACAAATATTTCCAAACCTTCCCTTATCCAATAGTTTCAGCCTCTTTCCTTTCCCAGCCTTTTCCAACCAAGCCTACTATGAAAAATTAATAAATCTGATTTTCACTTTTTTTTCATTTTCCCACTGCAGCCTCTGACAGAAGTGATAAATAACCCCTAACCATAAGCAGCAGAATGAAGGATGAGAACTAAAAGGCAGGCAGAGGCAGTTCCTTCATGATGAAAAGCTGTGCCAGGTAGGGATCACCTTCCTTCCCATTCCCTGAAGCCTTAGCGTCTTTCCCTGTCCCTAATTCATGCCATGGGTTATTAAGCTCTCACAGTGATTTTCTGAGATTCAAGAAGCCCAAAATGAATTTCATGAGCAGGATGAATGAGGGGTATATAGAAAGGAACTATATATATTAAAAAGAAATATTTTATCTATTTATGAAATTACTAAAATCTGCCTCTCTATATCAGGATGGCATGGATTTCTTTTGCAAGAATCCAGAAAACAAAGATTAAAATCTTATTTCAGGTGCCAAGGGTGGACAACTTCTTAACCACAGTTGCTTTTTCAGTTGTTAAGGTAAAAATAAAGACGATTTTTTTTTCTTTAAGAAGCAAAAGACCCATTTTTACTGTCTCTACTTCCTCAAGTTCTAATTAATTCATAGATCAGGTAATATAAGGTTTTAACTCTGTACAGCTGGCTGCAAAATAAGAAATATAAACAAACACTGTAACCAAGAGACTCCTCTACCTAAGAAGCCAGAAGAAAGGAAAACAACATTATTCTAAACACCAGGGACCTCACTCTAGTGTAAGAATACTGGGCTCTGTAAATCTTTCATACATGGATAAGGACATTTCTGATCTAGGTCTTCAAACTGAGCCTTTTATCCACAGTGGGGCTGGGGCAGTCTTAGTCCCTAATCCATAGTGATGAATTTTTTTTTCTTTTAACCAAGAAAAGTAAAGCCACATGTAGGTCCTGGTCAAATTAGCTTACCCAGGGATAGGGAATGTATTTTCTGTACAATATATCCCTTCTTGCAAATTCAAGCCCACCCGTTTATTTTTGCCCCACTCGATTGAACAAATTCCCATCCACACAATCACCTCAAAAAGGCTACAGGAACACAAACAAGAAGAATGCCCAATTCTTCACCCTGCAGGATGAAGGCCAATTCTTCACCATGCAAAATCCCTCCAAAGCCAGTGCTCAGTTCTGATTTTTCATAGACTCTTTGAGTGAGAAGAGACCTGAGAGACATCTGCCACCTCTGTCCTGAAGCCTTATTTGTTCCCAAAAGCCCAAATAATGACATCCCCCCCCCCCCCACATATAGGCCCAGCCCCTGTTAGCACTTAGCACATTCTGACTTACATTACAATTCCATCTACATCTTATTGCTACCACTATAAGTTCCCACAGGACAGGGCCTTTATATGTCTGGTAAAGTGCCTCACACAAAGTGTGTCCTTGAGTACATGGGAAGGAGTAGCCTCCAAACCTCCACAATCAGTTGTGCAAAAAGCCTTTGTGTTGTTTGTTTGTTTTGTTTCTTTTTGGGGGGAAGGAGAATATAAATTCACAGAGAAGAGATTGGCATTACCATGCAAAGGCTTCAAATAATTTTGATTTGGAAAGAAAGCATTCTGAAGTGCTACTTCAGAATTGCAGAATTAGTAAAAACATGATACTCACGTAATGAAAAATGCACTGTTTCAGCAGGGGGAAGCAATGCTATTATCAAAAAGAGGCACAGGAAGTTACACAAGGGATTCGCTTCTGTGGCTCCAAGGTCACAGAAAATTGTTGAGGTAATTTCAAGAATTGACAATCAACATAATAACAACAACTATTATACATCAAGTGTTTACTATGTTAGAAGTGTCCTTTAACATTCTCATTTAATCTTCACAGAAGTCCCATGACAGATGCCTTTTCCGTTTCATTGATGAGAAAGCAAAGGCTCAGAGTAGCTAGTAAATAAAAGGGAATATGAATTTTCAAACTTGGATCTGAAGAACTCCAAAACCCCTGATCTTTCCACTATGCATCAGAAGATTGGAGGTCCTGCTTGTTTGATGGACTACATGGTAAATGTGCAGAGATGCTGATCATCACAAGCAGCATCACAAGCTACACTCATATTTCACTATCAGACAGTGTGTTGTTTAGACAGTGGATTCAGGGTCTCATGTTCCTTGCCACTGTCTCTGAGGTTTTCTTTAGCTCCACAAAGTACATAAAAACCCTCCCATAAATTCCTAAGAAAACAGAAGATTTTGACTTGGGCAATTTAGGACAAGATGTCTGAGCTGGGAGAATAGCTACAATTCACAGCCTACTGCTATCAATAATATGCTACTACCATTAGGTTTATGGCTCAATAGAGTATGGATACAGGTACGTGATGATAAGGAAGTGGCAGTTTAGCAGTAAGAATTCATTATAAAATTAGCAGATCATGAAGTCAACAGGCTTGACTTCTGTTGAAATATTGTATGTATGTTTAATTGCTCATTCCTGTGCCCCAAAGTGATGCGAGAAAACTATTACATTTTTATAGGATACTAGAGGCAACACAAGAAAAATCTGGGTGTCACTGATTTTCTTTGCATAATTAGCTATCTTTTCATTATAACGCTAAGTCTACTTTTGCAATGCTAAGTCCACTTTTAATAAAGATAATTAAAACTCATAAATTTTGGGGAGTGGGGAAGAAGTATAAGATACATTAGCCAAATGCAGCTTTCTCCAAACCAGACTTCCACATACCTTGGGAATGCCTGGCATCATCATCTAAGAATATTTCCATACTATTCCACACCCAGACTCATTGACAAATGATGAAATATGTTTGTTTGCATCATTCATGGATTAACCCCTGTATCACAGGCAACTTAAAAATAGACCTGAGAAACAGAATGATTGTTTGGTTGGTCAGGGGACACTTTTGGCAATACAGAGGTGAAATATAGGATTTTTCTACTTTACCAGAAACCAAAGTAAAGTGCCACATACTTTCTTCTCACAAAGCCATGGATGAACCACCTGCAGACGTGGGTGAGTGAAATCCTTCCTGGCCATCATCTGGCTCAGCTTGCTCCTGGATAGAACATTCTGACCCACGCCAGCTCTGACCCAGGGAAAAAAGAATCATAGATAATACTGAATAACTTAGAGGAGAGTAGATTGGGAGAATACTTTTGGGTATAACATAGTCTACTTTCAACATACACATATCTGTGAAGAGAAACAGAAGCAAACAATTTCTAATACATACTACATATACAAAAAATACAGAAGAACCTTAACATTCTTGACTGATATGTCAGGAAAATTTTAAGAATCCCCAAAATCTTGAAGAGCAAAAATACTTGTACAAATTTTGAGACCTTTCTCAAGTAAAAATTCACCCAGATCCATGTATTTCCTGTGCATATTTTATAGCATGAGTTAACTGCATTTTCAATTTTCACTGAAGTTTTATCAATCACTTGGACTGTTCTACCAGCCTTGGAACAGGAATAAAAATTCCTGAATCAGCTGACAGGCAAATTACTTTAAGACTTGGATTTACAGGGTTGCTAGTGAATAATCAAATGGTGAAGATTAAATAAATGAATGCCCAGGAACTACTAAAATATGGAATTATAAGGGAAAGTTTAGTTGTGACTAGGAAATCTTTCAAGTCTTCCCAGAATAGGTGGCATTTGACCTAAGTATAAATTTAGGTTGGTAAAATCTGAGAAGTAGAGATGGAACAAAGGGTATCTAGTTCAGAAGTAGAGATGGGATGAAGGTGCAAAGGACTGAGGGGTGTTGAGTAATCCAGTTATGGATAGAGCTCAAGGTGTGAGGAAAATGTATTTAGAAATGATATCATAAAGGTAACTCGAGATCATACTAGGGCAAGTCATGAATGCTATGTCTTAGTGTTTGTACTTTTCCGTAGGCCATGGAGAAAGGTTAATTTGGAGGGGATGGACGGGGAGGTGGAGGGGTGGAAACTGGAAGCAGACAGACCATGCACAACAACACAGTATAAACCGGGCTTAAAAACCTCACACTTTAAGAAAAGAGTAAGAAGAAATGAAAGTAGGAGGGCTGACTGGAAAGAAAGATGTAAAACTGATAGGATTAGGAAATGGACAAAACATTGAGGAAGGGAGCAGAAGGAACAATATGGCATACAGAATATGCTACTGTTAACTGAGATTGGGAACAAAGCAAGATGAGGGAGCAAACTGAGGGAGTGGGTGGGTGAGTATGTATTATGTTTGGGATAATATATCAAGTTTGAGGCTTCTAAGTGAAAAACCACAAGGCAGTGTTTACTTGATACATTCAAGATGGCTGAATAAGTAGTCATATCTACATCCCCTCCTTCTAAAAGTGAAATGACAATAAAATAAAATAAAAATCTGAATGGAATCATAATAAAAGTAAAACACAAGAATGGTAACCATCATTGGACCAGATATCCTAAAAAATTACAAATCTAGGTCCAAGATATCAGAAGTTAAGCATGGATTCTCCCTAGGGAGCTCCCTCTGAGTCAAAGATTAAAAGGTGGGCTTTGGGCTACTGTGAAGACAACTAATTAAAGAGCTGCATTCAGAATACCAGATCCAGGTACTTAAGAGCTGCCCAGCCCACTCTACAACCAATTACAAGAAAGGAAAGCCAAAGTTTCCCTTTTGAACTAAAAGCAAACTTTGTTCTCTGTGCAAAGTAATTGATCTGCCCAGGAAAGTTCCCAGCAGGGGATTTGGAGCTTGAGAGGAAAGAATTGAGTGAGAGAAAATACAGGATTTGAGGTCATTTCAAATCCAGAAATGGTTGGGAGACAGGGGGAAAAGGCAGCTCTTAGAGGAAAAATAGATACAGTAAAGCATTTCATCTCCAAATACATCTTAGCCCTCAAATGAAACTTCCTAAAGTTGGCAATTTTGGGGTCCCAACTTGCCTGCCTGTCTCTTACTGGGAAGTCCACCTATTGACATGCTCCATTAATACACCCATTGATCCATCAGGTATATCGTTCAGAGGAAAGCCTTTCTGGAGGAACAAACCCACTACCTATATCAGTCAACTTAGTCTTTTATTCTTAAACATGTACCTATAACCAAACATCTGAGGAAACCCAATAGCATAAAAGAGAAAGATCAAAATGTACAATTGATTCTGAAAACAGAAAGAGAATTCAGGGAATAAAAGAGAATATTTAAAATAACCTAATTGGTATCCTCAGTGATGAGCAGAATACCACTTTTCTAAAACAAGAATAGTTAACCATGAAAAAGGAACAACCAGAAAGCAAGTAACAGTTCTTGGAAATTAAAGATATGATTGTCAATATAAAAGATTAAGCAAATAGTCTGAATAATAGAATAGACAAAGCTGAAAACTGAATTTGCAACCTAAAATAAAGTTGACGTAATTTTAAAGAACCCAAATCAAACAACAAAGAGAAAAAATGAACATAAAGAGCCATGCAAAATAGATTAGGAGGTTCACATCATTCATATAATTATAATTAGCATTTCAGAAGAAGAGGCTAGAGATCACAGAGGGGATAAGGGTACTTAAAGAAATGACAGAAGAAAATTTATGACAGTAAATATTCTACCCTGAGAACTAGTAGTTCTCTCTTCAGAAGATCTATCCATTGGACTGTGCTCTAAAATTCTGTTAGGAGAAAATCTCTCAAGGAAAAGGATGGACAATGGAAAGATGAAAAGAAAGGTGTTATGGATCTGTTCACCCTGTTACTATATCTACAGAGGCAGGTTGCTGGAAGAGAACTGATAAGCACAAGATGACTGCTGGAAACAGAAAACTGCAAATCAGGAGAATATGTAACAGCAATCATGAAAAACAATGCCTAGGAAAGTTCTGTTCATTAGGTACTCAATAAGTAAAAGACTCTGCATACATGGCTTAACTATTCAATCACCCTCACCATTGACCAGCTATTACCAAAGCATGAGTAATATGATTTTTATATATTCCACTCCCAAAAGCTGCTAAGGATCCACAATGATATGCTACTTCACATCCACGAGAATGGCTATAATTAAAAAAAGACAGCTAATAACAAATGTTGAAAAATATATAAGTAAACTGGAACACTTGTATACTGCTAGAGATAACGTAACATGGTACAGCTGCTTTGGAAAACAGTCTGGCAATTCCTCAAAAGGTTAAACATCATGTTACCATATGATCCAGCAATTCCATTCCTAGGTATATACCCCCAAAAGTGGAAAACAGGGATTCAAACAGATATCTGTATGCCAATGTTTACAACAGTATTATTCACATTAGCCAAAAGGAGGAAACAAACCAAATGTCTATCAACTGATAGTTGGATAAATAAAGTAGTATATCCATACAATGTAATATTATTTGGCAATAAAAAGGAATGAATTACTGATACATGCTACGACATGGATGAACCTTGAAAACATTATTCTACATAAAAGAAGCCAGCCACAAAGGCTGTATGACTGCATAAACTACGACTGCATTTATATGAAATGTCTAGAATAAGCAATTCTATAAAGACAGAGTAGCGGTTGCCTGGGAGGGAGAGGAT
The DNA here is from genome assembly GCA_026826555.1 of Tolypeutes matacus. NCBI lineage: Eukaryota > Metazoa > Chordata > Mammalia > Cingulata > Chlamyphoridae > Tolypeutes > Tolypeutes matacus. Next base: position 25,929,729 of record JAKSZT010054458.1, read on the forward strand.
GAAGAGATGTGGGGAGGGGAAATAGCAAAAGAGTATGGATTTTTTGGAGGGTGAATGAGAAAAATGTAAAATTTATTGTGGTGATGACTGCTCCACTATGTGAATATACTAAAAACCTTTGTGTATACTTTAAAGGGATGAATTATATGATATGTGAATTACATCTCAATAAAGCTGCCTCTTCCAAAAAATGTTGCTAAGAAAGAGAACCCTGATTAAATGAGTCAGAGTGAATAGCGCTGAGATGTTTGTTTTAACATCCTTTAAACCCCACGAATGGAACTAAGAAATAAATATATTTCTAATTGATACAATTTGGTATGAAATTCAAATTTTTAAAGTTCAGATTTCCAATTAACATTCTAGAATTGGATCTCTGGTTCTTTAAGAAATAGATATTAGGAATTTCACTTAATAGGCACACCAACCAGACCTATGCCAAACTGAAATGTGATGGAAAGAAGTAGAGCAGGCCGTTTTACTGATTTCCATTCTGTATGGCACACACATCCACCATAACCTCACTGCCCTGCTATTATTCCCATTTCACAAGTGCCGAATCTGAAGCTCACAGAAGTTAAGTAACTTGCCCTCGGTCACAAGACCAGAAGAGGATCCATATTCAGGATGGTTTTTCAGAAGAGCAGTCCTGATGTGTCTTTTTAAATAGATAGTGAAAGAAAGTAAAAGCATTACATTTCTATTAATAAAGCAGAGTTTAGCTTGTAAAAAGAGAAAACTGCAATGGAACGGAAAGGAGAAGGTATATTTAGAAAGATAGGTTTTATATGACTTTATGCGATTCTTTATACTCTGGAGTGACAGTTTATTGAGAAATTAATGATAATATCCTAAGGCATAAGACTCTGGTATGAGGGCTTCAGTAATAAAGGGGATTGTATTTAATCAGGACAATAAGATTCTAAACCTCTAAATATGATACATGGGAAATAAAAAAGATAAATGATCTTTGAATAAAATGTTTTAAGAAAATCTCCCAGGTATAGAAAAGAAGCTGAACATAGGATTTGGAATTGATAGTACAACTAAGTGTAGCTGTATGAATCAAAGGGGAAAACAGAATAAGGAGAAGAAATTTCCCAATAACTCTAGGTGACCGACACGCTGATAAGTCCATGGACAAGCTGTAAAAAGATTTAGAGAGAATGTCCTCAGACATCTCTTCCATTTTTCCAGAAACAAATGGCATAGCAAAGAGGTTAAATCTCCCAGTGACTCTCTTCTCATTTTTGATGATGCTAAACAACTTAGGGCAATTAACACTGCAATCAAGAATTTGTATCCTTCCTGAGTAATCGGAGTTCAAACATTTATAAGAAATACAATTTCATATCTAAGTTAAGATGGTACTCTGTTATAATCAAACAAAAGATAGAAACTACCTTTCTTTGATATAAGCTCAGGGAAGGCTGAGTAGCATAATTTGAGAATTACTGCTAAAAAGAAGATAAACCACAAATAGAGAGATTTTCAAATACCTGCTAAAACAGGTCCAAATATCAGGACCTCTTCACAATGAGTGAAAAACTCTGGATTTTGAAGCCTCCCTTGGAACTGAATTTCCAAAGTGGTACCTAACATTTGTACAAGACATTAGCAAGCATTGGTAAGGAGTCTGAATGATTTTGTGTCTTAAAGATATGGCTATTAGGCCCTGAGTTTAATAACTAGGGAGCAGAAGCTGATTTGACCTCTAATGAATGACAGTATACAAGACATAGATAGCTTACTGTGATGTCCCAGGATTTTTACAGTTCCGGGAAAAAGGGTTTTCTTTAGTTCAAAGACACCCTAGCACATGAGCTTTAGGAACTATACCTTTAGATTTTAGAGAAATTATTTAAAATCTTGATTGGGTATAGGAAGAAAGCTAAAAAATCCTGTTGACCTAAGGAAACAGGATTTGCAACAAAGTTCAGAAAGAAAGATTCTGACACTTGATTCCAAATTGTTTCTTTTTACAGTAAGGATCACAGAAATGACTTTTTTTTTCTTCCCAGAATTGTTGTTTAAATAAGAAAAAACATGAATGATTAAACCTGCGAATTAGCTTAGGTTTCTGCCGCAGCCTCCTCTACCACCGCCCCAGCCGCTGACACACAGCTTGTAGCTCTAAAATGGCGCCACTGACCTGGACAAATAGATGGATATAGCATGGCGGCTACACAAGCCCCTGCTGGAGCATGACCGAAGGCGGTTACATGGCTGTTTGTGACCTGGAGGACTGGGGGAAACAGGATGCCCTTGCTTTTTTTTTTTTTTTTTCCTTTCTTTTAAGCCAATTAGAGCAGACTACACTGAAATACTTCTCCTTTTGTACCATTCAGCCTTCTGTTTTAGTTTAAGTTTTTAAGAAATTTCAGCAGCAAAGTTGTTATTCCATGGGCATGATGGACTGCAGCTGTCTTGAGTTATGTACACCTGTTCCAGCTGTAAACTTCATTGTCCTTTGTTGGATATTTTAAATGAATATAAAATAAATTGGTATAATGGGGGAAAAAAAAAACCTGAAAATAAAATCCAAAATTTAATTTTAGAAGGCTTGATTATACCGTTGACGAAGAAGATACTGCAGCCCTGATTCCCCCCACACCTTAACTGACACCCACAGCTTCAGAAAGATAAACGGCTCCTCTCCCCTTTTCTCTGAAACCCACAGCTTCAGGAGGATAATAAACGGCTCCTCTCCCCTTTTCCCTGAAACCCACAGCTTCAGAAAGATAAACAGCTCTCTGGTTCCTCTCCTCCTCATCTGCCCAAGGTCCTCTGATTTAGGGAGATAAGCTAAACTTGTTTTTTTTTTGCTTTTATAAAGCCCGCCTGCCCGCTTGCTTAAGGAATTTGCCCGCTTGCCCAGCAACCCACTAGCCAATGAACAAGAACCTATATAACCCCACGAAAGGTGATGTTGGGGGCTCAGAATTTAGAGACTGAATTCCCCTCTGGGCCCGCGCGTAATAAAACTTTGTTCCTCCGCCTCTCCAAGTGCTGTTTGGGCTTTCTCATCGTCTAAGTCTCGTTTCTGCAACACCATGTCATAGTCAGAGACTACAAAGCAAGTGAAATGTATTTTCTGAAAGAGCCCAAGATGCCACGCAGATTCAAACAGATATTTGTACACAAATGTTCACAGCAGCATTATTCACAATACCAAAAGGTAGAAGCAACCCAAGTGTCCAACAACAGAGGAATAGATATGCAAAATGTGATATACCATGCAATGGAATATTATTCAGCTGTAAAAAGGAATGAAATTCTGATAAATCTAGAGTGAAATGTCAGACACAAAAAGACAGATACTGTGTGATCTCATTTATATAAAAATACCTAGAATATGCATATTCATAAAGAGAGATGGTATATTACAGGTTACCAGAGACCAGAAGGGAAGGGGATGTCATTGCTTAATGGGTATAGAGTTTCTGTTTGAAGTGATGAAAAACTGGGATAATGGATGTTGGTGATGGTAATACAACACTGTGAATGTAATTAATACCATGTAATTGTACACTTGAAAGAGGTTTAAATGGGAAATTCTGAGTTGTATATATGTTACAACAATAAAAAGTTTTATTTTTTTAAATTGTGAATGCCCTTCAGAACCATGGTAGTGTCTCAGGAGTACCAGCCCATTTAAAATGATCTTTACAGAATAAAATATTGAATTGAAATGTTAAGCAACTGTCAAAGTGCGTAGCTGTCTCTAAAACATACCCTTACAGCTAAACATGAGCTATCTCTGTTGTGTAGAATTCAAATATATACAAGAATAATTAAATTGCTAAGGAGCTTTATCACTGCTGATGTTTCTGCCATAAAGCCTTTAACATCACTAATATATTAATATTAAGTTGTTTAAGTCTTGATTAAAGAGTACAACCAGACTCGTTTCCCCATTAGTTTGTTTTTTTAGGTTAAAAGTGAGGGGATATCGTAATTTGGCAAGATTCAAAAATGAATGCTCTAATTCAGGAAAAGGGACAGTGTCAAGTCTTTTTAGGAGAACAAATCCAAGTCAGGGATGGGTTCTTTCTTCCTTCCTGGTGTATCATGGTGATTACCCAGGGCTCTTCTAGATATTCCTATGAGAATCATATTTGTTCCCTATAAAAGATTATAAAAGTTCCCCATTTTCTCTAGCTGAAAAATCATCTAAGTTCACACTTAATTAGATCGATTTGCCCTGGTCCAGTGCAGGCTGTCTTAGTTTACTGCAGCTGCCATAACGAGTACCATAGACTGGGTGGCTTAAAACAATAGAAATTTATTATCTCAGCGTAATGGAGGCTAGAAGGCTGAAATTAAGGTGTTGGTAGGGCCACTGCTTCCTCTGAAGTCTGTAACATTCTGGAGGTGGCTTGCTGGCAATGCATGGCTTGTGGCGTAACTCAATTTCTGCCTCTCTCACATGGCTGTCTTCTCTCTCTTTCTGTGTCCAATTTCCTCTATTTACAAGGATATCAATCATATTGGATTAAGGCCTACCCTAATCAATTTGGCCTCATCTTAACTAATAGCATCTTCAAAGATCCTATTTCTTAAGAGGATCACATTCATGGGACTGGGGTTTAGGACTTGAGCATGTCTTTTGTGGGGACATAATTCAATTCATGACACAGGGTTATAAGTCTTTCACTGGCACTTGACCCCATCCTCACTTCCCGAAGAGCTTAAATATTTCATCTCAGTTAAATGGAGAAAGGAACAATAAGGAGAAAGACTGGAAAGTTACATGACCTTACAGCCCTCTTAGGGACAAAAAACCTAAGGCTTAAAATACAAGCTGTTTTCCCCTGGTGGCATTTGTTTTGGTAGATTATTTTTAAGTGATTTTTTTAAAGGAAAATTTCTCCCTCAGATTAAATAGCTGAAGTAAAGCTACAAAAGGCAAATACCCTAAAATCGTGTAAAAATTGAATATGAAAAGGAAAACCCATTCCAAGATATTCATAGAGGGCTGCTAATGACATTTCTATTTCTCTGAGGTTCAGGCATTTGGGAAAAACATTTTGAATTAAGGTTGTGATCTATGCTCTCAATATGTGAAGGATACAACATGATTAAATTATATTTTTGGCTTATCAAATTAACATGATTTTCTTTTTCATGATTATGTTCAATGATGGTACAAGTAGTACAGAAAAAAGACATGCTTATATACCTTTAGCAGGAATTTGTATGATCTTTCTAAAGAGCAATTTGGGCCTTTCTGAAGAAGAGCAGTTTATGGCCTTTTGCTCTAAAATTCAAATTCTAAAAATCTATCTTCAGGAAATAGAAAAGTGAGGGAAATTTTCCATGGAGATATTTATCATTCTGTTCTTTGTAAAAGCAAATCTAGATGGCCAACAACAGAGGAATGACAAAACAAAACTTGATGCATTCATCATTTTGTATAAACCACGCACTTATCATACTCAATATTCATTTAGTGTCAAACACTGCTTCACAGGAACCGTCTGAAGAAAGTTCTCTCACTTACTGGTCCCACTTTATTGATGAGGAGAGAAGTTCAGTAGCTAGCCCAAGGTCACAGAATTAGGACGTGATGGTGCTGGGATTCCAAACCAGCGGTTCCGTTCCAGAGCCCTAACTCTTCAGCGCTACACTATACTGCTGTAGTTCATGCTACTTTCCAAATGTGATACTGGATTCTGTTTTAAATTTCTTTGTTTTTTTCATTTAAGGATTTTTGTTTCAATATTCACAAGCAACATTGATCTCTGGTTTTCTTCTAAAGGAAATACCTTTTCCTGGTTTCAACATCAATGTTATTTTCACCTCATAAACAGTAATTTGAAAACTTTCCTTCAATTTTTCTATGCTCTAAAACAGTTTAAAATAGCATTGCAATGATCTACATCTTAAAGGTTTGGTATGATTTCCTTGAAAATGTAGGAGAGAAGGGGCAGAGTAGCTCCTTGACAATTTTCTCTACTTCATCAGTAGCAACTGTTCTTTTAGATTCACTATGTCTTCTGGGGTCAGCTATGGTCACAGTTCTATTTCATTTGAAAAAAAATTTAACAGCATTATTGAGGTATAATTTATATGCCAGAAAATTTACCCATTCGAAGTGTACAGTTTAGTAACTTTACAGCATTGTTCAATCATCGCCACAATCCAGTTTTAGAACATTCCTATCCCCTTAAAATGATCCGTCAGCAGTCAATCCCATTGCCAGTCAGCCTCTCCACTGTGTTTTAATAGAAAGTCTCTATAACCTTAATGCATATTAACAGATACGCTTGTTTTATATGGAAAAGATGAGATAGTAGGTGAAATCTTAGATGTACTGTATATAGTATGACTACATTTTACAAAAACAACAAAGATTATTTACTTTTAAGAAATTAATGTAGGGAGCGGATGTGGCTCAAATGGTTGGGCGTACGTCTGCCATGTGGAGGGACCTGGGTTCGATCCCCGGGACCTCCTGGTAAAATGAAATATATATATATAGAAGGCGCATGGGCTGCCAGGCTCTGTGTGCTGGTGAGCCGTCAGGCCCCGGGAGCCATGCAGCGGGATGATGACGTAGCAGGGGAGAGACGCTCCGAAAGCTCTGGAAGCCAGGAGCTGAGGTGGCGCAGGCGGCAGAGTGCCTGTCTCCTGCACCAGGGGTCTCCAGGATCAAATCCTGGTGAAGACAGGAGGAGGAGGATGAGAGGAGATGGCGGGAAACAGACACAGAGAATTGCCCAGCGAATGGACACAAAACAGCAAATGGGGAAGGGGGCGTTTAAAATGGATAAAGTAAATAAATAAATCTTAAAAAAAAAAAAAAAAGAAAATGTGGAACTGTGCATAAGTGGTACAATTTTCTTACAGCTCATTAAAGTTACTTGGTACGTCTGGAAAAAATCAAACAGTACGCTTGTTCTCGTTTTCCTTTGTTCAGCACTGAGACTTCCATAAACATGTATTCTTACCAGCCCCACTGGCAGCAAGCAATAGGAAGTAAAATAAGATCCCAACAAACACTACCCTGCCTTCAGATATATCGGAAATTACCTTTTCTGTTTGTTTGTTTAACTTCAAGTTAACCATAAGATAGTTTAAAATGGTTTATTTTTATTTTTTCTTACTTTCTTCTTTCTATTTTCCCTAATGAGAATCTGGAAAAGTCTAGCTGTTAATGAATTAGACAAAGTGTTTCACCCATAATGTTCAGCAATTTATTGCTTAGAATTAAACAGAGCTGACTAGAAGACCAGCCAATTTTTTTTTTTTTTTTTTTTAATTTAGCACTCAAGAGAGATTCCTCTAATTTGGAAGCACTAGTGTCATCTGACTTCTGATTCTGGCTTCAAAGTTCTTCCATACAACAAGGAACATTAAGGATAAGGATTAAACTTAATTTAAAAAGAAAATATTTTTACATGTTCAAACATGTATAATCCAGTCAGTAGCATTTCAGATCTAAGATTAGGAAAAATTGCTTCTGGCATCAAAAAATTCTTTCAATTATAAAGGTCAACAGAAAACAGACTGGTGGAAAATTGGAAAAAGTGCTGACTTTGGAACCACAGACCCGGGTTCCAATCTCAGGTCTGCCAACCACTAGATGGGTGTCCATCTTTTTACTCCCCCTTTTCTCTCTTTCCCTTCTCCCTGCCTGACAGACCCCTGCAAAAACAAAACAAAACAACACGCAAATAAAACACTTCAGTGGAAACATACACCCAAGATTTTTAAGTGAGTTTACACTGATTTAATTTTTTTTTTTAATTTAGGAACTAAAGCAACTAAATTATGTTGCTCCCTTGTCAACTCAATATCCTTGCTGGCCATCTGTTACTATTCCATCATCTTGTCCTCAAAGATATAAAGAGAGCATCAAAAACACTTAAGTGCATATTGCAAGACTGTTTTGAGTTTTAAACAGATGTGTACTTACATGAACGCCCGACCATAAAGCATTCAAGGGTGTGTAATTACTGTGCTGACAAGTACAAGTTCAAAATAAAGGTATCCTATATACACAGTGTGTATGCACACATATCCCTAAGTATATATTCATTATAGCCTATAAAAGTCACAGTATTTTAAAATATCTTCTTAGTTATAGTTTCATACCTAAGATTTGTTTTGAAATGTTTCTCTGAAAAAAAAAAGTATGTCATCAAATCATCAATAAAGGGGCAGGGCGGCCTGCTTGGCCCCCGGGGCTCGGCGCCCGGTCTTCGAGGCTGCCCGAGGCGCCTGGGAGATGTGCCCTGGTCCCAGGGGCTGCGACTCGACAGTCTCGAGTGTCTTCCTCCCAGTCACGCAGCCCTTCCCGCCCCTGAGCCCCAGTAATTTTCCCTTTTCCTCCTCTGACCCGTCCGAGCCGCTGCCAGCGCTTCCTCCCGCGAAGGCCGGCGCGGAGAGCCCCCTGCCGGCCGTGGACATCGTCGGCCTCTTCCTCGGCCGCGCCGCCGCCCCAGCCTCAATGTCTTCAGCTGGGACCTGGAGGGGCCAGGCCCTTCTTGCAGGGCTTTTGTGGCAAATCAGGGAGATAATAAATGTAAAGCGCCAAGACTAGCACCGGCAAAAAAAAAAAAAAAAAAAAAAAAAAAAAAAAAAAAAAAAA